>VZRZ01002085.1:1241780-1284965 GCA_013398175.1 Climacteris rufus | reverse complement strand
AAAAAAAAAAAAAAAAGAGAAAGGCTTAGAATTTTCTGTGGAAAATTTCTGACATGAGCCCACTGGTCAGTTCCTTCCTCCCAGCTGCTCCTGTTAGGATATTCCTCATTTGCCAGATGTTAATTAGTAACTGCAGCATAGCAGAGAGGATGGGGACTTTTGGTGTCCTGTCTGTACCCTCCTGTGTGGTGTGGACTCCACATCAGCGGGGTAGAATGAAGTTACCCTGTAACTGTGTTCATTTGGGCTGTAATTTGTCATCTGAATTTGCTCTTCAGGTTTTGTTTCAGGTACAACATTTTACATACTCCTCTGTGAAACATTCACCCATCAGATGAATCTGCTTTGAAGTTCCACAAATACAAAGTAAAATTAGAATAATTTGGAATGGAAAACTTCTGGGTTCGTTTTTCCGGTAACGCAGAAATGGAGGCAGAAGGGAAAAGCAGGTGCAATATGAGATGCAAAAGGAATGTTTGCTTTGCTCTCTGCAGCTGAAGAGGAGCAGCAGCACAATGTGGCAGCAGCAGCAGCAGCAGCAGCAGGGCCCAGGCCCCGGCCCCGCGCAGAGGAACGGGCAGAGGGGGTGCCCAGGCGCCGCAGGAACATGGGCAGCAGGCTCATGGCCCAGAGGAGAGCCCAGCAGGCAGAGGAGTGGCTGGAAGGTAACTTTGGCTTCAGCTCAGCTTGCACCTTGAAACAGCCCTTCCCAGCAGCTGCCTCCTGGGGGGAGTTGTGCAGTTTTGCTGCTGGATGGTTTGCAGTTTGACTGTAATGTGTGTGACTGTCCCACTTCTCTCCCTAATTCATCCCTTCTCTCCATTCACCCCTTACCTTTAACTGCAGTGTCTGCCTCCTCCTGAGGTGAGTCCTGGCTGTTTGTGGTGTCACACTCTTCACATCCTTTTAAAAACTGCCTTTGGTATTTCCTGCTTAGCCATGCAGGTTAAATTTGGGACAACTGAATCCACACCTTGCACTGAATAAGCTGTAGTAAAATCTTGATTTCCTGCAAATTGGTGGGAAGCATGAATTCCCCAGTGTGATCTCTGCAAAAGGTGGAGTTTTCTTTCCAAGAAGCCATGCAGGTGGAGGTCAGGATCAAGTGGATTACCTGGAGATCACCACAGACTGCAGCATTTTTACCAGCAGGTTGTTGACAATGGATTGTCAACCCTATGCTGGGTTTACTGTTCATAGCTACATTTCTATGGTGTGGTTGTAGACAAAAATATGGTGATAAACAACATCTTTCTCCACCTTGTAAGTATAACTCCCTTTTCTGGTGAAGCTTCACACATTATTCTCTTTATTGCTAGAGAGATGATATCACCATGATTCACCCCACTGGATTCTTTCTGCTTTCACACTGTGGGTGAAGTGTTCAGGTTTTCTGTCAAGTGGGTTTGCTTCACTTGAGTTTGCAGTGCAGATCAGAGTGTGTTTTTGGGGTGCAGAAGGTAAAAGCAGCACACCCCTGTGTGATGCCTTCATCAGGAACTATTTGCACTTTGTTCAGCTTTTCTTGCCCTGCAGTTTGCAGAAAGCCTCACATTGGCAGGTAAATGTGCTTTTCCAGCTAATTATATTCAGCAGTTTCACAGATGGAGAATGGACAGGTCTGAACTTTTCAACTTTGGTTATTTCTTTCTCATGTGAAAACATCCTGGAAAGAAAACAGAACCTAAAAATATTTGGTTTTCAACTGCAGACATCAAAAGTTTGAATGCTGAAGGCCGACAGTGAAGCTGTCAAAGCAAACAGCTCATCTTGTCTCACTTTGTCACTTTAGCAATAAAAGAATCTGTGTCATTGGGCTTTATAAATAATTCTTTTGCAGCTTTCTCTACATCAGATGCAAGTGCTGCTGCTTTTGCATGAAGTTCCCTTTGAAATGACATGCCTTCTTTTATTTGTTTTCTCTAATTTCTTATCCAAATTAAAACAGCTTCTTGCTCTTTGCTTCTGTTTTGTGCTGCTTCTGTGTGTGGTTTTATTCATGTTTTGGGATGGTTTTTCCAAGTGGCTGAACACAGGAGCACAACAGGAACTCCAAAGCCTTGGAGATGAGCAGAGACTTGAGCAGTGGAGCTGTGGAGAGAAGCTTCTGTCCCTGGTTTCCCAGCACAATTATTAATTGGGATTTGCCACCCTCTGCCAGGGGCTCTCTGGGCTGCAAATCCTTTAGCCTGGCCCTGAGCTGCCTGTGGGATTTGGGTTTCTTTTTCCCTCAGAAAAGGATGTGTTACATGTTCTAAAGCCCTCTGGATGTGTGGCACAAGCCTGGAATCACTCCTGGATTTAACCCCTTGGTGCATTTTCTCTCTGTCATTGCAACATAGAGCAGTTTTGACTAATTAGTGCTTGCATTTGAAGCAGTTAGAATAGCAAATTCTCTCCCCAGCAGAGTTTTGTGTTAAGGAATTAAGTTGACTCTATGGAAAGAGAGCCCAGAGCATGGGGTGGTGTAAAATGCCAGGCAGTGCCAGCACCAGGGCTGAAGAGCAAAGTTATTCGGCAATTTAGACAGAAACACCAAACCCAAGCCAGCATGGTTTCTTCACTCTTGCCTTGTAAATGCTCTGAAAACCTGTGAACATCTGCAGCTGAAGTGAATTTTTTGGTATTGTTGCATTTTTTGCCAGGTTTTACTGGTAAGTTTCTGTTCCATATGTGGAATTTCCACTCTGTGGGGCTGTGTTGGCAAAGCTGCCTGATCCTACTGTGCCACCCTGACTTCTGCCAAGAAGTGATTTCTTCACCAACCCATGACTGCAAGAAACCCAGCACTGACTTCAGGGAGGCTGTGAGGATGCCCTGACCAAACCTGTGCTGCTGAAACAGCCACAGAGTGGAGTCAGGGAGGAACTGCCACCACCCAAGTGTTCTGCCTGGTGGGAGCCAGTTCTGCTGACTCCAGGAAATGTCCCCAGAGCAGCCCTTGCAGACTTTGGAGTTGTGGTTAGCACGAGGGTTTTCTGTTTCCATCTAACAATCAGATTTCAATTCCAGAATGAGAAAGAACTTCAAGGGTAAAGTCAGAGCCCACAGTTTCTGCTGCCTGTGCTGAGCTGTTGTGTTTGTGCCAGGGCTCAAATCTCTCACAGAGTAATGGGGGAGGAAAAACAACCCCAAACCCTGGCCACTGACATCAAAACTTTGAAAACTGAATTGTCCCTTGTGCAGCTTAAATCGTGGTTTAATACAGACAGGGATAGGAAATGATTCTTTTCAATATTCAAATCTACCCCCATTGCCAGTGGAGCCAAACCATGTTGTAAATTCTTCCTTCAGCTCACTGGGATGGGGTAGGACCTCTGAGTTACTTTCAGAATGTCACAGACAGAAGCCAAACAGTGCAGCACTAAATGCCTCAACTTTCCTACCACCCCCATGGGGTTCCTGATTCCCAGTTCCATGTGGTTTGTGCCCTGGGACAGGCCCCAGCCAGGTTCCTGCCTCAGTTCCCCGAGATGTTTTTCAGTGATTATTGAATGCTCCAAGGTCACTTGTTAGGAGAACAACAGCATCTGCAAATACCCTCTGATGACCAAAGATTGCTGGGGAGATGGTTCTCCTTGGTGACAAAGTAATTCTCCAAATGACAGAGCCCCCTGAGCTGTTCCAGCAGCGTGACTTCCAGGCTGCCTTTACAAAAATGGTTTTGATTGCCTGAAATTGCTCAATTTAATTCCAGCCACAACACTCCTGCCTTTGCTGCAGCCCTGTGCAATCTGGGAGTGTTGTTAAAAGCCTGTGTGCTCTGCACATTGGAGCAGGGTGCCTGCTCCTTTCCCTGTGGAAAGGGAGTCTGGAAGGAGGGTTCTGTATTCATGTGGTTAGGTTGAGATCCCAGCAAGCAGACTTAATTAACTCTGTGTGTCTTAATTTAAATTGAACCCAGACAGAGGTGGCTTTGAGGGCTGGCTACAGCCAAAATGAAAATGCTGCAGGCTGTAAATGGGTGAGGATTGCAGGCATTAATCATTTAGGGCAAGAGAGGCCAAGCTAAGCAGTGGGAAAGAGGATAAATTGGGGTTGGACTGAAGGTTGTTTGGGGCATGGGGTAGTGTAAATAAATAGCATTAGTCATTTCCAATTTCAAATGCCATTTATTTGCTGACCAGGGAGGGTGTGCTTGGCTCTTGGTTTTGCCTGAGTGATGCTCTGAGTGCATCCACTTGGACTCTGGTCACCTTTGGACATGAGGGTGCTTTGGTGAGAGCTTTTACTTGGTTGCTGATCATGTGCAGAAAAACCTCTTGTGCAGGTCTCAAGCTGAGAGGCTGCTCCTTGTCCCTTGAAGAGCTCAGGGGTGGGGAAGGTGCTTCTTTTGGCACTGCATTTTGGAGCAGAAAGTGACCCATCCACCTGGTGTTTGCATCACAAATATGAAATATTGTAATTTCCTATCAAATATCAAGACACTTGTGAGGATGTACAAATAATGGCAGGTCTGGTTTGGTCATCTTCATTCCACTGTGGTAAAAATAAGGAAGGTGAGGATCTGAGGCAAATGTCTGTTTGCTTGGAGGGGACTGCTGGACATTATTTCTGACAGTGACTTTGTAAAAATGTCATGAGAAAAGCTGCCTGCCTTGGGCTTTGTGGAGAGGCAGAGGCACAGGGTTGTGAGCAGGACCCAGCTTTTGCAGTCCAGGTTTGCTGTCACTTCAAGGGCTGTTTGGGTCAAAACTTTATGCTCTTGGTGTGAGAGAGGGTGCATTTTTGTTGGCTGGAACTGGTGAGTGTAAGTGCCCTAAATCATGGTGTGGTGACCAAGAAATAGACTTTTCTGAGAAATGACAGCACTTTCCAAAATGTCCAGCAGGACAGGGAGCACTGGGGAACCTCTGGGTCTGCTGGGGTGTGGGTGAAGAATTGAGGCAAAAGGATTTTCAAGGTTTAATTTAGAAAGACACTCATTGCCACACTCAGCAACAGCCTCTCTGACTTGGTGCAAAAAGTCTTGCCAAAAAATGGCACTTTGGATTGTTATGTTTTAGTTTGGTTTTTTTTCAACAAACAGCAAGTAAGGACTCCCTCAAAGAAATAATCTGGTTTTGTCAGGTTGCTTTTATTATTTATTTCAGACTGGTACAAACTGTGGGCTCTCTGCTTCTGCCAACAGCATAAAACTCCAAAATGTTAAATATCCCAACATGTGCATGGCTTTTCTCTGAGTTTTTAGCATTGTGCAGCTGAGCACAGGTGTTGGAATGTTCACTACAGTGAACATTTGGTTAAATTCTTTTACTTCCACAGCATCAGTAATGATAAATCCAACAGCTTCTGACAGTCTGAGTGCTTGAGCTTGTAAAATAAAACATGATAAAGAAAAGTTAATGAGTCCAACATAAAGGAAATCGTAAGTTCCTCTCTTCTTTTGCATGGCAAGATGAGAATCTCACATTTTCCTTTCTAAGTGTTAATCACTATTGAGAAAGCACAAAACAAAGAAGGTTTTAAAGTTTTCAAAGTTATAATAATTGGGTATTTTAAAATGCCCTTTACTGCTTTGTGTAGCATTGAGCTCAGCATTCAAATCTTGCTAAAAAAATCCTGCATGAGTGTTTTCTGCTACTTTTGGGGGAAAATAATATAAAAATAATTTTCAATCCCCGTTCAGTGATGGATATTGTGCATAAGTTCAAGAAGAATGTGTTTGTGCTGAAATTTCTTAAAATAGGAAGCACTTTTTCTGAGTGCTGAAAGATCTGGAAAATGTGTAAATTTAGAACCAGTGATGTGGTCCCACACTGTTCTTGTGAAATGGAGCTGCGTTCATTGTTGTAGTGGTTAAAATAATTTTAATGCTTAATCAGTAGGAAAACCTTTCTAGGACAGTTAAACCTTGACTAATATCCCAACTGGGCTGAATCAAAAGTCAGTTTTGACTTGCTGCCACTCATCCAGTGAGTTTGGTGGTATCAAAGTGCCCCCAGTGAGTGTCTGGCCCTGGGGCAGGCACAGACAGGGTGTGGAAGGGCAGGTCTGTGGTTTCTCACTTCTGCCAGATGCTTTATTTGAGAATAAACTTCACATTCTCCTCTAAAGGTCTGATGTCCTTTGTTTCTGCTGCACTTTTCTGCCCTAGGTGTTGACTGATTTTTGTGGCTCCAGACTAATCAACCAATATCTTGTTCAGTTTCTAAATTGAATAGCTATCAAATTAAAAATTAAAAAATATAAGAATTATGAGTCATTATTAGACTGTAATTAATCCCATCACAGGACTGTGTTGCTCAGGAATGCCCACACCTTTCCATATGGTGGCTGGTGTCACACATCTGTGTGATATTAATAACCTGCTGTTAATAACACCTTCTGCTTTCAGGAGGAACTCTTCATTTTACCTGGCATTTCCCCTCCCCTTTCTCTTGCTCCTTTCTGTAGGTGCTGCATAAATAGTAAATAAGGCAGCTGCCTGTGCCCAAGGGACTTCTTGTGAGTAACCACATGTGCAGCTCTCCTTCTTTTTCATGGATGGGAATTCATTTGCTTCAGTTCCAGAATTTAAAAGGAAGCCAAGCCAAGGACAACTAGACCAGGTTGGATGGGGCTTGGAGAAACTTGGTCTAGTGGAAGGGGTCCCTGCCCCTGGCAGGGGGGTTGGAATGAGAGGATGTTTCAGGTCCTTCCCAATCCAAACCATTCTGTGATAACCGAAATACCTGATGCTGGTTATTTTGAGTTTTTTGTCTATTTGTACACAGTAGCTGCTAAATTTCTGTCCTTAGAGAGAACACCAACACTCCAGCACATTTTCTGATAGTATTGGGAAACATTTCTAAAAAGAAGTCTGTAAATTTTGAGAAACTCAGACATGTGTGTGACTGATAACAGTTTCCTGTTGTGCTGCCTCTCAAGTGTGTTCAAAATATTAAGGAAAAGCCAAGATTCCCTGGAGCCACCTCTGAGCTGCCCTGTGTGTAAAGCAGGACATGTCAGGCTGGTTCTACTTTCTGACTCTTGCACATGGGAACTGGTGGGAGTGCTGGGCAAGCTCTGGAAATCCTGGAATCTTAAAATCATCCAGTGCCACCCCTGCCATGGGCAGGGACATTTTCCACTTTTCCAGGCTGCTCCAAGCCCTGTCCAACCTGGCCTTGGACACTTCAGGGAACCAGGGGCAGTTCCTGTGGACTGACCCCCCCCATGGAGTCTTCAGTGTTGTCACAGCTTCAAGCATGTGAAAAATGATTTTTAAAAGCTGCTGAAACAATCAGTGCTTTATTAGAATTAAATAAAGAATTGCTGCCTGTGTGCAGCATCCTCTGTGCTTTTGGTGGAGCCATTCTGCTGTGACAACAAAAGGATTCAGCAAATACTTGGACTGTGTGTTTATGTTGCTGTCAGCACGTTGAGGTTTATTTAGCACATTTTAATTGCACCCAGGTTGGGTTGGGTGCACTGCTGACCTTTCCACCTCTGCTGAATCATGTGCTGTGCCTTTTGTTGGATGCAACTCCACACACTGGAAAAAGCTTGGAGATGTTGTGCTTAAGGGATCACATCAGATGCTTCAAACAGGAAAGCAAATGCTCCTGAACAGAGGCATGTTTGATCCAGGACTGCCTTTAAAACCAAGCCTTCCTTAGATTTCTGCCCAACCTCTGGCTCAGGTAATCTTAATATAGATGAAATCTGAGAAGCCCTCAGGTGGAATAGTGTCCTAAATGGTGTTTTATACTTGTGGTGTTTGCAAGAAAAATTTTTATAAATAATAATACCAGGAGTGAGCTGTTAATTTTGGAGTAATAACTGCTAGTGCTTGGTGTGCTCACCCATTGTGTTTGGAACTCCCCTTGATCCAGTGTTTAAAATATAAATAAAGTTATTTTAAGCCTCATTAAAATTGTAGAAACAACTGTGTCAGGTGTGAGTATCCCCTGTTGCTCTGTGTGGTGCAGGAAGGGGGAACCCTTTTGATCAGCTCAGTAATCAGACTCCAGTAATTCTCTGAAGCCCAGCTCAGCAACCAGGCTCAAATTAATTCCATCTCCTGAAAACAGCTCAGTTATTTGAGAGCCACCTCCACAGCTCTCAGAGACATTTGTTTCTCATGATGTGGTTTAACCATAGTCCCATTCTGTGTCTTGGAATTAGTAAACCAAGAGTGTGTCAAACCTAATTCTGCATATACAAAAAGGGGGAGTGCCATTCATCCATATGCTCCTTTCATAGCAGCTTTTTGGCTTCCCAAAAAAAGGGGACCAGGTGCTCTGGAGAGCAGAAAACATCCTGGCACCAGCCTTGCCAGATCTATTCCAGTTTGGATCTGCAGTCAGCATCGAGCATAGCAGCACTGGGGATGCTCAAAGTCCCAATTACTTCACCCAAAAAGGGGATCCATGTGTGAAAATCTCTTTATTTTGGTCCTGCCATCTGATGCAGGCACATGGCTGCATATATTGTGTGCTGTTGGTGCAGTGAGATGAGGATTTCTCTTGGGAGTGTTGAGGTCAGTCCACAGCACTTGGGTGGGATCAAGGACTGATTTAGAGCAGCAAATAAAGTGGCCAAATGTTCCTGAGCTCTGGGCAGGGAGGAAGTGGAAGCCTCTAAAAGCTCTTCTTCCTCAGCCCCTGAGTGAGCAGAAATCCTCATTTGCACACCCTTTGAGCATAACTCTTTCATATTTCACAGTTGCAGAAATCACCTCTGTAAACAACCAATTGTCATACAACAGGCAGATATTTACATGTCATTTTCTTGCAGCCAGACCCAAGATTTGCATTTCAAGGTTGTTTTTTTTTCCCCCCCTCAAAGGTTATTTCTGTCAGGCTAGAAGCAGAGGTGTGCCTCTGAATCCCACTTTTTCAATGGATGTCTGCTGTGCAAAGCCTCAGGGCAACTGGGAAGAAAGTCCCTGCAGGGAGTGTTGAGCAGATCTGTAATGACAACCATTAGCACAATTTATGTATCAGAGAAATAATCTCTTCTAATTCTGGAAAGCAAGAAATATTTATGAAAAGCTTTCCATCCAAAGGATCAAGGAAATTTTTACTTCTGCCTTCACTTGTGTGTGTGTGTTTGCCTTGTTGCTTCTGCTCTGTGGCTTTGGCAGTGTTGTGTGGTTTTTTTTTTCCTTTTTCCATCTAAAAGGTCTTGTCTGAAGTGTGTGTGTGTCTCCTTTTCATCTGCTGCTGCTTTCCTAGGCAGCACTGAAGCTTCCTCAAGGGACTTCTCCCAGATGATTAAAAATTTGTCATTTATGCACTGTTGCAGAGGAAGAAGATGCTGAGGAGGTGCCAGAATTTCAGGTGTCTGGCAAAATTGGAGCAAAGAAGCAGAGGAAATTAGAAGAGAAACAAGCCAGGAAAGCACAGAGAGAGGTGAGCATTTCCTGCCACGTATTGAGCAGAGCTCAGCACAGAACAGGGCATGAGACAGCCCAGAAAGGCAGAGGCACTGTCATCACTAAATGCTTGCTTTATTTTAAAAATGTAAATTCAGCTTTTGCTGTCACAGCCCAAGAGAGCCCTGGAAAACTTTGTCTCGTTTTCTTTCCATTCAGTCCCGTGGGGAGGAGAGGAGTTAAACTCTTGAATGTTCTTTATTGGATGTTTCCTCTGCCTCCCAGCTCAGTGTCAGCCCTTGAAAATACCCCCAGCCCCACATGGTGCTGTGGGGGCACCCTGGGCAGCTGTGAGGAGTGCCCTGTGCTCCCAGAGTGCCAGCACTGCGTTGTTTTATCTGCATTTAGCCAGATTCGTTGTTTTTACACATTGGGGGAGATGAAAAACATTTTGCTGTTGATTCCAGAGAAACTTTGAGCTGTTCATGTCATTTTTTCCAGACTCTGCATTGTTCTGTCTGAACGTTTTTAAAGCTTGGGAAATCCCAAGCTGGGATTTTAGCATCACCTGAGGTTTAAATCCAGTGTCTGCCTCACAGTGTAGTAGAGGGAGCAGTTGGTAATAAACTTAATTATTGGTTCTATATAAACTTCAGTTATGAACCTTTTCTCACTCAGTGCTTTCATCATTTTGTTGTTACTTTCCATACTCGTTGTGTTTAATTCTCCTTGATTTTTTGTGGAGAATCTGAGCAAAGTTGAATGAAGTTGGATAAGCACTGGTTGGTGGAGTGAGGAATCTTTTGTTTCATTTTAAAACAAGCTGATTTTTATTTCCCCATGCAGACAGATAAATTCCTTGGTTGGGCCTTTTTCTCTGAAACAGTCAAAGCCAAATCCTCCACTGGAATGTTTTCTGCTTGTCCTCTTATTATCTTTTCAAATTTAAGTATACTGAAGGGACTGAAAAAAAAAACTTTAAAAAATACGCTAAAATCCCTTTTTATTTTACCCTCATTTTGCAACAATCTCTTTGGCTTCAAAACCTAAATAAAATTATTTCAAGAGACCAGTACAGCTTTTTCTGTAAGAGAGTTTGCTCAGGTTAATGGCAGTTTATATTCCAAATCCTTTTTTTTCCTTCCTTAGGGTCCATTCTAACTAAACTTTCAGTGGGGAGGAATGGAATGCCATGACACAATATTGCTTAATACCACTGCAGTAATAAGCTGATAAGCACAGTCAAAACTGAAATTGAGATAAGGCAAGTGAGGAGGGTAATTTCTAAATCTACCACAATGCTGGGTGTGCTGAAGGGGAGGGGAAGTGAACTGATAATGGCTTTTTATTCTTATTATTCTTTTTGATGTTTCCTTCGGAGCAGCCCTCTGAGAAGAAAGCTCCTCATGGTATCCCAATGTGAAATGTAAAAATATGTATTAAAAAAGAGTAAGGCTTGGTTTGCATGGTGTTTGTTTCAGGCTGAAGAAGCAGAGAGAGAAGAAAGGAGAAAGCTGGAGTGCAAACGAGAGGAGGAGAGGAGGAAGGAGGAGGAGAGAATCCGCCTGGAGGAGGAACGACAGGTGGGAATCCTCCTGCTGATCTGTGCAAATTCTGAAGCAGGTTTGGCTTTGGGATTCTTTCTGGGGAGCTCAGGCTCTGTCCTGCTCCACCCATGGCCAACATTTGGAGCAGCCCAGCTCTGAGTGGCTCCCAAGGATAGAGATGTCACAACTTCCCCTGTTCCTTGGAGCTGCCAGCTGTGACCAACAGGGCAGAAAGTGAAACAGCCACTGATTTTGCAACTGTTGTGTGAAATGCTGTGGTTTTCTTCTAATGATATGTATTTGCATGTGCTTCCCAATTAGAGATTGCTAAGCTGTGCATATGGAGGTGTGTGTTAGCAGGGGGGACCCAGAAAAACAGGTACTGCTCAGCTGAAATGCTTTTGTTGAACACTTCTCATTAGAGAGGGAGGACAAGTGAGTTCAGGGCTGCTTTTTGTACTCTGGCTGAGAACTTCATGCTCTGCTGCTGCTGCAAATTGTGTGCTGCCTTTGCTTCTGGAGGAAAGACCAAGGTGCTGTGCACAGTCCTGTGCTGAGCATTGCTGTGCCAGGGGAACACAGCCCCCAGCTCTCCCTGTGAATTTTTTGGGATGCTTCTGTGCATGGAAATTTGTGTCTCTGGTTGGTACAGAGCAGATTTCTTTTCATTTGTTCAGAATGCAGGAGTGTGTTGCTGATAATATTTTAAGAAAGGAGAACACAGTTTTTCTTTTCTTCTGTTGAGGGGAGGATAAAGCAATGAAAAAAATAATTGTACATTCCACATGCAGATTTTATCCATGAGATCTTTATGGGAATGTCCATTTACCTCTGGGGTTATTCCCCCCAAAACCTTTCTCTTCTGAATTCCCAGCTTGGAGAGAGGCAGGGTGAGCTCTGACTGCCCCTAAAGCACAAATCTATGAGGCTTGGCATAACAGAGAACTCAGGTGGCAAATTTGCCTTCCAGTGATTTATTCCTTTAGATGTTTCACTCCACCCTGTTCCATGATTTATTTATTTTGAAAATATTTTCCTGAAGTTCTGATAATTTCATATTCTAGAAACCCTGAATAATTTGTTGAAATGACTCCAGTGCTTTGGGGGAATTAGGACACTCTCACTGGACACTAAAATAAAGTGACACTGGAATTTCCAGTTCCTTGCAGAGTGGCAGCCAGCACAGCAAGTGAATTTTTTAAGCAAATTCCACCTGAACTTGGCCAGGCTGCTCAAGGAAGCTGCAGCACAGGACTGAGATGTTCTCCTGGCATCTGACCTGGGCTGGATAATCAGGATCAGCCAGGCATGGTTGAAAAGCTGAGGAGAAAATCAGGGTGAAATTCTAACCAGAGATCTCTTCACACAGAAATTTTGATTTATCTTTTTATAAAATGTTGTTCCTGTTCAGTTGAGAGCTGTGTAATTTATTTTTGGCTGGATGAGGAAACTCTTATTTGTTTCTGTTTTAATTTGCAGTATTCCTGGTAAAGACTGCACTAAAGCACTTCTGTTTCACAAGGCTCAGTGAAAAACAGGAATACAAACCAAGGCTCAGGTTTTATTTATTTATTATTTTTTAATTTTCTGCACAACAATCCACAGAATATTTCCTAGAACTTGGAAAATGCTCAAATGCCTGAATCCAACTTGATGGTCACTTTAGCCAATACCTTCCTCAGCTGCTTAAATTCTCTAATTTTAAGCTCTTTTAGTTTAGTTTAATTATTTATTTCCCCCAGTATTTATAAGGACAGCAAACACACCCACCAGGCTACACCAAGAACATTATTCTGCCTCTCAGAGGGAACTGCTTTCAATGTTTTATTTTTTGCTTGTGGCTGAAGTTGATAATCCAATAACTGCTGAACATTTGGAGCGTGGACCAAAATAAATGAGTCTGACAATACTGAATGTCCATGCTGGACTGTTTTATAGTGATTTTAAATCTGTCTTCATTGGAGTCTTTAACAGCAAACAGAATAATTGTCCAAGAAAACTTGTCCATGTTCAGGCTGCAGTTCCTGCAAAGACAGCAGCACCATGGGGAGTGTGGTAACAACAAAGTTTTAGTGATTTAGTCGTGGCAGGGTGATGGGAAGGGAAACAGAGTGGATATTTGATTACTGTGCCTGTAAGCAGTGTCTTCAGGCTCATAACATCTCTTTCCAATCCTGTTACAGACTGACTGCATGATGGAAAAGGTACAGCCTCTGTAAGCATTGAAAGGATCATTGGGTTGTGGAATACATAGGGTAAAATGTAATTTATTTTCCTCTAGAGAAGGAATTCTTCATTCCCACAAGCAGTGTTTTGTCACCAGGAAACCCTTGTGGACCACACCTGGGATGAGAGCATTCCCCCACCTAAGTGAGGAGGTGGAAAGGCCAAATTCTGAAAGGTAGCTCAAGCAGTGACTGAAACCATGAGATAAAAACCAGGGGGAGCTGGTGTGTGGTTTTTAGAGGCATTTTGACATTGCTGTAGTTTATAGAGTCCCACAAGGCAGCAGAAATTTAGAGTTTATGACTGAAGTTTGCCTGAGAAATGCTACAGTTGTCAGATAGCCTCATTTTCCCCTTTTTTTTCCAGGACATCAGAGTGTTCCTGCAGGGACAGTGACAGTGGCAAGTCCCCAGACAAGCACAGCCAGCTTTGTTAGCTAAATTCCACTTGAGCCTTTTTGCCAGTCTCTCTCCCAAGAACTGCTCCTAAAATTGTGCTGACAGGTGGGAACTGTACCTGAGGGCTAAAATCCTGCACAGTCTTGAGAAAAATACCCTCTGCATCTATTTCAATACATTTGTATGCACTTATAAATAAAATGTGGTTGCCCCTTGGCTTCAGTGTTGCAAGCCAGATATTATATTTTTAAATTCAAGTTTCCTTTCCAGTGTTCTGCTGACCTGATTGGCTGCAGGCCTGAGGCAGCTCCTTTTTAATTGGCATTTGCTTCAGCTCTTCTTTACCCTGGGGATTTCCCTTTCACTCTTGGAGTTTTTTGGTGGTGAGCTGGTTTACCAACCCACACCTTATCAATGAGAGTGAACTTCCTCTGATGTTGCAAAAACAGAGGCTCCATACAGAACCTTGCAGATGGCTCACAGAAAAGCTCTTTTTTCCTTTGCCTGTGCACAGGGATTTTTTGTAAATTTGTATTTAAGTGCCCAAATAAAAATGGTCTGGAGCTTCAGAGTATAAAAAAGAAGATCAGCCAGGATCACAGGGTCCTCTTGAAAGTTTAACCCAAAAGTTTTGACACTTTGATCATGTAAGAAGAGGCACCAAGTTTTAGTTGTTTATTATGTGAGCATCAAGATTTGTGTATTTCTCAGCAGAGCTTTTAATTGTGTGGCATTTTTATCCATTTTTCCTACATGAACAGTGCATTTCTGGAGGCATTTTTATCCATTTTTCCTACATGAACAGTGCATATCTGGAGGCTGATAGAAACCTACTCCATAGTTTCAGTTTAAGCATAAGTTTTCAAGTGTGTATACTTCCCTCAAAATTAATTTTTTTGAGGGAGTACAAGTTGAAAAACTTTCAAAAAACCTCCTTCTCCTCTGATTTTAAGGGGATAAGGACATTTATTCTGTCTAAGCAGGAAGTGGGGCAAGAATCCTACAGATCCATCTGCTCTGTCCCACATTATTTTTTGCAAAGTCCCTTTGGGCTTCCTGCAGAACCTGCACTGCCAATACAAAAAGTGGGTGCTGCACAAGGAGGGTTTTTTTGTCCATGAACCTCAAAATATTTGGCATGGGAACCAGGATGCTCCTCCTCATCCTACATTTTGAGGAAACAGCCAGAAAGGAATGACAGGGAGCAAGTGGTGGCTGGAAAGTGTCCCATGTTTGCTCTGCTTTCCTCACTAGCAGTGAGATTTTTCCACCCAAGCAGCATTCCAGAACTCCTGAGCAATCCCAAAAATCCAGGTGTGCTTCCAGCTGTAAGAGAATTTTTGGGATGCTGTGGGTGTCACCTGGTCAAAGGTTGGGTTCTTGTGCAGTTGGCACAAGGATTGTGTTTGGAAATAATCCCTGGGATCAAGGAATATGTTTGGAAATAATCCCTGGGATCCAGGGAAGAGGCAAACAGAGGGTGGTGATGTGAAAGGAGCCTCCCAGCACATCCAGGTCCTTGGTGGGCAGGAGGGACTGGGTGCAGGGAGAAGTTGGTGCTGTCCAGATGCAGCACAGGAAGGAGAAGGATTTTGGGAAGTGTCTCCTGGACTGCTGGATTTCCACAGACTTCATGCAGCTCTGGAAGCTCTTGGGTCTCACATCAGACTGGCAGCAAACATGCAGAGCTAGACTTGATCCAGCAATCACAATGTGGACATTTTGTCAGGAAAAGAACAAAAAGAAGAAGGGTTTGAGTGACTAATTTATTTATTTGTTCAATAAAAATAGGATCAAAGTGGGGTGGTTTGTTCTTCACACGCAGTGGAATGAACTGATCAAAAAGAAACCTTCACACTCCTCAAGCCCCAGTTTGGGTAACATTCAGCTGGGTGAGGAGAGAGGCAAACCTGCTTCAAAAAAACCAAAAAAGCAAAAGCAGGCAGCTGAAGATGAGCATCTGCAGTGACCAACTTTCCATCTGCTGGGATTTCCCCAGCACCCCACCCTTGGCTGGGGGGTGGCCCAGCTGTTCTTTGCTCTAAGCCACAATCTCAGCTTGGGGAGAGCTCAGTGGGGAGGGCTGAGGAGAGCTCAGTGCCAAAAATGTGGGGCTGGAAATGTGGATTTGCCCTCTGTGTGACTGGCACAAGGTCCTGGGCTCAGTTTTGAGGATTCCCTGAGGGGCTGCGAGTGTTTCCTTGCTGGGCTTGTTTGGATGGACACACTGGGTTTTTTTGGGAATGCTGCTGCCTCAGCTTGACCCTGCAGCTGCTCCATGAGCATGGGAGAGAAGAGAGCTAAATGTGATGGTGGGATCAAAAAACTGGGAATAAATATTCCCAGACATCCTGACTGCTCCAGGGTTCCTCTGCTCGGCCTCCAGAGCTGTTGCTTCTCCCTGGGCAGTTGTGCAAAGTCATCTCCTGGTGGCTCTGAACCAAGCTAGATCCTGGCTAAATCCTTCTTTTTCTACACATGGAGTCATAGGTGAATTTAAGTTGTAAGGCAGGTGTGGTTTTGCATGAATTTTTAATTCTCAGATGGAAAAGCATCTGGAAATATTAATTAATAGGCTTGTCTGCCTGTGTTGGGAATGGCAGTGCTGATAGGAATGTGCTGGGATGCTTCCAAAAAATGGAAGGTGCTCTTCTTCAGGTAGGGAAGGACCACAGGAAAGAGCCTTTTTCATTTGTTAGACCTTCCAGAACAAGGAAACTATATTTTTTATATATATATATTATTTTATATAGTTATTGTTGTTCTCATTTACAAATGGGACACTGTTCTGATCTTTTCTTTTTGTGCAGAACCATCTAGAAATTATTTACCAAAGCAGTTTTGAGGCTTTGTGATTCTTTTTTTTTCCTCATTTCAAATCCTTTTGAATTACAACCTCTCTAATAGACTAGAGGAAGAACATTATTCTTGTCTTTCCAGGCTCAAGATTAAATTTAATGCACTTTCAAGAAAAGAACAATTGCTGTTGCTTCCAAATGAAATACAGTTATGTTGTTCTTGGCATCTGAAGTGCATATCAGGAAGAAAATCTGCTGTTGGATTAATTGTTGTGGTGATGAATGACCCAAAAACGATCTTGTTTTGTCTCAAGAGTTTCCTTAGATCTGTAGATTTTTCATGAGATAGCAGTTTAAAAACTGGATTTGGCTTTGCAGATACAGCAAGATCCTTTCTGTCCTGTTTTTCTCATTCTTGGATGTTGGCAGGATTCTTTCTCTTGAATTTCTGGGAATTTGATTAAATAAAATTGGGACCAAATATTCTTTTTCTTCAGTTTTTATCGAAGGGCAACTCTCCCATCCCTATTTCTGGGACCTTGCTGGTTTTGGCATCTTTTTTAAAATGGATATTTTTCTCTATACTGAATGACCTGTTCCTGTCTCCCCCTGTTTTAATGGAACAAATATTTATGTTCCAACTATTTAAGGAAGCACTTACCATATTAGTGTCAAAGATGCAGCATGGCAAGCATTTAGAAATCAATATAATTGTTTTCTCAATCAATTCCTGTGCTAATGGTAGAGGAATGCCCTGAGATGGTCACAGAAATTTGAAGAACTCATTTGTTTGTTTTAATCAGCCTCTGGAATGTGATGGAGCCAGAGGCCAGTGCATTTGGAATCTCTTTGTACCAGGTGCTGCACAAACATAAATTTCTCTGTGGAATAAACCATCCTGTAAGGAAACATTTGTGTTCTGTGTGAGCCATGGACTCACTTGGAGTGGAAAAAGCCTCCAAGATCATCAAATCCAACCTTCAAAGTTCAATGTGGAAGGTGTTTTGGAGAAGAACAGAACAACTTTTAAAAGAAAATAGTGGAAAGCTGTAAATGTATGAGTTCCCAGTAAAAATCTGCTCTTATTCGAGATATTTTTAAAGTAATTTGTCACATTCCCAAACCTTTAATCACCATTTTGCTTTGTGAAGGTGTGAATTTTACAAAACCATGCATCACCATGTCACTGGTGTTGGGCTGGGGTCAGCTTTGTTGTGGGCTTTGAGACTTTAACATTTATTTCAGGGTAGGCAATGAAGTTTTTTTATTGCAGATAACAGCAGAGCTTGAAGTTTTTGGTTAACAATCAAACATGTAAAACTCCCTTTTTTTAATATAATCATGGCTTGCCCTCTATGCCTAAAATATTTTATACTTTACATTCCTTGTAGGCACAGTTTGCTGGGAGAAAGTTTTGCTAAGAAAGTGATTTGACTTGAAAACTTGATTTTACTTGAAACTTTTACAACCCAGCAAAATTTCCCTCCCACCCAGAAGGACACCAGGGCAACTCCACTGTTCCTTGTGAGCACTCCCAGTGTTCTGCAGTGGCACAGCACAACCTGGGGCCACTTACCAAAAATGTGGATGTTGAATCTTAAAGTGCAGGGAGGGGCAGGCACTTCCTGTCAGAAGAAGCAGATTCATGCAAATAGAGCAGGCAGGTTGCTATTTAAGAGTGGTTTTGTGTCCTCTGTCAGCTCTGGGAAGAAGCAGCCTTGGTGTGCAAGGCAACACTGGGTGTGAGGTGGTCCCTGCCTCAGGGGTGGCTTCTCAAACTGGTTGTGCCATCAAGGGACAACTTAGACTCATTTTAAACACTTTTTATGGGCTGGCTGCACATAAAGATGCTTCTTCACTTAAAACCTGGCTTGGGGAGGAGCAAACTGATCACTTGTCATCTTTTTTGTCCAGGAAGAGGAAAAAAGGAAGGCAAAAGAAGAAGAAGAGAAGAGAGAGTATGAAGAGTACCTGAAGCTGAAGGAGAGTTTTGTAGTTGAAGAGGAAGGGGTTGAAGAATCAATGACAGAGGAACAGGTATGTGGGGCTGGTTCTGCAGTTTCCCTTCTCTTTGTGAGGCTTGCTGCACTCTGTCTTGTGTCAGATGAACTTGGAAGTGGGAGTCAGCCAAAGGTTCTTGCTTGTGGAAGCTAAATTGTGTCTGTGGCACAGGTTAACCTGGAATGTTTCCTGGGGAATGCTGCAGTTCCTCATAGCAGCCTCCTACGAGTCAGTTTGGAGTGCTGAGGGAAATGCTTCTTGCTGGGAATGAGTTCTGTCCTCCCTGTGTCTCAGAACTGAAATAAAACTCATTCTGGAATTCAGATAATCTCTCACTGTCAGCAGCTCTGTCTAACCATGGAGAGTAGAGCTGAATTTGAAGTTTGAGAGTGCCCACAGACCTTGGGGGCAATTGCTTGGGTTTGGGTTTATTTCCTACACCCATGGAGCTGCTGTGAAATCAAATTAAAAACCAAGCTCTTGTCTCAAAAGGCTTCAGATAAGGGAATTCTCAGGACACACTGCTGCTCCTGTGGCTTCTGCAGAGCTGCTGGGGGTGGTGGTTCAAATGTGATACTTGATATAATATCACAGCAAAGCTGGAAAAGTTCTGCTGTTGTGGAAGGCAGAGTTCTTGTTCTGTCTGCTAAAAACCTGTTAGACACAATTTAGTTGCTATCACATCCTGGAATTGCTCTTGGGTTGTAGCTGCCAATTTGAGCTGTCCAGAGCATTTCTTGGGAAGGATTTATTTCAGGGCCATGTGTGCATTTGCTCCTGTGCTGAAGTGGCTCTGTAGAATTAAATGGATTTGCTTCAGTGTGACTGAGAGTGGCTTTGAGCAGAGCACATTGTGCCTCCTGTCAAGCAGCACTGAATCAGGACAGGTTCTCACTGTGGACCCCTTCCCATCAAGAAAAATTCCTCCATCACACCAGGATTAGCACCAGGAGAAGTTGTATCTGGTGATGGGGCACTCCCTAAGATGCAGGGAACAGCAAAATGCACACTTTTATTGCAAGTTCCTTCAAAAATCTGTGCCTGCCCTGTTGGAAGATGAGATTATCCCTAAATATTAATGTGTTCCAGTTCAGACACCGTTTAAGGCTGGAATGTGTTTATTGTCCATGTTCCTACAGCTGCCTGTCAGAGAGAAATTAATCTTTCTCTAAATGAGAACAGAGAAGGGTGTTCCTCACCATAAAGAGCTTGGCAGGCAGTTGATGATGCCTGGATCTCAACCTGAAACAACTTTGGTAGGGGTGGGGAGTTAGAACTTTTAATTGCAGATGATTTAAAAGTCATATTCAGAAATAATAACAGAGTTACTTGGAGACACCAGCCTTGCAGAAAGGACCAGCCACACTTGGTGGCTGAAGTACTGAAGCATTTCAGTGTCTTGTTAAAATTGCTGACTCTGCCTTGTGTTGTTGGGGCTGCTGTGCTGAGCATCAAGCTCCTGAGTCCAGTTAATTAAGGCTGATTGATTTCCAGAGTTGCACAGTAACCTGATCTCCTGTGTTTGCATTGCCTTGGGAATGGAGCTGCTCACCTTAAAACTGAATTTCAGCTGCCTGGCTCTGAAAGGGTTGAGCCTCCACGTGTGGTGCAGCTGAGCTGCACTGGGCCACCTGCAGGAGCTGTGTCCTGAGTCACTCTGGCTTCACCTCTGCACAAAATGTCCCCACTGTCTGGGTGTCATGATGCTCAAAGTACTCAGACATGGTTATTTCAGGGATTACATGATGGGAAGAATAAAAGATTTTATGATTTCCTCTCAGAAAACACTTAAATTGTACCTGAGCCACGTTCTCAGAAAATACCTGTCATAAATCCCTCATTAAGATTAAATCTAGATAATTTTTGCTTTCAATTCAGTATCTCAGTTTGCATAGTTAAAACTCAGAAATGATGCAACTGAAACACTTTTGTATTTGTACTCAGCAAGTTTTTGAAGCATTTAATGTCGATTAATTGAAAATCATTGTTTTCCTTGCTGTATCCAGTCTCACAGCTTTCTTCTGGAATTCCTGGAATATGTTAAGGTAAGCTGCCATGGGTCTCTCTCCTCCTTCCCTGCTTGCTGAATGGTGTGAAATACCTTTTTGTCAAAGAGAGACATCTCTACTTAAATATTCAACAAGTAACAAAAGTGATACCTTAGATAAATGTTATTTACTGAGCCAGCAGGAGCACATCCATCACTGTTAAAATAGCTTGTAATAGTTAAAAAAGTTTGTCATTCCAGCTGAGTCTTGGCTTTTTGGGGCAGGATGTGGCTCTCACAGCCCTTGTGGGTCACCCTCAGAGTTTATGGAGAGCAGTGTTTGCTCTAGGTTGGGATTTGGGACATTGCTTTGGGAAATAATCTGTCCATGTGAGCTCAGCAGGAGTGGGAGTTTCAGTCCCAGCAGTGCTGCCATGCAGGGTGATTTTGTGCCTCCAACACTGGCACTGGAAAGGTCAATCCCACCTTTCCTGTCGTTCCTTTCCTTGTTTGCACCCAAGCAGTTTGCAGCGTTGTCTGAATGCTCAGCAGGGCTGAGAAGAAGAAGATCACTTGTTTGAAACAGGGTGTGTCAGTCTCTCTTTCATCCCCATTGTATGGTTGGGTGTTTAAAAGCTGGGGTGTGTTCAGGAGGATTTCAGCTTTTGATCTGGAAGGACAAATGCTCTCCACTCTTGGTGTATCAAAGGTCAGATGCATTTTTCTCCTCTCTTAGCATGCAAATCTTTTTTTCCTAATGAATCCCTTTCTTCTTTCCTGGAAACTGAGCTCCCAGGATGTGTGGCATGTGTGCAAAAGGCTTCTCTAGTAAGCAAATCACTTGGATCCTTAGTGAAGTCCTCATTTTGTAGTCCAAAACCTCACACTTTGGACAGTTTTGCATGGGCACTGACGAGCAGATTTCTCTCCTGGATTTACAAACAGCATTGCCTCCTGGATAACTCATTTTAGGGAGTCCTTTGGAGTGATTTCCAGGCAGGGCTGGACAAGAGCTCAGTGCAGAGCCCCTGGGCTGCTTTGCCTGCTGCTTCCTGTGCAGGTAACACAGGAGATTCCAGATTCCAGTGTCCCCTGGGATCTTCCTCAAAGCCTGGGAGGCTTCCAGGGGTTGACAGAGCCGGGTCTAACCCTGCCCATTGCCCTGGGGGTTGTGGTGGAGGGAGCAGATCAGTCCCAAACTGCCAGTTCAGTGTTTAAACCCTGAGTTTTGTATCAGTGCCTTCATCTTGACGTCAGAGAAGTTAAACCGGGGCTGCAAACCGAATTGTGAATATTCGACACCTGATTTCCTCTGCAGGGCTGAGCTGCAGAACTGGGGCATCGCTTTCTTTTGCAAGTTTAAGTATTTTTCTTTAATCTTGCAAGTGTGCTTAATGTATAGCTAATGTATTGCCCTCATCTCCTGTTCTGCTCACAGAAACCATTGACAGGAAGCAGCGCTGAGCTGCTCGTAGCTGTCTGAAAAAATGTATAAATTAAGAGTAATTGGCATTTTTTAAAAAGTAAAATTGAATTTAGCTCTTCTGTTGAATAACTTCTTTATGCTGGTATCACTGACTGGAGATAGCTCATCCTATGCTTCATTCTTAAGGGTGTTGGAAGTAAAATGCAGCTTCTTGCTGTGTTCCATCCCTTGCTGAGGACAGCAGCAGCATCACACCTCAAAAGAAATTAATTCAGGAAAATGTGGATGTTGTTGTAGGGAAGTTAAGCCTTTCTCCATAATGCATGTGGTGAAGTGTTTTATTCCCTCAGGACCTCACATTGTCATTGTATTTCAGAGTGTGTGTGTGTGGGGAGTGCATCCCCATCCCACCCCAGCCCCCTGGGCTCTCATTCCCAGCAGGATCTGTCTTGGAAAGCCTCCACTAAACTTGGCCACTGAGGGTGAATATCTTGAAGTGAAGGTTTCAGTCCTGTTTTTCATGTTCATGTGGCTTTGCACCAACATCCCCCCAATCCTTTTAAAAGAAGATGTGACGAATGTTGGCAGTTCCCAGCTCTGAGAACTGAATTCCATGGACTGGTTCCAGTTCCATGTGTTCAGTCCATGGTATTCAGTTCTCTAGCTTGGCTGCATCAAACTTCACAACTGCTAAATCTGTGTGTGGCTTTTTTTTTTTTTGTCTGATTTTATTAATGGAAGAGATTAACCTATTTCAGCCTCTCTTTATTTCTTCAGTGGCCTTCCAGGGTATTCTCAAGATCACAAACAAATGGCTTTATTGTTTGGAGTATTTAATTTGTTAATGGGGATGCAGCTCCTGTGGCCATACATACATGGATTTTAGGAGTGTAGTCCTGAATATTAACTGAGCTTTTCAACAGTTTTGTATTTTCTAAGCTCCCTAAAAACACTGCATCTTTTTTCAACTAAACAGATGAGTTCCTAAAACTTTGGCAGAGGAGAAAACAGGAACCAAGTAGCTCCAGATGAGCACCCCAGGTGTTTTCTCTGGAGCTACAGAGAAGCATAAAACCAGATGTGAGCAGTGGTGCCTCTGCCCTGACTGAGAAAAGCTGCAGGAGGAATCTGTCAAAAGCAAGATGACAATTTGCAGTTCCAACACTGACAATTTTAATAAGGTGTTGGCTTGCTTAGGGAGATTATTATGGCTTTAATACACATGACATCAGTAAAACAGACTAAAGCACTTAATGCTGCCAGTCTTGGCTGGATTTTGTGTGTGTGCTGATGCACACCACTGATGGTTTTTAAAAATGCTTTGAAACATCCCTCAGAGAAAAAGGGATCTTGATAAAGCACCCTGGAAATTAAAGGTAGAAGCTGAGAAACTCAGGTGGTGGGAGAACAGAGCTATGGCTGTTCCTTGTGCTCATCCTAATGGAAGGAAAGTCCAGGATAAACCCTGGCAAATGTGGTTGAGTCTGGCCCTAAGTGGGTCAGAGCACTCAGTCTTTCCACAGAGCTTGGTTTAGGTAATTTGAGAGTTTTTCATCAGAGGAAAGTGCTTACTAGGAAAAGGAGAGGGACAGGTTCTGCTTTGTCTGGTAAAAGCATTTTTTATTTGAATGGAAAAAAAAAAAGAAGTGCCAACCTTCTCATTCATCAGCTGTGTTTAACTCGTGTTTGTTTCCATAGAAAACAAAGGTTATCCAGCTGGAAGACTTGGCCTCACATTTGGGTTTAAGGACACAGGTAAGCCCTGACTTTTGGGGTGCAAGTCCTAATTTTTGGGGTGCAAGTACAAGCAACAGGTTTAAAAGGACAGGAGAGATAATGGGTAAATAAGGGTAAAACAAGTGTCTGAACATTACTGAAAATACTTGGATTTGGGTGAAGATCAGCAAATCAGCCCTAAAAATGTGAGCAGTCATCAAAGCACCAGCCAGTGGAGGATTGCTGGTTTGTACTTTTTGTTTCAGTGGGGAAGTGCCTCTTGCACAGCTGCCTGTTGGACCTTGTAGTGTATTAGAATGAAAGAACAGAGCAGAGTTGTTGCTTTGGTTTGGTAGAAGAGGTTTGCTCTCTGAAGGAGTGGGAAAACATTTCAAAAACTCTGGAATGTATTGAGCAGGGTCCTTGGAGAAGCCCCTCAGTGTGATTCATGGAACTGCATGGCACTGCACAGCCTTTCCATGGAGATTCCTGTAACCCCCTGCTCCTTGAAACAGCCAAGTACTGGCAATAAAAGCCTCTTTTAGGGGGTAGGGAATTGAATCTGAACGCCCCAAAATGCAAAACATTCATCCCTCTGAGACCAAAGAGCTTATTGCATCTCTGTATGTAGGAATACTGAAGTCCTTAACCCTGAGGGATTTAAATATAAACCTCTGTATTTTATCTGAACATGGGAAATGTGCTTTGCTTCCCTTTTGATCAGTCTGTTCCTCCTTTTTCTCTTCTGCACAGGATGCAATTAACAGAATCCAGGACCTGATGGCAGATGGCACCCTGACAGGTGACAGCCACAGCACAAAGGGGATCTCACTGTAGCTGGTGAAGAGGTGGTGGTGCAGAAAATCCAGTGCAGAAATCCCAGTGTCATTCCTGTTTTCAGGATCCCAGTAGGCCTTGATTGTTATATATTTATATTTTATTTATTTATCCATCTGCTGAAGGGCTTTTGGGCTCACTGAGCAGCCAGCTGCAAATGGGGTCTTCTGAAATGTGGATTTGAAAGGATCACTGGGATGTTCGGGGTGGTTTCCAAGCCTCATGGCTAAAGCCCAGGACTGGGATATGGCATGTGGGGAGAGGCAAACATCCCAGAGCACTCCAGGGGGCTGGAGTAAGTGAAGTGCTTGTTCCCAGCCACATCCCCACACAGTCCAAGTTGGAATGTCAGCAGAGACTGAGCATGAACAAGTCTGGTTTGTTGCTGGGCAGTCTTGTTCTTTCTGAGGGTGAAGTAGAGGAGGGTGCCAGCACAAACATTTGACCTGATCCTGAGCTCCTGGCTGGGGAACAACTGGCTCAGCAAGATGACCAAAAGTGCTTGGAATCCAAGGATAAGGACGTGCCCTGTCCTGGCTGTGTCTGTGGCCCAGAAGGCAGGGACTCTCTGCCTTGGTGTCATACACAGGAACAGAGATCTGT
This sequence comes from Climacteris rufus, assembly GCA_013398175.1. NCBI lineage: Eukaryota > Metazoa > Chordata > Aves > Passeriformes > Climacteridae > Climacteris > Climacteris rufus. Next base: position 1,260,125 of record VZRZ01002085.1, on the reverse strand, counting down.
TCTCAGTCTGGTTGGAGCAACTGGAATGTGGAATTGGAGCTTCATTCCCTTTCAGAGGGGAAGCTGGAAGGGCTGAGCTGGGCTCCACAAGGGCTCTGAATGCCCTTCTGGACCTTCCTGCTCTGCTTTTCTCCACTGGCTGCCTGAGCTGAGAACATGAGCACCAGAACAGGAGGGTTCTGAGGAGGGTGAAGGGTCTAGAGAGGAATCCATCTGAGGAGCAGTTGAGGGCACTTGGGATGTTCAGCTGGAGGAGACTGAGGAGACTCATCAGGGTCTGCAGCTTCTCCTTAGGGCAGTGGAGGGGCAGCTCCAGTCTCTGCTCTCTGTGACAGGGACAGGACCCAGGGAATGGCTGGAGCTGTGTCAGGGGAGGTTTAGGTGGATATCAGGGAAAGGTTCTTCCCTCAGAGGGTGCTGGGACACTGCCCAGGCTCCCCAGGGAATGGGCACAGCCCCAAGGCTGCCAGAGCTCCAGGAGCCTTTGGACAACACTCCAGGCACAAGGTGGGTTTGTTGGGGTGTCTGTGCAGGGCCAGGGGTTGGATCCATGATCCCTGTGGGTCCCTTGCAGCTCAGGATATTCTGATTCTATGAAAATGATGTAGCTGGAGCAGCTGCTGTGGAGCTCCAGGCAGCTGTGCCCAGGACAGAGAACCTGGCACTGTGAACAGCAGGAGTGTCCCAGGCCCTGGGCCCTGCCACAGCCCTGCTCCAGCACCCACCAGTGGCCAGGAGAGAAAAGCCTGCCTGCCCTGGATAGGAGTGCTGCCTCAGCAGCTGGAAGGTCCCTTCCCAGAGCAGTGCCTGCTGTGTGTGGGGAGGTGAGAGAAGTGCTGACTGCAGGGTCCTTTTTTCCCCTGTAGGTGTGATTGATGACAGGGGCAAGTTCATCTACATCACTGCAGAGGAGATGGCAGCCGTGGCCCAGTTCATCAAACAGCGGGGCCGAGTGTCCATTGCAGAGCTGGCCCAGGCCAGCAACTCCCTCATCAACCTGCAGCCTGACAGCAGAGCTGTGCCTCCAACTGTGGCCTGAGCAAAGCACAGCAGCACTTCAGCTCTTAATGAATAAACCACCTCATTAAAAGCAAACCACAGCCTCCCCGGTGCCTCAAGGTAGGGTGCTCCTTGGAAGCATCAGCTGCAAGATTTCTCAGAAGTTTTGCTTTTCCTTCTCTTAGAATTGGTATTAAACAATCAACTGATTGTACAAGAGACTGGTCAGGAACGTGGGGCTCAAACCCTGATGCACCTGGAGCCCAGGAAGATCAGTAATTTATACCTTGGCAGTCTCATGTTGCTTTAGCCAAACTTTTTATTGTTTGCACATCCTGATGTCTGTGTGAAATAGATTTGGGCTTGATTGCATTAGGAATTCTCCAGGCTTGCTCTGCACTGTGGAGCTGTTTAACTTTGTGATGGACACAGCCATGGGTGTGTAGGTTTTGTCTGCTGCATCCACATTTCAAGGAAAGAGTGAAAAGAAAATCCTGTAAGTGTGTCTTTGTTCTTAAATATATCCTGAAACCCTAGAAAGAATGCTTGCCCTGTTGTTAAAACTTCCAGAGGCTGTTTCAGGATAACTTTGCTATATAAATATGTTTTCCTTGGTTTATATAATATAATACAAAAAGTTTGCTTGCAGACAGGCTGCATAATTTCCTTGTAGCCAAGAGACAGAAACCCCTCCAGGGAAGGGCAAACTTGTCTCATTTATTGTGCAGGCCAGTCCTGCTGATACCAACCAGCTCCTGGTGATTCATCCTTTGAAGTCAGAGCCAGCTCAGAGTGTCTGAGGGCCTCAGACACCCCCACCCCGTGGCCTCTGTGTTCTGCAAGTTTGGGGGTTTTTAAATAAAAAACTTCACACACTCTGAGTCATGCAATTAATGTTCCAAGGAAATGATTATTAATGTATTAATTGTATGGCTGTTTTCCTGCATAAGGATATTTTTTTAAATAATTTGTTAATTCTCCTTCCTGAAACCAGCAGAATCTGTGGGTAAACAGCCATTGGAGAGGAGAGGAGAGGAGGTTTTGTCTCTGCCAAACTTAGAGATAACTGGAGTGGACTAAAAGCCACGTTATCAGTGGGATGAGACAGCAATAAAACAATGGGAGGAAACATTTCCTTTTCATCTGTGCACTGCTGCTGGGTGTGGGAGTGCAGGAGTGTGGAGTTCACCAGCACCACAGTGGTGTGAGAGATCAGCACTTCCTTAGTGCTGCACAGCCAGAGCCAGCATTTCACACTTGAGGCTTGTAAAGTCTCTCACTTAGAGATTTCATATTAAATTGATAAAAATATTTGGGTTTGCCATTATTTCTTTGTTCTGTCTCAAACTGTTCTTGTAATAAAATGAGCACTATTGAAAGAATTGCAGAGGTTTGTATTAGAAATGGGCAGGGAGTTGGGGTAAGGCTGTGTAGCTCTGCCAGCAGCTGCTCTGCTCTCCTGATCCTCTCCCACCATTTCCATTCCTGTTCTTTGCACCCACTTACATTAAATCAGCATTCAGGAAAACACTTTTTTTCTCTCATTTTGGGGTCTTTGCTGCATTTGGCTTGTGAGGCTGGGCACTTAAACAAGCCAGGGCAAAATAATGTAGGTAACAAAAAGCAAGTGTGGGCTTCTAACTTCTGGAAAGCCCTGTGGAGCAAACTCTGCTGTGCCTTGGAGGAATTGTTGCACTTCTCTGAGTTTCCTGAATGGGCTGTGGGGGTGTTGGGGCTCTGCCCCACAGATCCTGTTCCACCCTGTGCCTTGGGGAACAGCCACCACTATTCAACTGCAGCTCACTTTTCTCTTAAGGAACATTTTGGTGTTTTCTAGGAATCCACTTGCAAAGTCCAAGGAGGCAGTTTGAAGTCTGGAACACAATTGCTTCAGGCCATTTGTTTGGGTGGTTTATAAGTGAAGTGATTCAAACCCACACTGCTCCTTCAGTCTGTGTCAGGGGAAGTGGAGGGAAAGAAATTCAGGGCTGTGCCCCCAAAATCACTTCACTGACTGAGCTCATAAATGGTACAAGAACACACATTTCATATATCCCCTGATGGGAAGAGAGTTATTCCTTCCCTGCTGGCACTGGAATAGGGAGCACCCCTGGGTGCTGTGGCTGAGCTGGGAGTTGTCCCCAATGTCCTGGCTGAGGGTGGTGGCTGAGGGTGCTGGTGCAGAGGTGGAACAATCCACAGGTACTGCAGTGTTCTCCTTCCTCAGTGTTTAGATATTAAACTGTCTTTATCTCCCTGCAATGCCTAAAGGGGCTCCAGGAGAGCTGGAGAGGGACTTGGGACAAGGGATAGAGGGACAGGACACAGGGAATGGCTTCAAACTGCCAGAGGGCAGGGTTAGATGGGATATGGGGAAGGAATTGTTCCCTGGGAGGGTGGGGAGGGTGCCCAGAGAAGCTGTGGCTGCTCCTGGATCCCTGGAAGTGTCCAAGGCCAGGTTGGACAGGGCTTGGAGCAGCCTGGGATAGTGGAAGGTGTCTCTGCCCAGGGCAGGGGTGGCACTGGATGGGCTTTGAGGTCCCTTCCCACACAATTCCATCACTCTGTGGTCTCAGCCCATGAGTTTTCTCACTTTCACCCCTCTGATTCCCTCCCTCACCCCATCCCTGGGCTGAGCCTGTGGCTCTGTGGGGCTCAGCTGCCACCTGGGGTAAAGCCCTGGCAGTCTGGCACAGTCAGCACCAAGTACAGGGCAGTAAAATAGTAAATAAAGTAAAATACTGGGCAGTAGATTTGGGCTCCTCGCTTCAAGATGATCCATGTGCAAATCACTTCTCAAAATCAGCCATGGGCAAGGGCAGCTCCTCCCCCTGCCCCTCCTGCTTCGAGGCAGGATGCTGCTGATCCTTTGTTTCCTGCTGCTTTGTCCAGTCTGCTGTTAGCAGTTTTTAAAAGCTGGAACATCCCCCCCATTATCTGACTTTCAAAAATCTGATTTCCCTGTTTTCTGTTAAACTTGGCCCATGCATTATGCAGCATTTCCCCTTTGTTTTCCCTCTGAAGTAGCACAAGACTCCCAGGTACTGTGGCTGTACATGGAAGGAATAATAATAATAAATAATTAATAATAATAATAATAATAACAAGCTCATTGGAGCAAGCTTGTCCTCATTTTGCCATTCCACCCCAAGGCAAAGACCAGAAAAAATGGGATTGAAAACCTTGTCTCCAGAACACACAAGGTGAGGTCTCATCAAGGAAATCTCCAGCTTCTTTTCCAATGGAAGAACAGAGTCTATGTGAAGGTTTACAGGTTAAAGAATAAAAGCTACAAATGTCACAACTTTCCATTTTATTTCTTTGTGATAGGAGTTTTGCTACCCATCACCCTCAGGGTCTCCAGGTTTTCTCTGTAGCTATGGATACTAGGAACAGATTTGAGGGGTTTTTTTTCTTGTTTGGGGTTCTGTTCTAATTCATGTTGTATGTTCATCATTTAGGAAAATGTTAAATATCACAAGATGGCAGTGAATCACAAAGCTGCAATATTCCCCTCTGCACAGGAACAGCCACATTCTGGCTTTACTGATTTCTTTCTTTTTAACCCCAAAAGCAAATGCAGATCATTAATACCAATCTGTGGCTGCAGGGATCCCTGCAAAAGAGCTGATACCCAGGGAAGTTTTGTGCCTGCAGCACTGCAGGGCTGGGACTTTCAAAATTCTTTTCATCTTCTCTGATAGAAAAGAAAAAGTAAAACAAAGGAAGGGAAAAACATCTCCTTCCTGCCCTAAAGACCAAGGAACATTTTATGATCTCTCTGGGTACATCTGGAGTCACCAAAGGTGACATTTGGTGTCCCTGGGGACAAGGTGGAGCGGAGTGGCACAGCTGAAGTGCTGCTGGGCCTGGCTTTGGAGGCTCCTCACTGGCCTGGGACAAACCTGGGCCAAACCTGGGCCAAACCTGGTGCAGCTTCAGCTTTGCCTTCCTCACCCATCCTGGTGTTCCAAGAGCCAGAGCAACCTGGGCTGGTGGGAGCTGTCCCTGCCCATGGCAGGAGGTGGAACTGGGTGGGCTTTAAATCCCTTCCAACCCAAACCAAAATGATTCTTCAAAAAGGCTTCCTGTACTGGGATGAACTGGTTTGGTGGTGAGGTAGAGGAACAACTCCACCCTCACTCATTGCCCAGTAACCCAGTTCATTTCCCTTCTGGAGCCAAGGACCTGCACTTCCCTTTCTGAGGTGAACCAGCTGAGCTGGTTATCCCCAAAGCCTGCAGGTCCTGCACTCTGGCAGCAGAGAGAGGCACAATTCCCTTTGGTCTCTCTTTCAGGCCGTTTTAGAGGCCTAAAATTTGGTTAAGGTGACCTAAAAGCAGGGTCAGATTGGTTGCAGAGGGGATCACAGCGTGCTCAGGGTCAGATGTGAATTGTAGGAGGGATGGGCACCTCCTGGAACACCTCCTGGCCTGGTGGATTCAGGGTCCCCACAGAGCACAGAGATTCCTGGTTTGTCTCAGAGGAAAATTCATGGAATTAAAGTCAGGGGACAGAGCAGCATGGCCTTGTTGGCTGGCAGGGGACTCTGGGATCAGGAGCCTGGATGCTGCAGTCCCAGAGCAGCATCTCCCAGCAAGGAGAAGGCTGCGGTGGGACAGCCACTGCAGGAGGTGCTGCTGGAGCTGGAGCTGAGCTGGCAGCATCAATAATCCAAATTTCTCTCCTCTGCTGCAGAGTGGGATGAAGACATCCCACAGCTCCTCAGCACACTTTCCCTGGGTAATGGCAACCAAGCACCAAGTCGGGTTAGCCCCATTTAAATTCATTTAACACCCCAGTGTTCCTGGCCATTAGCACAGGCAGTCCCATGCTCCAGCTCCACTCTGTCCATGCCATGATCAGGACAGGAATACAGGCTGTGTCACCCCACAGTGGCACCCACGGTGTGTCCCTGCCACCCAACAGCTTGGCACTGTCACCTTCACAACCAGGAGCCACCCACAGCCGAGGTTTCCACCCTGTGGGGTGGGGTCCCTGCTCTCTGCGAGTCCCTGCTGCCAGGAGAGATGGGAACGTATGGAAAAGTGCAGCAAAGCTGCAGCTCTTGGTCGTCACCCTGAGCAAGCAGGCTCAGCTGCAGCTCCAGCACATCCCACGCTCACTGTGGTGCCTCCACACAGGCAGATGAACCTCACACCCCTCCCCTCCCATCTGCACCCCGTGCTGCCACATGGATTTCTCTGCTGCCTCTTCCATCCGTGTGCTGAGGGTGGGATTAACTCCTTCAGTGTTCCTTTCCAAGAGCAGCCACCTCCGAGCTGCTCTCCATCCCTGAGCTGCCCTCACCAGCCCCTCAGGGCCCTCCCAGGGAGCCCAGTCCAGCAGAAGAGGTGCCCAGAGCTCCCAGGTTTGGGGTGGTCCTGGTTTGTCCCAGCCCTGGGGTGGCAGCAGGGCCAGGGCAGTGCCCGTCCCCCTGTGCTGGCACTGCTGGGGCACCTCCAGTGCTGGGGGAGCTCTGGGACCCTCTTGACCAAAAGGACATTGGGGAAGGGTTTGGAGCTGCTGAGGGAGCTGGGGGAGCTCAGCCTGGGGAAAAGGAGGCTCAGGGGGCCTTGCTGGCTCTGCACAACTCCCTGACAGGAGGGGCAGCCAGGGGGGTCGGGCTCTGCTCCCAGGGAACAGGGACAGGAGGAGAGGGAACGGCCTCAAGTTGTGCCAAGGGAGGGTTAGATTGGATATTTGGGGAAATTTCTTCATGGAAAGGGTTGTCCAGCCCTGGCACAGCTGCCCCGGCCAGTGGTGGAGTCCCCATCCCTGGGGGAATTTAGAGCCCTGTGGATGTGGCACTCGGGGCCAGGGGTCAGTGGTGGCCTTGGCAGTGCTGGGTTAATGATTACACTGGATAATCTTAGAGGGTTTTTCCAGCCTTAATGATTTTATGAGTTGAGGTCCTGCTCATTGGAATCATTCATTTTTTTGGCAGAGCCTACGGATTCAGGGTGATGCTGCAGGTGAGCTCTGCTGTGCCCACACCACACGATACCGATGTACCTGCCCGGCTTTGGGCTGAGCTCTGCCCGGAACATCTCCGAGCCTCCCGTGCTCTTCCTAAACCCGCCCTGGCCATCCAGGCTCCTCCAGGAGATGGCAGCAGCAGATCTGGCATCCCCCCCTCCCGCGCAGCATTTCTATGGCAACGGGAGCCAAGCATCCCCCAGAGCTCGGGGGGCGACCCCAAGGGCAGGGAAAAGCTTCTCATCCCGGCACACAGCTCCTCTCCCGGCTTCCAGGGCTGGGAAGAGGCTGGAGGAGACTTCCTGCTGCTCTGCTCCTGTCCCAGCAGCGCGACCACATCACTGAGGTGACCCCCGGGCTGCTGGCGCTGAATGAACCGAGTTTTACTTCTTTTAGCAGGACGGAAAAGCTACTGGGAAAACGACAGCGCTCGTGGATGCACTGAAAATGGCAGGATTGGCAGCAAAACCTTTGCAGCATCATCCCATGGGCCGGGAGCAGGGAATTAGTTGTGAGCTTAGATCCTGCTGCTCCTAAGGAGCCGCTCCAAAGTGTTTGGGAAGCTGAACGCTCCCTGCTCTCCCCTGTGCTGCCACCCAAAGTGAGCTGCTTAGCACATGTGGTGTCATCCATCGCCGGGCTCTGGCAGGAGCAGCGCTGGGAGCTCATTAACATGTGCTAATTGTGCCTCTTGCCAGAGCCCGGCTCCTGCAGCAGGGAAAGCATCCCGGCTCTTCCCGGTTATCTGCACGGGATGGTTTTGGTAATTAGGCACGACCTAATGAGTTGTAGCCGGGGATGTGTCCCCCCATCTGTGGCTGATTCACACCGGGGTGAATCCTGGGCAGGCCATGTGAGCTCTGGGATACGGCTCAGACTGCACTGAGAAGGATTTTCCACAGAATCATGAAATTTGGGTTGGCAGGGACCTTAAAGATCATCCAGTTCCACCCCCTGCCATGGGCAGGGACACCTCCCACTACCCCAGGTTGCTCCAAGCCCTGTCCAACCTGGCCTTGGACACTTCCAGGGATCCAGGGGCAGCCACAGCTTCTCTGGGCAACCTGTGCTAGGGCCTCCCCACCCTCCCAGGGAACAATTCCTTCCCAATATCCCATCTAACCCTGCCCTCTGGCAGTGGGAAGCCGTTCCCACTTTTGGCACGAACGTGGACATTGCTGATGTTCCTTGGAGTCGGGGCACAGCTCAAAGTGCTGTTCAGGGAGGGCAAAGGCAGTGGTTGGAAGGGGGGTTGTACCAAGTTTTCAAGGCTGCTCTGTTATCTTTATACTTTACATTTGGCAGCTCAATCTGATGCTTTCATCCCTGCAAGTGTCCAAGGCCAGGTTGGATGGGGCTTGGAGCACCCTGGGATAGTGGGAGGTGTCCCTGGGGGTGGGAATGAAATGATCCAACCCAGCCCCTTCTGTGATTCTGTGATTCCAGTGTTATTCCCCTCAGCACTGGGGGAGATAACCCAGCACCCCTGACTTGTTCTCTGTGTTGATTCACAAACTGAGCCCTGGAGCTGGTTCATCCCTCTGCCCCCAGGAATGAGCAGGAGCAGTGCTGATCCCAGCCCAGGGCTGCTCTCCAGCTGCTGGATCAGTGCTGATCCCAGCCCAGGGCTGCTCTCCAGCTGCTGGATCTTTCCCTTTGGGATTCAGCTGCAGTGAGAGGTGCTGACCGTGCTGGTGTCACCCAGCTGGGACCTGACACAGCACAAGCAGGCACTGCCCTGGTGTTGTTCCAGCCCTGCTGATGAACTGCTGTGGTTTCAAGAGATGGACTGACACAGCAGATACGGCCCTGCAGAAAAACACACATCGTCATCATCACCATCATCACCATCATCAGGCCTTTGGGATCCTCAGGAATCTGCCAGATGGTTCCTGCTCGTGTGCAGGTTTGAGTTTCTTCTCTAGAAAAACCACACCTGGTTTTCTGTGGAAGTTTCGTTTTCAAGCCCTGGACAGACCCTGACTCATCTCATTTGGTAATTGGAGCAGCTCTGATGGGCTGCAGCTTTTACCAGCTCAGCAGTGGGTGGGGTGCAGTGTCCCAGGCCATGTCCCCAAAGGATGGAGAGCCAGAAACAGGCAGAGAAACAGGGCAGGGACTTCAGCAGTGGTGCTCAGCTCCACAGGACCTGCTCAAGGAGAGGAAAGGCACAGCTCAGCTCTCCTGGCCTGTTTGGTCGTTCTCCAGAGATGCTGCAGGTCTTTGTCTTCTTTCTCCCTTTGCTAATTTTCCCTGCTGTCATTATTTGCCTGACTGGCAGAAAGGATTCACACTGAGTTAGCAGAAGTTTATTCACATGCACACTCATCCCAGAGAGCTGCCACTCACCAGCACGCCGAGATATTTTGGGTGAATTTAAATGGAATAGAATAAAGCCAGAATGCAAAGCAAACTGCTTGTGCAGACAGCACAAAGCACCAGGGATGCTTGCAAAGGACGTTGGGATCCTCTGCTGGAAGGTTGATTACACCAGGAAAATAGTCCAGCCCGCTGTCCAAAGCAGCCTGAGCTTCATTTCTGATCTGAGGAGCTTCACAAACACCCAGGTCAGCCCAAGTTTTTCTCCTGTTCTTAAACCCCCTCAAGGAGTAACCCCAGGTTTTGGACCTGAGGAACCTGGGCTGTTGGAAGTGACTTGGAGCATCCCCTTAACCTGTGGGGCTCCTCTTTGTGTGGAAGAGCAGACAAGGAAAAATTCCAACAAAAAACACCCCCCTTAAAATCTCGTGGAGCTCTGTGCTGAGGATGTGGGGTCACTCCACGTTTCACATCACCAGGGGATCATCTGTAGCAGGGACCAGGAGCTCCTTCCCTCACAGACCACAGGGGCTGGGCTTCCCCACCAACCTCCACTTCTCCAACCTTCCTCCCAAGCCCCAACTCCTGTGTCTACTCCAGACATGATCTTGGACAGGAACGTGGCAGAGAGACCCTCTCCAAAGGGTTTGGCTCATGCCAGGAGTCCTGTTGTTCTCCCAGCCAACAGAGCTCAACAGGGAGCATCAGATCTTCAGTTTGGTGGCGCCTGTTCCAAGCCAAGGCCAGAAGAAGGGACAACAAGGAGTTTTAATCCTCTGAAGGCCTTAAACCAGGCTGTCAGGAACCACATCCCTCCTCTCCTACTCTGGATATTGAAGCTGGAGTGTTCTTAAGGTGCCCAGACACTTTCTATGAGGAAGAACCCTACACTGAGTGGCATGGTTGCAACCACACATTTTTCCCTGCCAACAGCTTTAAATAACAATGTATTTTTGAAGACACAAAGGGCAGGGACCCATCAGGATGGGAATGACCTCTGCCATCACAGAGTCCCAGAGGTCCCTCAGGTAGAGGGGGGATTCTTCCATGTCTCTGGAAGCAGGATGCTGGCAGGGCAGATCCAAGGAGACAGAGGAAGGGCTCAGGTGCATTCAAAGCAAAGGCTGTGCTGGAGGCTGGAATGTCTCTGCTTCACTCTCCACCTTCCTGGGAGAGTGTCTGGGTTTGCCAGCAGCTGGGAAAACATTTTGGCCCAGGCTCAGGCAGCCTATTGAGATCTGCAGATCAATGAGCTGGAGCCAACCCTGGGGATGGAGAGGGAAGGAAATTTAGGGTCCCAGCAGGTCCCAGTAGGCAGTGGGGTCTCCCCAGCATGAAGGACACCAGCAGCATCCCCCAGTGCCCACCCAGCTCACCCTGCCAGCCCTGTGGCTGCTGTCACACCACGTCCTGGGCTTTGCAGAGCCCTGAGCTCACTCACTGAGCTGAGCCAAGCACAACACCCCGGCTGAGGCCGTTCCCAGCTCTTTCTGCCGTTTGCCAGAGGAGATTTCCAGCACCAGAGCTGCCATTCCCCGCTCAACACAAATCCCTGGCAGTGCTGTGGTTCCCTTCCCCACCTGCATCCCTCCTCTGGTGACACCTGGACTGGTTGTCATGGGAACCCGTGGTCTGCCTGTCTGCCTGTGTCCTGCCTGACGCTCTGCAGTGGATATCTGTGGGGTGAGGCAGAGGTTTCCCTGCACACCTGGCCATGGAGCAGCCCCTGTGGCTGGGAATGCGCTCCCAGATGGGGATGCTGCTGGGATTAGTGGGAAGTGAAGGCAGGTTGGGGTCACAGAACACCCCAGGAGTATCTCACTGGCTGCAGGTGCTGTTGGCTGAGCAGTGGTGATTCCTGTCTCTCCCAGATCCAGGGTTGTTCACATCTGCACCTCCTGGATGCTGATGGGATTTGGAGTGAACAGACCCAGCTGCAACACTGGCCAAATATAGCAGGGAAGCCTTTCATTGGAAAAAAAACCCTTAAAAAGAGAACCTACCCCTTCTACCCCAGTATCAGAATATTCAGGGCTGTTTTAATAAAGCTGCAGAGGGTCCTGACTGTGATTAATTGCAGGGTGGGGTTGATGCTGTTGAACAAAACTCCATGGAATCATGGAATGGTTTGGGTTGGAAGAGACCTTAAAGCCCATCCAGTGCCATGGGCAGGGACACCTTCCACTATCCCAGGTTGCTCCAAGCCCTGTCCAGCCTGGCCTTGGACACTTCCAGGGATCCAGGGGCAGCCACAGCTTCTCTGGGAACCTGTGCCAGGGCCTCCTCACCCTCACAGGGAACAATTCCTTCCCAATATCCCACATAACCTGCCCTCTGGTAGTGGGAAGCCATTCCATTAGCCCCACTCATCTTCCATGACAACAGTTTGGGGTTTCTTTTTGAATTGTTTTCCCGGGCATCCCTGTCCTGTGATGACCATGACTGGGAAGATGAGGCCAAGGCCTGTTGGAAGACAGGGATCACTCAGCACCTCAGCTTTTATCCATCATCCTGAGGCAAGACCCCAGGGAAAGGCTGTGTTCAGGGCACCCAGCAATGCCATGGAGAGCAAAACCTGATTTCCTTAGGGAAATGGGCTAAAAATAAGCAAAACCAAAACAGTGTCTGCCTTCAGGCAGCTGAGCACCCTAAAAACCAGCACTGGTTTGTGGTGAGGAACCAGGGGCCAGCAACACGCAGGGCATGGAAAACTGAGCTCCTTGAATCCCTGTCTGGCTGCAGTGGGATGGGATGGGGTGGGATGGGATGGGATGGGATGGGATGGGATGGGTGAGGCTGCACATGAAAGGCCTGGAAGCAAGGCCAGGAGAGGTGCCAGATGTCCCAGCAGACGTGACTGTCCCACTCTGGTGCTCCCCAGGACCAGCCACCCCATCCAGGGTGGATTTGACCCCTCTGGCAAGGAGGGATGGGGCCTTTCCTCTGCCTCCACCCCCCTCCACTGCTCCCCTCCGGTGTTTTGTCCCAAACAGGGGTGCTAATCAGGCAGCCTGTTGTGTCTAATTAGCACTGCTGACAGAGAGAATGAGCCTCCCCCCAACCAGGATGATTTCATTCCAGGCCAGGTGTTGGGGGACGGGTGCCAGCTCCACTCTCATGCAGCCAAACTGCTCTTGGCATTCATAAAATCCCTCCTCAACAGGCTCTGGCAAGGCTGAATCCAGCCATGGGATCATCCTCTCCTCCTCCTGCCTGCCTGGACCCTCTGCCCAGCCCCTCTCACCATCCAGGAGCTGGTGGCCACCGAGTCGCTCCTCTGAAGCCCCTTTTTGGGGGGGCTCCATCTGTATCCCACCAAACAGGACTCAATTCCCACTCCTGATCCTTCCTGCATGCAGGGAACAAAAGGCAGGAGGAATTTGCCTCATTCCCACTGGGCACTGAGGCCAGGGACACGGGTGGGAGCATCCAGAAGGTCCTGAGAGGCCTCCAGGTGAGAATGGGGTCTGGTAAAGCAGCAGCAAAAGGGGATGAGGGGTGAGACCAGATCTCACAGGACACCCCAAAGCAGCTGCTGGCTTGGAAATGAGACAAATCTGGGTGTCCAAGGAGACCTGGGGGCAGAGATCCTCCCTTTTCAAACGAGCTGAAGTTGATACTTCACTGAAAGTCGATCAACAGTGGGGGTTTTTTGACAGTATCATCCCATTTTTTTGAGGAGTGGTGCACCCTGGGAGTGGATGGGAAAGAGTGGCTCAGTCAGGAGTTTTATGGCTTTGGATGAGAATGGTATTTCCTCTTCAAGGGGAAAAACTGAGGGTGGATGTGATGGCAGTGTGGCTACAACTCATCCTCTCCACGGGAAGAAAACAGCAGTGAGGCTGAGCAAAGGCTGGAATTTGGGGAGCAGGATACAGCCAGGCAGGAGGAAAAGTGGCCCTGGAGAGCACACTTGGCCCAGCAGCTCTTCAGGCATCGTCAGGGGGTCGTTGTTCTCATTATTCTGTTTGTTCCATTGTTGTTCTCATTATTCTGTTTGGTCCACGAGTTCCTGGGGAGACAAGGCCCTCCCTGACCCCCTGAGCAGGGCTGGATGGCCCCTGGAGGCAGAGGGGTGCTCAAAGGTGTCCTCTCCTCCACAGGCAGGGACATCAGCAGTGATGAGATGTCTTAGGCAGCTTCAGGACACAAAACCTTCCTGTTTAGCTGGAGCAGTGGAAACCTTTCCTCATGGCCTTGTCTGAAAGAAGCAATTCTGGCTCTGCTTTAATGACAAAGTGAAATTCCGTGTGGAAAGCAAACATCTCCTCCCAAGGATTTATTTTTCTTTTGGAGAAAGCTCCATCAGTTTCCACCCAAGCTGTTTTTGCAGATTTTGCAGCACACGCTGTGTGTAACTCTGCCCAACTGCAGAGCAGGGGAACTGAGGCACAGAGCAGGGCACGGATTCCATGTCAGGATCATGGAATCATAAAATGGTTTGGGCTGGAAGGGACCTCAAAGCCCATCCAGTTCCACCCCCTGCCATGGGCAGGGACACCTCCCACTGTCCGAGGTTACTCCAAGCCCTGTCCAACCTGGCCTTGGACACTTCCAGGGATGGGGCAGCCACAGCTTCTCTGGGCTCCCTGTGCCAGGGCCTCCCCACCCTCACAGAGAAGAATTCCTCCCCAACATCCCATCTAACCCTGCCCTCTGGCAGTGGAAAGCCATTCCTGCTTGTCCTGCTCTCCAGGTCCTTGTCCCCAGTCCCTCTCCAGCTCTCTTGGAGCCCCTTTAGGTACTGGAAGGTCTCCCTTCTCCAGGCTGAAAATCCCAATTCCCTCAGCCTGTCTCCAAAGCAGAGGTGCTCCATTTTCTCTCCTCATGGCCTTGCAGGCTCCCTAGTGAGCAGGTTTCTGCTCTCCACCTCCCATAAAAGCTGAAAGGTGCCTGATTTCTTGATGCCAGACCTCCTGAAGTCGTGGAATCATGCATTTCCCTTTCAGGACAGAAGATTCATGGGCCAGAGGGCAAAAAAACCCCATAAATCCCAACTCTTGTTTATCACCTCTCATCATTAACCCCTCTCTGAATGAGACACAGCACTCACAGCCCAGGGCTGGACTCTGCACAAGGAAGTCAGAGGTGGTTCCTGGTCCAGCTGTGCTGGGTTTCCACACAGATCCCCCCTCCTCTGTCCATCCTTCTGCTCCTGGCTGTCCCTGCAGATAACTCAGGATGCTCTTTGCTGCTCTGGCCAACCCCAACAGCAGCGTGGTGCAACCCAGGCTTGCACAAACTTTCCAGCTGGAGGAATTAATCTTTTAAATAGAAGCACAGGGGGGAAAAAAAATCAGGAAGAGAGAGGGCAGGCTCAGGGCGTCTGTCTTGGAGCAGGGCTGTGTGAGACAGGCTCAGCACACACTGTTCTGGCTGCCTGCAGTGAACTCTGCTGACAACACATCAGTGTTCACTGTGAGGGTGCCTGGGCTGCCTGCCCTGCTGCTCTCCAGGCTCCAGCCTCGGAGAAACCTTCCTGCAGCGTCCCTGTCCATGGAAGGGGTTGGAATGAGGTGATCTCTGAGGGCCTTTCCAGCCCAAAGTGCTCTGGGATTCCATGACCTGTGGGTGCCTGGCTGCTCCAAGCCCTGCAGCCACTCCCTGGGATGATCCTGGGCCTGTCCTCTCCCAGGATTGTCTCCCCATCCCTTCTCCACATCCAGCAGATCCATGGATAAGGCTCTTGGCTGAGAGGAGCAGGTGAGGATCACCCAGCTGGGGCAGCTCTGCTGGATATGAGAATGGGGAGGATCCTGGGGGAACTTTGCCCAAAAAAAGACTCAAATCTCAATGCAGCAAATGCCCTCTGTGTGCTGTAAGAGTGGGGACACTGACAGCCCATCCATCCCAGGGGCCATCCAGCTAAAGGTCCAACCTCTGAGAGCAGGGAAGAGGGGAACCAAAATCCAGGCAATGTGGAGTGATGATCCAGAGCCTCCAGCAACTTCAGATTCAAACAATTCCTAAGGAAGAATCACAGAACGATCACAGATCATGGGATGGAAAAGGAACCTTAAAGATCAGCTGGAAAGGACCTTAAAGGTCATCTCATTCCAGTCCCCCTGTCATGGGCAGGGACACCTCCTACTGTCCCAGGTTGCTCCAAGCCCCATCCAACCTGGCCTTGGACACTTCCAGGGATCCAGGGGCAGCCACAGCTTCTCTGGGCAACCTGTGCCAGGGCCTCCCCACCCTCACAGCCAAGAATTTATTCCCAATATCCCCTCTGACCCTGCCCTCTGGCAGTGGGAATCCATTCCCCCTTGTCCTGCCACTACTTACCCTTGCAAAAAAAGTCACTCTCCTTCTTTTTCACAAGCCAGAGGTGGAATCTCTGCCTGGAAGAGCCTTTTGGCATCACCAGGTGCTACAGTTTTGGGATCCATGTAAATATTTCATACTTGCAAGGCCCTGCAGCAGTAATTCCCTGTTTCACTGGGCATGTGGTGGGGAGCAGAGGGGCCAGCAAGGAGTTGTCCATGTCCATTTTCCAGCCCCTTAATTTTGCAGCTCCGTGCAAATCCTCCCCTGCCACCCCTCCAACAGGAGCTCTGAACCTTCCCTCGCTCCTGCACAAACCTCCTCCCGAATTCCCAGAAACTGAAGCCCATCCCTGCATTCCCGGGGGGGCTGGGAGACCCCCGGCAGCACGTGGCAGCTGCCTGACACTCGGGCAGCCCTCTGATCCCTTACATAACCACTGGCACTGCTTGTTTTCCTTTCCTGACTCTTTTTTTGTGTGTGTGTGTGTGCTTCTCCCCGCGCTCGCCGCTCCCAAAGCCGCTTAGAACGGCGCTAAACCCCGGCTTAGCCAAACGCTGCTCTGCTCCTGGCTGACTCACTGAGCACTTGGCTTGCAAGAAAAAAGCCTTCCCCCCCTCTTTTCAGCATCCCAGGAGGATGAGACTGGCTCCAGCAAGCCCCTTCCCCACCACCTCTGCCACTGAAGGGATTTTTTCCCTCTTGCTGGGACCAGATTCAGCATTTTCACGGTTTCTCCCCTGCATGGGGACTCTGATTTGGGGGCTGCTGCCCATGAGAGGGTCAGGTGGCCTCCTCAAAGTGCTGGCCAAGGTCTTGTTCATCTTCATAACCAGCCTGCCAAATCTCACCCCCCCAAAAAATAAATCCCACACTTGCATGTGGCAAGTGTGGGGATGGGTGTGCAGGAGACACTGAAGCCCTTAACCAGGTCCTGGCTGTTTTCAGTCTCATCTTGCCAGTGTTATTTGGATAAAACACAACCTATCCTGCTCTTGCTTGGTGCAACAGTGTCCTCTGAAACCTCTGTTGTGTAATTTGTGTGCAAACACACTCGAGAGATGCACACTGACACATTTGCTGTGAAATCCCACCTGCTAAACCCCCCTTTGCTAAAACAGAGTTTTGGGGCCTCACTAAAACCTCTTCACAGGGTGACTGTGTAGAAGCCCTGGTCTATCCAGGTCTATTTTATCCATGCCTGTGTCTTTATGGGCAAAAAAAATGTGTTTTCATTTTGCCCTGGAGCAAAAGTAGTACCTGGGCTTTGAATCTTCCTCCAAAAAGCCCGACCTGTTTGCTGCTGGGAGAATCACTGAACATCCTGAGCTGGAAGGGATCCACAAGGATCACCCAGTCCAACTCCTGGCCCTGCACAGGACACCCCAAAAATCCCACCCTGTGCCTGAGAATGTTTTCCAAATGCCTCTTGAACAGCCAGGAGCTGGGGGACAGCAATAGGCTGAGACAGGAGGTTTTTAAAGGCACCCAAAATGCTGCAGCTCCTCCAGCCCCATTTCCAACCCTTCCTGCCCCACAGCAGTGCCACGGCAGTGGTTCCGAGGGCTCAGCTGGGAGGCAGCTCTTCCCTTTGTGATGCTAAACATCAAGGAAGGGATAATCAAATTACATCCACACCATTACGTGCACCGAGCCCCCCATAGAGATTTGCCCCTTGTCCCTTTGGGAGGGCCACGGGATCACTCGGGCTGGCCAAACACCCCCTGGATTTCACCCAGATTGTTTAGGGCACCTCTCTGAGCACTCCTGGCTCTGCTCACCTGCTTCCCACATCCATCCCACGGCAGGGATGTTTTCCCCATGCCCTTCATCTCTGTCCGCTGAGTTTTTGGGGTGCTGCAGCCCCACCCTGAGCCCTCTGCCGTGACCCACACGGTACCCTGGGCTTCTTTGGGTGCCCCACGCCGGGGCAGGAGCAGGAGGAAGCGGCTGCTTCCCGGCTGGAGCCAGCACACGCCGCTGCCGGGGCTTACACAATTGTGGGATGAATCAGCAGCACATCTGGGCTCCTGCTGAGGCTGCACAGTCACATTTTCCCCTCCATCCCGGGCCCAGGAGCTCTTAAACCCCGGGAAGGCAGCGGGCCAGGCTGGCTGGGGAGCGGGAGGGAGAGGAAGCCGGGCTGGCTGTGCCTTGCAGGGGAAATCTCGAACGCTGCCGTCAAATAACTGGGTCATGTCCCTGTGTCTTCCCGAGCCGGGGTGAGAAATCAGCTCTGTGTTCTCAGGCTGCTTTTAGGCTCCCTGTGCCTAAAAGGTTTTTGGGCATGAAGGGGAGATGTGGAGCCTCCCTTCCTCCTGCTGCTGAGGCTTTGCAGCAGAGGGATGCTCCTGAGCTCAGCCCTGGGGTCCTGCAGAGCTGGGATTTCTGGAGCCAAGTCAAGCCCAGGGCAGCAGAGCCAGGCAGTGGCAAGCTCAGGGTGAGCAGAAGGAGCTGGGAGGCTGAGGATGGAGGAGGAGAGACTGGGAATGGGAAAAGGGAGGATGAGGAAAGAGAAAGAGAGGCTGGGGGTGGGAAAAGGAAGGATGAGGATTGAGAAGGGGAGGCTGGGGAGAGCAAAGGGGAGACTGGAGGTGGAGAAAAGGAAGATGGGGATGGAAAAGGAGAGGCTGGGGATGGAAAAGGGGAGGGTGGGAGTGAAAAGGAGAAGCTGGGAATGGAGAAGGTGAGGTAGGAATGGAGAAGGAGAGGCTGGGGATGGAAAAGGGGAGGGTGGGAGTGAAAAGGAGAAGCTGGGAATGGAGAAGGTGAGGTAGGAATGGA
>VZRZ01002085.1:1224405-1241694 GCA_013398175.1 Climacteris rufus | reverse complement strand
TGGAAAAGGGGAGGGTGGGGAGTGAAAAGGAGAAGCTGGGAATGGAGAAGGTGAGGTAGGAATGGAAAAGGAGAGGCTGGGGATGGAGAAGGTGAGGTAGGGGATGGAGAAGGGAAGTACGGGGATGGACAAAGGGAGGCTGGGGAGGAAGAAAGGGAGGCTGTACATAGGAAAGGGGAGTCTGGGGAGAGAGAAGGGGAGTTTGGGAATGGAGAAGGGAGTCTGGGGATGAAAAGGGACAGCCTTCCTTGCATTTGAGCCACGAGGAGGCGAAGCCAGACTGAACAGTCCCCTTCCACCCTCAACTATTGGGTGTATTTCCCCCAGCCCATCACCCCAATCCACCAGGCAGGCGAGTCCCCATCCCAGGAATGCTCCTGCCCTCCAACACAGCCCCACCCACGGGTGATTTTTCCCCAGCAAGTGCCTGGAGCCTTTTCCCCTCCCTCCACCACCCCGGGACCCCTCTGACACCGAGCTGGGGGGCCCTGGGGTGCTGCTGGAGCAGCTCTGGGGCGCTGTGGCTGTGGGGGCCGCCGTGTCCCCGCTGTGCCCGGGCAGTGTCACTGCCCATCCCTGCTCATCCCCGGCACCGCAAGGCTCACAGGAGCGTGGGAGGGAGAGGATGCAGGACGAGCATCCCTTCCCCCGCCGCCCCCTCCTGCCTCGGCCCCAAATTCAGCCTTTTCCCAGGAGGGGAGGAAAGGAGGCAGGGCAGGGCAGAATAAAGGGGGAGGAAGGTGTTTTCCAGCTGGAACAAAGCCTGAGGGGCTCCTGGGTGAGCAGTTCCCCTCCTGGGGTGTGTCATTTCCTCCCCTTGCTCCCCCTCCGAAAGATCAGATGCAAAATCGTGAGGTCTGGCCCAGCAGTGTGTGCATCCCACGTTGCCACAGCACAGCCAGCCCTTTCCACAGCAAAAAAAAAATTCCGTTTTCCGAGGAAAAACGGGAAGCTGGGGAGATGCTGCTGCAAATGGAGAGCTGGTTCCTTCAGGCTGTGCATCCCAGAGGTCGATGTCTGATCCTTCCCTCTGCTGGGAGGCATCAGGGAGCCCAAACTGGGCCTTCAGACCTTTCCCAGCAGGATTTGGTGAATTATTGCCCATGGGCTGCCTCGTTGACCCTGCAGGGCCAGCCATGCCCTGGGTGATGGAGGGAAGGGACACCAGGGGGACACCTCCACGCTCTGTTTGATCTCGTTATTCATCCAGAATGAATGGTTGATCCAACACAGCTCAGCCCTCACCACCTTCCCCTCCCTCAAACCAGGTTCTGGGAGGGGGCAGAGAAGGAGGATTTCTGCAGCCAACTTTAGGTCATGGGCTGCCCTGATTTTTCCATGCCATGTCCAGATCATTGTCTTTGAATTGTGACACTCAACATTTAAAAGTGCAAAAGGCAACAAAACCTCGTGCACAGAGCAGGGAGTTCAGGGTTGGTCTCGTTAATGAGAGAACCACAACAAACCACGACGTTTTTGTCAGCATTTGCTGCAAGGAGACCACCATGCAGCGCCCAAATTATCCAATTACTGCTAATTCCCATTAATAATGCAATTATGGTGGTTGTACACAGGCTCCTGACCGCCTCCTGTGCTCGCCCCTCCTCAGAGTCACCATGGCAAGCCACAGCACCCCAGGTTTTTTGCTGGAAGGGGTGAGGGTGCTTGGTGCTGTTTTCAAACCTCCCCAAACAACCTGCTGCTGGCACTGCTGGGTTGTAAAACCACCCCTGATTTTATTCAGACCTTTGCTGGCTGCTAGAATATTTTTAGGGTGAAACCATGCAGTTGCAAAATGCTTGGTGAAAGCTGGGCATGGGTGGCCTGGCTGCTGACACAGCCAGCAGTGCTCATCTGACCATTGGGCAATGCAGTGTTATGGCTAAAATCAGCTAAAAACAGCTAAAAAAATCTCCAGGACAAGTCTGCCGAGACCTCACAGGACCTTAGACCTTGTCTTGGTAAGCTAAACAAGGCTCATGACCTAAAGGCAGAGGCCACATCTTATTTTCTGTGCTACCAGGGCATACAGGCAGTGTGGAGTTAGAGCCCTGAGTCCTCCCTCGAGCCTGCCCTGAAAAAGGTGGGTTTAGATGGGATATTGGGAAGGAATTGTTCCCTGGGAGGGTGGGGAGGCCCTGGCACAGGTTGCCCAGAGAAGCTGTGGCTGCCCCTGGATCCCTGGAAGTGCCCAAGGCCAGGTTGGATGGGGCTTGGAGCAACCTGGGCTAGTGGGAGGTGTCCCTGCCCATGGCACTGGATGGGGTTTAAGATCTCTTCCAACCCAACCCATTCCATGATTCCATGAGTCCTGCATCCTCCTGCATCTGCAGCACCTTTGGGTCCATCCCACCCTCCAGGCTCTCCATCCAAGAAGCGTCTCTTGGAGGCCACGCGGCCTCCACCATCCTCTTGGCCCCAGAAGGAGACAAACAACCAAACATTAATATTTACTATGCTCCTACAGGATTTTCCTTAAAATCCCAAACATTAAAGGGCATTGAGCTTCCTTTGAATGCTAAACAACAAACCTCTGGGTTTCTTTTTTTTTTTTTTTTAGCTCGTTTTGACTATTATTAGTGCCATTCCTTTAATTCCTATCACCAAATCTCCTTCCCAGTGGGGCAAGTGCCCATTTTCCAGCTGACATCCTCACACACCCCTGCCTAAAAGAGCCTCAGGCCCGTGGTCCAGAGGCTGGCCAGAGCTGGGGAGGAAGAGCAGGAAGGTTTGTCCCTGAGCTGGGTTGGAGAAGGATAAAACACTGCTGCAGTGTGAGGTAATGGCAAGGAGAGGTTTTTTCGAGCTTGTCAGTAGGAAGCATATGGCTGCCGCTGAGCTCCCAGGCTTATTTAGGATTTAGTGACTATTTGATCTATTTTAATCCAGATGTTCAGCTCATCACATAATGAGATCCCACCACGGGAACTGTGCTGTGATGCCTCCCAGACAGCCCAGTCCCCAAATTGCACTGGGGAGAAGGAGCAGCTCCACCAAGGTTGAGCATCCCTGGGGAACTCGTGGTTCCCACTGGGGTGACACCAACACGCTGGTGTTGGGAGTCCAGACAGCTGCCCACGTCCTTCTGGCATCCAACTCGAGCAGCTCCTAAAATCTGAAATTTCTATCTCCAAGTATTTGGAAATTTTGAAGGGTTTCACCAAAGATGGGATGTGCTTCTCTCCAGCCTCCTCTTCCCTGTGCCATGGGTCTCCCATCCCAAGGGCACTGTTTGTTCTCCTTATTTTGCTGCAGAGATTGGCCACTCCACCATCCCCCTGCCTCCTGCATCACTCCACCTGAATTTTGGTCTCTCCTCACCTGAATTTTGGTGTTTGTGCACACAGAATGTGTCAGCTCCCACTGCAGCCTGTGGAGATGGAGGGGAATCCAGCCTGGAGTCAGTGGCCTGCTCATGTTGCCACCAGAAAAACCTCCCTAAGTGCCTTCCGGGAGAAATTTTGGTTGCTTTGGGACACTAAATTTCTCTGACTTCCAAGCTGACCCACACTCTGGGCTCCCCAAAAGGTGACAAAAACACTTCCCATCCTCCCAGGGCAACTCCCAAATCCCGCTGTCACCACTGCAAGGTTTAAAAGTTTATCAGGATTAAAAAACCACTTTTTCCAAGTGCAACACTGACCCTGGCTGGGTCTGAGGCTGAAGCAGGGACGTGGGGCAGGGGGAGCTGATCTGAGGTGGGTCAGGATCAGGGTGGCCTGGGGCAGGAGCCGTGTGTGTTTGCAGTTGGCACCGGGACACGGGAGGAGGGAGCTGATGGATGTGTCCTGCCCGCTGCTTCCTGCCCTGCTGCCTCCTCTCCTAATTCATCTCCAAGTCTCCTTGGGAGGACAAATTGTACAGAAACATCCTCTGGGAGTGCCAGCACTCGGCATCCAGCCCTCCACGGGCTGCAAGAAGGAACATCTGGCACCTCTCCACGTCGGACACTGCGCCTTTCACGGGGTGATCTGCAGAGGGAAGCACACAGGGAGAGAGGAGACTCGGTGGGACTCGGTGTGGAGAAGCAACAAAGGCAGGAAGCATCACAAATGTGGATTTCCCATCCCTGGAAGTGTCCAAGGCCAGGTTGGATGGGGCTTGGAGCAACCTGGGGGAGTGGGAGGTGGACTGGCCATGGCTGTGGAGGCAGAGGAGCTGCACCTCGGGCTGTGTTTAGGAGATCATAGAACCATGGAATACCCTGAGCTGGAAGAGACCCAGAAGGATCATTGATCCAACCCCTGGCCCTGCACAGACACCCCAACAATCCCACCCTGTGCCTGGGAGCGTTATCCAAATGCTCCTGGAGCTCTGGCAGCCTTGGGGCTGTGCCCATTCCCTGGGGAACCTGTTCAGTGCCCCACCACCTCGGGGGAAAGAACCTTTTCCTGATATCCCACCTTGCAAATAACCAACCCAAAGGATTTCAGGGGATCCTGCCTGCCTGTGATCACTGTTTTCCCCACATTTCTCCTGCCCACAGCTCTCCCCCTCCTCACCACCTGCTAACTGAGCTCTCCATGAATCTTTCCGAGCAGAGGGCGCTTAAAAGGTAAAAAAGAACCCTGCATATCTTGACATTTAATTAAAGAGATGTGAGTGGTTCATTGGGGATGCAGAGTGCTCAGCACCAGGCCAGGAGGTGCCCTTGACAGAGCCTGGCTGGGGTGGGCTCGGGAGCAGGGGGAGGAGGACGGGAAACCCATTTCAATTAAGATGCTGAGGCATGAAAGCCCCTTTGGCCTCATTCCTCTTTGCACTCATGACCCTGGGTTCCCCTCCTCCCTCCCAGGCTGGGAGGTTGTGTCACAGCACATCCTTGCAGGGAGAGGCAGGAGGAGAGGGATGGTCCCTGCCTGGAGGCTCTTTGAGGTCCCTTCCAACCCAAACGAGTCTGTGATTGATTCCCCGGTGGAGAAGCAGCAGCACTGGCCAGTTAGCTCTGTTCTTTGGTGGTTCTGGTGTCTGTGGAGCCCAGGAATGACCATCCAGCATCCTGTTTTTTTCAGGGAAAACTCTGCAAATCAGGGTTTATTTCCTTTTTGCCACCTCCTGCAGGTAAACTCTGAGTAGGAAAGGCACCTCTGCTCTGAAATAAGAAGGAAAGGTTGTGGCAAACTATCCTTTTAATGCATTTCCAAGGTTTTCTTGCTGGTTCAAGAGACCTGGTGGATGAGGCTGGCAGGTCCTTCAGCATCCTTCCCCCTGGGCTGTGAGGAGAAAGGAGGAGCAACTCCCAGAGCCATGGAAAGGCAGCACTGGACCTGCCCCTCCCCTCTGACAGCAGGACCCGCTGTTTCTGCACCAGCTGGGAGGGCGTTTGCAGGTGCCAGGTGTGTGCAGGGGCAAGAAGTGCCCATTTCCTTCGGAGCTGTGTCAAAATCAGGGCAGGTTGATGTGCTCAGGTGGGCTCCCGGTCCCAGGGCCCCCAGTCCTGCTGCAGCACATCTCCTGGCCCTTCCTGGTGCTGTTCATCCCTTCCTCACACCTCACCTGGCTTCCCAAGGATGGGGCTTGGAGCAGCCTGGGAGAGTGGAAGGTTCCCTGCCCAGAGCAGAGGGGGTGGAACAAGATTTCCTTTCAGGTCCAAACCAAACCAAACCAATCCACGATTCTGTGCTGATTCCCCACTGCCCCAGTGCAAACAGATGTGGTTGACCCCACAACTCGAATCCTGGGAACCCCAAAAGCCCTGAGCACGTTGTCCCCGTGTCCTCCATCCATGCACAGGAATTCCTGGCACCGCCAGGTACATCCAGCTCTGTGTCCTCCCTGAGGGCAGGGAAGAGATTCTCCCGCTGTGTCCTCGCGGTGTTAATGAGCCGGGAAGTGCCCTTTGCTGCGGGAGGAACATCCACCTTAATTACTGCGGACAGAGCCGTCCCCGGAGCAGGGCGTGTTTAACGGAGGCACGAATGGAGAGGGAAGGAGATGGATTACCCTGTGCTGATTCACATGGCTGGCAGGTGCTGCCCGTGTCTGCAGGGATGAGAAGTGTAAAGGGGATGGATTCAGGGCCCAGACCACCACAAACGCCAAGGGTTGTTGGTGTTCCAGCCTGCACCCTGCTCAGGAGTGCATCTCCACCCTCTCCAGAGCATCCCTCCCTTCAGCACAGCCTTTCCAGAGCATCTCCACCCTCTCCAGAGCATCCCTCTCTTCAGCACAGCCTTTCCCCACCTTTTCCCAGAGGATGCTCAGGGCTTGTGTGCATCTCTGGGCCCATTCCAACAACTGGGACCCAATTTCTCAGGGATCCCTGGTGTTTCCCAGCCGTGCTGGAAGAAGAGGGGACAACCT
Organism: Climacteris rufus; assembly: GCA_013398175.1. NCBI lineage: Eukaryota > Metazoa > Chordata > Aves > Passeriformes > Climacteridae > Climacteris > Climacteris rufus. The sequence continues at coordinate 1,235,391 of VZRZ01002085.1, read as the reverse complement.
GCCCATGGAGTTGTCTCTGCTTTGGTCCCCAGGTCAGCTGAGGTGATGCTGGAGGTGGGATCCTGCTGGATCAGGCCCTCCCCGAGCTCCAGCAGGATTCAGCAGAGATCCTGCCAGGCTTTTAATAGTGGACTCCTTCCCCCAGCCGCCCCCAACCATGGCACGTGCAGATCATCAGCTAAAAGCCTGGTGTGGGCAGGCAGCCCACGGTTCTTTCTCTAAATAAACCTTCCCCTCCCTGGCTGACTCTCCATCTCCCTGCAGCGGGATGGATTTATTCCTGGGGTTCAGAGCAGGGCCTGGGCCTCCTCTGGAGCTTTCTCAGCTGCCCAGAAGGGACCTGCAGCTCCTCACTCCCTCTGGAGCTCTCGTGCTCCAGCAAAGTCATTCCCTGCCTGCTCCCTGCAGCCAGGGAAATGCAGGACACAGCGTGCCCCGTGAAATGCTGGAAGCAGAGATAACTCACAGATCAGGCAAAAATGTTGCCATGGGCTCTGATAAAGTGGGAAATGCCCCCAGGCCCTGAGCTACGAGCACGGTGCTGCTCCCAAAGCCTCTTTTGCAGTGGCTGGACCCCCCCCAGCCCCCAAAAAACCTGAGGCACTGGGGGTGTGAGCAGGCAGACGATGCTGGGGGGACCCCAGTGGCCTCTCAGCACAGGGATCTCCGTGCCAGCAGCACTGAGGCAAATTTGCTGCCTGACCCCAGCTCCAGGATGAGATCTGTCATGCTTCACTTGACCCGTTGGCCGAATCATCATTGCGTGGGGAAGGGTTTTTTTTCAGCTGTGGGAAAACAAGGGAGAGGGGGAGGGAGCAGAGGGACGGTGCCTGGCTCTCTCCTCTCCTCTCCTCTCCACTCCTCTCCTCTCCTCGATTTGAACACTCACCCCTCAATAATCATGTTCAGACAGGGTTAAATTTTCAAAGGTGCAGTTTTCACTCTGGTGTCTCCCAATCCAAATTCCTGTTAAACCCAGAAATATCCTTGGTCGCCCAGGTGCTCAACGAGCACAGCTCCCAACTCTCCTTGAGCCACAAGCAGAACCTCAGAACCCACTGCTGCTTTCACCCACTGTCTTGGACCTTCCCAGTGGGATTGTCCCAAACTGGGAGCACCAGCCCTGCAGACATNGGTGGAGCATCAGGAAGAGCTTCCAGGAGGGGGTTGCCTGCTGCCCCTCGTGCCCTGGCCCTGGCCAGCAGCTGACCTGGATTCTGGATGGGTTCCTGGTGCTCTGCAGGGACCAGGCTTTGCTCCTCCACCTGGAACCACCTGGGGCTGTTCCCTTAAGGAAGCACAATCTGATCCCTCCGCTTTCTTACAGTTCTTTTTGCCAAAATCATGCAGTTTCACGGATTCAGAGGACAGATTGAGCACAAGGAATGACTCGCTTGGGGGAAGGAAGGAAGGGAGAGTCACCTTTGCCTCCGTGTCTTCACCATCTGCCCTCGTGCTGGTGAGAGCTGGCATGGGATCAGCACAGGGCTGGCCAGCAGCAATGCCCCATTCCAGTGTGGCTGGTGATGCTCTTCCAGGAAGGGCTGGATCAAGGAATGAGATAACCCAGCCCTGCTAAGAAAACACCTGCAAAAACATTCAGCGAGCCCCACTCATCTGGCTTAGGCCAATCCTGTCCCCAGCATTTCCCAGAGGAGAGGAGACAGAGAAATACCAACAGCAGCTTTCCCAAGAGCCCCTTGCTCAGGGCTTCTGTCACAGCTGGGGATGTCAGGAGTTATTTATGGGTTGTTTCTTTTTTTGCCTGCTGTGATCAATAGGTGTGACCCATCACACAATCCAATACCATATCAGCAGTCAGAGCAGGAGAGAAAAGATTTTCCTCTCTGTGGTCATAATGCCACTCACCCAGTCATCCTTCAGGGAGGGGAGGAAACAGTTGTTCCCTCTAAGCTGCAAAGAAAAGCTGGGATTCCCCTCCTTTTATTCCCATGGGTTTCCAACCATCCACTTCTAGGTGCTTCAACAGACTTCCAGATCCCATCCTTATCACCTGGTAAAAATAATCCAATGGGGAAATAAAATAAAATAATCCAGTGGACCCAGCAAGCCTGTATTGGAGTGGGAGAAGCTGGAATACATCTCCCACTGCCTGTGCTGCTGAAGCTCTGGAAAACCCTGACATGGCTCTGGCATCCCTGACCTCCAGCTCTTCCTTGGATCAGCAAGTTCCTTCCACACAGCAGCAGCAAGCAGTAGTAATTTGGGGAGTTATCCACGCGTTTCGTGCTCAAAGAGGTGCAGACAACCTGGATGTTGTAAAAGGGGTGTTTTGGGGGCAGGGTGCTGCTCCTGAGCCATGTTCATGGTGAAAAGAGACCTCCCAAGAGTGGGATCAGGGAGCAGGAGGAGGCAGCATTGAGCAGCTGTCAGAGGAAGAGAGGGTCAGGGTTCCCAAAAAAAGGGTCCTCACCAGGCACACATTGCCTGGTCCCCAACCCAGCCCTGGGTCTCGCTGGGGTTCACCCATGGGACAGGACAGGACGCTGTTCCATCCCTTGGGAAAGCAGATTCCCTGCTCAGATGAACCTCAGGCAGACATGAGACACTCTCTGGCTGCTTTCCAGCCATGACATCTGAGGATTTATAGGCTGTGTCCCTCTCCAAGTGCTTTCCTTAAGTGAACACCAGGAGTTATCTCCGAGTGATGAAAGCCGAGGTCTCATCTCCTCTCCACGGCTACCTCGGCTCCTCGCCCCAGGAGCAGCAGGAATTGCACCAGCAAAGGCCTCCACCTGCCCAGCCACATTCCTTAGGTCAAGCTCTTCCATCCCAGTGTCTCATTCCTACTGTTTTTACCAAGATTCCAGTGTTTTCTCCCCCATGGATGCTGCCCTGCTTCCAGGACATCCACAGGGTGATGGAGTGACCGTGACCAGTTGTTCCAGCAACCTCCTGGTGTTGTTATTTGGACCAAGGGCTCAGCATCCCCTGCTCCACACCCTGGTTTGATCACCCAAATGTATGAGGAGGGCAAACAGTGGATGCAGGGAGCTGATGGATGGCACAGGGAAATTGCATCAAGCAGGATTTTGGCCAGAAAAGGTCTTTAGCAGCACATGGTCAGAGCCTGGCATAAAATCCCACCAGCACATGCTAAAGGACACCAGAGAGCCCCTCTTACCCCTCCTGGTGGGGTCCCCAAACCATCACAGTCACTGCAAACCACTCTCCAGCAAGCAGAAAATGCTCTTGATGGGTGAAAACTTCCTTCTGCCTGCTTGGGTGTGTGACTGAAACCCCACAGGAGGAATTTGCATTCCAAAGCTCCCCCACACGTCTCATTTTTCTTCAAAATCGGTAAAATCAGGAGCAAAGTTACAACCTCATAGTTATCCTCCCCCCCTTTCCATGGTGGAAAGGATAGAATCCCTTTTTTTCTCCTGCAGTGGGGATGCACAGGCTCCTGCTCCCATCCCAGATGGCATACCCAGGAGCAATGGCTCCGGATGGACATGTCACAATAAAACCTCCTTTCTATTTATACAGAGCTTGTGACCTTCAGCTGTTGCTACATCACCGTGGACGTAGCACAAACAGATTTTCAAACATCCTGCAGTTTGTTTCTGAAAGGTGCAGAGGTTCCTTGTGTTTTCCAAGGGGTCACAAAGTGCAACGACGCCGAACTTTTCCAGAAAGTGGCTAATGGCTTGGGTTTTTCTGCCTGTATCATCATTTCTGGGGTTAAACTTAGTACTTAAAAACACAGATGGGCTCAGTTTAAAGACTGGGAGAGGATCCAATTGTAAGTTGTCCAGCTGGTAAAACACCCTCACTGCTAAAAAACGGGTGAACTTGGGAATTCAGGCAGCTACATCTCCCCATCAATGCCTCTCCCTGTGCCTTTTCCCAGCTCCCCTGGCGAGCCATGAGCTCCCCAAAAGGTCTGCACAGCACAAATGGGGTCAGTCCACGAGCCATGAACCCCTTCCCCTCCTATTGCACAACCTCTTGCATCTCTGGCCACGAGTCAGGTTTCTCAGGCCATTAAAAATGTGACATTTTCCTGAGCTTCCTCCAGTTTTCCTTTGTTCCCTCGGAGCTGCAGGCACACAAGGAGGATGCAGGATTGACCTTTGGTGGGATGTGGAGCTCTTGTGCTGGTGCATCCCTCAGCCTCTCCGTTACCTTCATTCATAAAGCAAATTCCACACAATTATGTATGAATTCATCACATTAATGGGAGTGAAGCATCTTCTGTGTTAATCTGGGCTCCAAGCCCAGCTCCTGTCCTTGGGCAGGAGGATGTGTCACCCTCAGCTGTGACTGTGTGGTGTCCCACCCTCAGGAGGGACCCTGGGTGGGCTTTACACCACAGGGGGATTTTAGGGTGTCCTCAGTTGCTGTTTTATGGCATTTTCCTTTGGGAGATGCAGGATGGGGATGAGGCAGGAGAACAAGACCTTCCAAGTCAGTAATTGATGCTTGGGGGGAGGTCTTGTCATGCAGACACATGGAGAAAGCACTGCTGGGAGAGGAATTGATATAAAATTAATATAGTGCAAGTTGTGGGTGTTTTGAAGAGGGGAAAACATAGACAGGGGGAGGGGCTGGGTGTTTATTGCATGTTCAATAAGGAGCCTCTCAAATCAGGAATGAAATCCCAGTTTAAAGAGAATGATGGAGAGAAACTGAAGATGAAATGAGTTTTGGGGGCTGACAAGGAGGGATTGACGCTCCCTGCTCCAGCAGAGCCTCGGGGTGGTGTTTCCACAAAAAAATAAAGGTATTTTCCCCTCAAAGCCTGCTTGGCTGCCCTTGCCTGGCTCCACGCTGGGGGGAACTGGGCACCCAGTGCCTGGCAGGATGGGGCACAGTGTGGGCAGTGGGCATTAAGCAAACCTTCCCCTGTGATGGGGCAGAGGGTCAGGGCTGCTCGAGCCCAGGGCTCTCATTTGGGGAACCTTCTTTGCTTTCAGCAGAGAGAAGCACCGAAGAGAGCGGTTCGGATCACGCCAAAGTCCTGCTGACTTTCAAAAGAACCCAGTTATTGATTTCTGGGGACTGTGCTTCTCCCTGGAGGACTGGCAAAAGCCCAAGGCGGTTGCCTAGGATGCCTGTAAACTGTGACTCTGAGAACAGCCTTGTTTAACGAGGACCTTTCCTAATGGAATTTGAGGCCAAGGTCATTCCCCCAGGCTGCTCTCCAGCAAGCAGGCTGCGAGGGGCTGGAGGATCTGCCAGCCAAGGCTGCTCTCCCTGGAAGCAGCTCCAAAGAAAGGTAGAAATCAAGATAATGATGTTTCCTCCCCAAAGCCTTTCTGTGGCACAGAGCCAGAGATTTTCACCTTGCTAAAGTGGCTGAGGTGGAGAGCCTGAGGTGAAGCCAACACTCCACAGAGCTGGGAGATGTTCATTTGCCACTCAGAGGAGTGGGGCAGAGGTGCTAAAATGATGCAGAAATCAGTTCCCTGTGCAGGGGGTTCCATAGGAAACCTGGCATGAGTGGATACAGGCATGGACCATGCAGATGTGCTGGGCACAGGGAGCTGGGGTGGCCCAAACTCCATTTCCCACCTCAGGTATCTGGATGGAAACACTTGTCATAGGCTCACAGAACCATTAAAGTTTGGGAAAGACCTCCCAGATCAAGTCCAGACAACATGCCCAGTAAAACATCCCCCCACATCTTGTTTTCTGAACACTTCCAGGGAGGGTGGCTCCACCACTCCCTGTGGGGCCTGTTCCAATGATTAACCACTCTGTCAGTGAAGAAATTCTTCCTGATATCCAACACAGGCCTCAACTCACAGAGAAAACAGGTGGTGTTTGGGCCAGCAAGGATCACCAGCACAGGTGGAGACCCTATTCCATGTCTGCCTCTTCTGTGTAGGTGCCTCAGATAACCCAGGACACCTACAGAGCTCTTAGACATGGGCAGGGACAACTGAACTGAGCTCAGATCAACACAGCATTGATGTGGGCACACCCAGGAGTGGTCAGCAATGCCTCCTTGAGGGGTGGACAGCCTGCAGCCATCTGTGCTCCCAGGAATGACCAGCACTGCAGCAGGCAGCCTGAAAATCATGGCATCACAGAACAGAGTCACGGTTGGAAGGGACCACAAAGATCATCTCGTTTCAACCTGGAATTTTCTACCTTCTGCTATCCCAGGTTGCTCCAAGCCCCATCCAAGCTGGCCTTGGACACTTCCAGGGATGGGGCAGCTTCTCTGGGCAACCTGGCCTCCCCACCCTCATAGGGAAGAAATAAAACAGCCTAATAAAACAGCCCCAAATGCCCAGGTCTCTGCTATCCTTAACAACAATCAGCCTCCCACTGATTCCAGCATCATCCCAAGGATGGCCCTGCAGCCCTCATGGCTGCACACCCCTTGCAACACACTCACAAGTAACAAGTAACAAATTCCCTGCTCTTTCCTCACTAAACGTGAACCCAAAGAGGTACAAAAGCTGCCAAACCCGCGCTGTGCCTGCGGCTTGGCTTGATGGATGGCAGGGCTCAGCTGGGAGCTGTTTAATTTGGGTGAAAGACACTGTGTGGGAAGCAGCCCTGCCTGAGCTCCAAGGTGTGTAGGAGCCAGCTCGGTTTCATCTCAGCTGATTCTAGCAGCAGAGTGTTGCTTTGGAGAAAACGAAATGCCGGGAGCTGTGGAGGGGGATGGAGGTCAGGACAAATCTCTCCATTCACTTCTGCAGGGATGAGAGCAGCAGAGCTTTCAATGGGAATTTCTCCGTGAAAGGACTGTGACAGCTCTGGTGTGGTGCTGAAAGAGGAGAGAATCTGGAGCGTGCCTGCCTAGGCCAGCTCTTCCAGGCTTGGATTCTCACTGGGAGGAAGCCCTGAGGCTTCTCCCCAGCAAAGCCAGCAGTGTCCCTTCAGCAGGGAATCATGGAATGGCTGGGGTTGGAAAGGTCCCTTAAAGGTCATTTAGTCCAACCCCTGGGCAGGGACACCTTCCACCATCCCAGATGGCCCCAAGCCCCGTCCAACCTTGGACTTGGCCTTGGATTTGGCCTTGGCCTTGGACACTTCCAGGGATGGGGCAGCCACAGCTTCTCTGGGCAACCTGTGCCAGGGCCTCCCCACTCTCTCAGGGAGGAATTTCTCCCCATATCCCATCTGACCCTGCCCTCTGGCACTGGGAAGACATTCCCCTTTTCCTGTCCCTCCAGGCCCTTGTCCAAAGTCCCTCTCCAGCATCACTTCTTCAAATCCTTTGGTCTTGTTACTCGATACAGAACCCCATACTTTGCATGATACCTCAAAGATCTCAATTTCTGCTGCTCCTCCTCAAAATCCAACCAGAAGTTGAAACCATCAATACCCCCAAGAACTGCTCACATCCCCCCATTACTTGGAGAGACCTCCTTGGTCTTGAGCATGTTCAGCCTGCCATGATGAGACAGCCCTTGGCACTGGTACTCCTGAGCACCCCCAAACCATCTGCTCTCCTTTCATCCCTCTTCTGGGTCCCTGTGAGGAGGAGGAGACTCCAGCTGAGAGAAAGGGACAGGCCGCCCACTTGTGCTGAGTAACCATTGCCAAATTGGATGCCAGCACACACACACACACACACACACAAAAATATTTCCACTGAGGTTGCTATGAACAATGGTCCCTTGATGGCTTGCTATCTCAAACACATATGCCTTTGGCATCTCTCCACGGAGAACAGGCAGTCCAGGCACTGGCCCTCCTGCTCCTGGAGGCATTTCCACAGCCAGCTCTGCCTGCTGAGGGGGTGTTCCATCGCTGAGGAACGGGATGTGATCCCTGCCCTGGGAGTTTGCAGCAGGAAGGCTGGCACGTGGGCAAGGGCAGAGCTGAGTCTTCATCCATGGTGGTGAGAAGCCTCCTCTGCCTCCTCATCAACCTCATTGCCCACTTGGAAAGCCTGGCCATCTCCCTGGACACAGCCCCAGCCCCACTCTGTCATCATCTTCCCAGCTTTCCTTCAAGCTTCCATGGTGTCTACAAACCCACGGGGAGAAGTTAGGGAATGTCCAGCCAAGGTTTGTCAGCACTTTTTTCCAAGGACATGACAGGGTAGGGACACCCTGAGTCACCCTGAGTGGCAGCAGGATCACATCTCAATGATGTTCTACCTGAAAGGTGAGCACCAGTGGTGGAGGAAGCACCGGGAGATGTTTGAATCCAGGAAATGTGGTGAGTTGAGCTTACACAAGGTGAGAACCTGTCCATGGTTTCTGTAGCAGAGAAACCAGAGTGACTGCCCAGTGCTGGCCACTTCCTAAAGCAAAGGGACAAAGGACTGAGGGTCTCAGTGTTTGCTCAGAGCATTATTGGTGATACTCAGAGGTCTTTGCCCAGCCCTGGTTTGCCTTTCCTGCTGGTTCCCCCAGAGAGCCTTCCAGAGAGCCCCTCCACACGCAGCACTCCCAGCTTCTGCACTGTCTACAAATAGTTGGTGCGTGCTGAAAAGAGCAGATCTGAAGCCACAGTTGGCAAATTGCACCAACAAGCATATTCCCAGCGAGGCATTGTTCCAGTTTGTATATGTCTGAAAAGAACTGTTCAGGCATATGTTAAAGTTGGCACCTTCTCCCGGGGACTCGCTGCAAGCTGACGGCTGGAGCATGATAACCACAGCAAGGCACACAAAACACTCGGCAAAGAAGGGAAAACAGAGTCCACTCGGGGTGGTGGAGGGGCTGCGATGAGGACAAGGGGCAGGGGGAGAGCGCTGTGCTCTGGAGAGAGAGCTAATCCCAGCCTGCTGCAGGGAATGAGGCACTGCAGGCACTTGGAGAAGGACTGGTGTGGAAGAGCAGAGCACAAAACCTGCTGCCCCAGTGCTGGTCCCAGGATAATCCTTGTAAAAAACTTGGCCATTGGAATGGGAGAGTGAAGGGGAAGTGTCCCACAGGCTCTGGGCAGTGCCTTGGGGATGGACTCAGTGGGGACACACAGCACACTGAGGGTTCACAGCCCCCGTGGATGTCCAGACCTGGCAAAAACCTCGCCTTTGGAGAGGTTGGAGAGTGGAAAGGGGAAATATTGCCCTATTTTTGCTCTTCCTTGGGTGCCCACAGGCAGCTGCAGCTGGGGACAGGAGGCTGGGCTGACCTGGTGGAGCTGCAGCAGCATCAGAGCATCCCCTTCTTGGCAGGGCTGGGATAACTTTGATCTTAGAGGTGATCTTAGAGGTCTTTTCCAGCCTAAATGATTCTGTGATTCTGATTCTCATCCACCAAACTGGACCTGGCCCAGCCTTGGCATGACCCACTGCTGCGTGGGGGGACACATGCAGAGTCCCTCTTCATCCCCTCAGGGTGTCCAGGGGTGTCCAGGAGCAGCCCAGTGCCCCTTGGAGGGGTCAGCTGGAGCTCATCTCCCCTCAGTCCTGGAGGTTTGGTGGGGTGACGACTGGAGCAGGGTTCATTGGAAGCTGGAGCAGGACAAGAAGCTCCATGAACTTCCTGTAGGACACCCCAGACCCTTGAATGACCTCTGAAAGAGTTGCACCTCCATGCTCAGAGGAGACCAGGCTGCCTGGGAACACATTTTGCCTGTGAACTGCATTGCATGGACAGGGATAATCCTGCTGGGTCATGGCTTCATTCCTGGTGGGACAGTCCCAGAACAAGCCTGGCTTGACCTTCTCCATCCCCCACCCACAGCCCTGGCCTCTCCCTGCCAGATTCCACAGCAAAGCATCCCCCAGTTGTCCGTGCAGGACCTGAACTGCTCCACTGCTCGGCAGGGCTGGTGGGGAGCAGCAGAATCCCACCCCCAGGAGAGGTGGCTTTGGTCTAATCCCTTTCCTCCAGGGTGATGGACTGTAAGTAAATCAGGGAGCCTCAGCTGCCCTTTCCATCCAGGCAGGATCACCCACGGCCCCTGGAGCGCTGTCAGCAGCGACCTGTGCAGGGAGATCCTCAGAGCCTGCAGTTCTGTGCGAGCAGCCCAGTGCCTGTCCGGCGCTATTAGCAGCAGTAATTAATTACCTGCCCTGCCATTTCACTGGAAAGCAGCAGAATTTTGTGGCAGCAACTCCTGCCTCTTTCCTCCCTCCTGGGACTTCCAGCAGACGAGCAGGAGAGGTGTAACCTCCACCTATCCATGGAAGGGCCAAGGGGAGAAGAAAAGCTCTCTGGTGCGGGCTGCAGGACCCAAACCCAGGGATACCTGTTCCCAGCCTCTCCATGGACAGCATCATGAGCTTTTGCTTTTGCTTTTCCTTCTGGCACCTCTCATCTCTCCTTGGAGAAGACAACTCCGTGCAATGTCACAGTCAGGAGCTGCCCTGCCTTCAGTTTGAGCCCTTGGCCATTTGAATGTCCCTTTTTCAGCTAATCTAAGAGGGAGTTTGGGGAGTTTTCCCCCTCTGCAAGCTCAGGTCTTTGGCTTCTCCGTGGGCTGGGAAAAGTTTTTTCATCTCCTGCATTGATTTTACATCCCCGTCCCACCTCCAGTGGAGACCCCCAGGGGTTCAGGCTGTGCCCCCCCAAGGGGCTCTGCTCCTGGATATGTGGGGGAATAGGGACCAAAATGGGATTTTCACGGTGGATCCAGGCCGGCAGACTTGGCTGCCACCCCCCAGCCTTGTCTGTCACCCCGGGGCTGCCCGTGCCCCTCAAACCCCCGAGACACCCCCTGCCCCACTGCACGGAGGAATGTCGGGGCTCAGAACTATTTGGGGGCTCCTTTTTGGGGAGATGAGACCCGATGAGGCTGCGGGGGACAGAGCCAGGGCACCACCGGACCCCAAATATCCCGGTCCCGGAGCGCTGCGGGGGAAGGGGACAAGGTGAGGGGGGCCGTGCAGCATCACAGCATCCCCAGCCAGGTCCGTGGGGACAGAGCCCTGTCCTGGGGGGTGGCGAGGGAAGAGTTAAAGGGAAGGCGAGCAGATCCTCCTCCATCCTCCCGGTCCTCGCTGTTAGGCTGCTGCTGTGACAGGGGGTGGGGTCGGGGCTGGCCGCCGTTTGCCGCAAGAAGGGGGGGGAAACGTGGCTGCGAATGTGTGTGTGGGTGTGT
>VZRZ01002085.1:1193810-1224213 GCA_013398175.1 Climacteris rufus | reverse complement strand
GGTGGAGAGGTGTGGGGTGCACAGAGAGCGAGGTGGGGGGACCTGATGCTGGAGCTGCGCTCGCCTGAACCACCCACCCAGATGTAATTTGGGGGGGGAGGGGAGGATTTTGGGGAGGGGGTGGGGGTGGAGGATGGGCTGCCAGCGCCGCTGTCGGGTGTGATGGAGGGGAGGGAGCCGTGTTTGTGCCTAAAGTCGCAGCTGCCTGGATTTGGCCCCGCGGGGCCATCGGGATGTGACAGCACCCAAAAATAGAGTGCGAGGCGGGGAGGAGGGGGTGCGGGGGGGCAGACCTGTGTGCCAGTGCCTGGGCCAGGTTATTACCCCCGCCCCCCCCGCTTTTCCTCGTCTTCTTTTCTTTATTTCTTTATTTCTTTGGCAGTGATGTCAGGGAGGGGAGCGGTGCCTGGGGCTGGGGGTTGGATTCACGGGAAGGAGGTTGCTGGCGGCCGAGTGATTAACGTGCAGTTGCTGGGAATTATGTCATCTGCCTCGGTGCTGGGTGGCCCTCGCCCAGCAGCGGCGGCGGGGAGGGAGGCAGGACCAGGGGGGACGTCACGACACGGGGCTCCCCGCTTGGGGCTTCACCCCGGGAGGCGCCTCTGCCTCCCTGGCTTTGCCAGGATTTGGGCACCCAGGGTCCCTCCCCGGCCCGCCGTGGGGTTCCCCGCTCGGGACATCACCCGGGGAGGCACCGGTGGCTTGGCAAGGACGTGGGCATCGAGGGTTGACCCGCACCCACCGCGGCCCCCCAAGCCCCGGGTGCGCACCCACCGCCCTGCCCGCTGCTCCTGGGGGTCCCAGGTCCGCGGGCTGCGTCCCCGGCAGGACAGGAGCAGGTTGTTGCTCCTCCCCGTGGCTCATCCCGCTCGCCGGCCCGGCGGCCGCGTTTGGAGCAGGCGGAGCGGGCGGAGGGATGAAGGAGGGATGAAGGAGGGATGAAGGAGGGCATCCCCTCTGCCAGCTCCCCGGGAGGCAGCGGGGCTGGGGCTGCTGCACTGCAGCACAGGGCCCCATCCGCGGCTGCGGGTGTGCCCGGGGGTGCAGGGACCCCCTCTGCCACCCTGTTCCTCCTCGGAGCCGGGGCGACAGCCTGGGGACCTGTGGCTGCCTGCGGCCCCCGGGCCAGATGCTGCCTCTGCTCCGGAGGAGGGTGTCGGGCTGCTGGATGCTCCACACCCTCCTGGGCATCCCCTGAGCACCCCCTGAGCATTCCCTGAGCACCTCCTGAGCATCACTCCCTGAGCACCCCCCAGCATCCCCCCGAGCATCCCATTCCTCTTCCCCACGTGGGGAGCTGGGGAAGGAGGGCAAGGCCTGCCAGCGAGCCGGGCACGGACCCTGCTGCACATCAACAACCTCTTCCCTCTGCTCCACACCCCACGAATCCCCGGGCAGCTCCGTGAAGCCCCGGGCACCGCGGCAGAGGGTCGGACAGGGAGAGGAGCCGGCAGGAAGGCTGCAGGGAGGTGTGGAGAGGAGGTAGGAAGGGTGGGCACAGCCGTGGCCGGTCGTTTTCCGGGGGAGATGGGGGGAGATGGGAGAAGGGGGAGATGCCAACAGCTCCTTCAATTCCAGCTGGGAGCCAGCGGGTGCAATCCCAGCCGGGGGACGCCGCTTGCCCCGCGGGATAACCTCTGGCAACTCCCCCAGCTCTCCGCGCTCTGCTTCCAACACCCTCCAGCACATCCCTCATCCTCAAACCCGCTCCAGCGGCGGATTATGCCGGCACCCAGCCCTCCAGTGAGGTGCTGGCATTACCAGAGGGTGGGTGCAGCATCCCAAGGCACCCCCAGTTTGGGGCAGGCACGGGGAGAGGCTCCTCCATCCCGCGCCGTTCCCTCGGCCGTGCCCTCTCCAGGCGGGATCCGTGCGCCGGGGGTTTGTTTATGTGTGGCCCTGGTTGGAGCGGCGATCTGCCGGGGCTAAATATAGCAGCAATGCTGTCATCCGAGTTCAGCCTGGCTGGGGAATTTATTTTCTGCAAAGGCTGCGAGGCGAACGGGCTGGAAACAGGCGTGGAAATGCCGGCGCGGTGTCATTCCCCGTCTGCGGTGTCCGGGCTCACGGCAGGGAAGCGGGATCCTTGTCCCTTGTGATGGATGTGGGGCGGAGGAGGAATGTGTGCAGGGGCTGAAATTATCCCCGCTGGCTCCCTGGGGCAGGGCACTTAAAGGTTTTTTAAAAAGGGTGAGATTCCCTTCTCCCCAAACTCTTCCTTGCTGGGTCACCGGGCTGATGTCCCAAGGGACCAACTCCCAGCCACCTCCAGATCCAAAAGGAGCAGGGAGAGAAGCATCTGAAAGTCCAACATCTGGCTGTAGATATTTGGGAGACAGCAGCAGCTTGTCCTACAAGAGATGGGATTGGGAGAGCCCCCCTCCCCTGATGCTGCAGCATCAGCTTTGCCATCCCCTGCTGCTTCCATCACAGGGGCATCACCATGATGGGGCACCTTTCATCACTCATCCCGAGGAAAAACAGGAAAAGAGGAAGAAAGACCCTGACTTGCAAAAAAACAGGCAGATGGGGAGGGTGTTTTCCACATGCACTGTGAAAACCACGTTGCATCAGCAGTCGGAGGCACTCGCTGCGTGACAACTCCATGTGGAGCAGGAATGTGGATAAACTGGCTGCAGAAAGTTTCTGAAGGGAGTTATATCCCGACAGGGAAGGTTGAGAGTTAAGAGGATGCTGCTGGAGCTGCTGAAGGGCTTAAAATCTGCTTTCTCCTGAAGAGGAGCTGAGCCATGCCCGGGGCTGTCAGAGAAATCCAGCAAACAAAGGGTGAAACAAGGAGATTTCTTGTTTCCCTTCACAGAGGATCCTTCCCATTAGTCATTCCTGTCACAGGAGCTGGCAAACACGGTTATTATTTGAGGGATCTGAAAGTGAAATGGAGGCACAGGGCCAGGAGCCCAGACATCCCTGCCCTTGGGATTGGGGAGCAAACAGGGAGCCCCCAACCCCTCCAGCTCACCCACACCTCTGCTCCGTGGGTAAAGCCTTTGTATCCCATGCTGGGTCACTGGATTCATCCTCTGGTTGTGGTTTCCACGACCTGGGAGCCCTTTCCATGGAATTTGGCCTAGTGAGTGACAGCCCTTGCCCCTTCCATCCCAAACCATTCCAGGATTCCACGATTCATGCAGGACACGGTGGCACCAGGAGCTGTAGGAAGGCTGTGCTGCTCCATCCTGGAGGTGGTGGTGGACAAAGCACTGTGAGATCCTGAAATAATCCAGGTGGATCCCCAAAGCACCCAAAACTCAGCTCTCCCATCACCCCACGGCCCCAGGAACCACCATGGGGGAAAGAACCAGGCTGACCCTGCCATGGGGGGCAAGGAAGTGCCTGGAGCTCCTGAAACAGCAAGGAGAGCAAACATTACTGCTAAGGCAGCTCCCAGGAAAGAGGGATGGCTCATGCCTTAGAATCCAGGTCTGGCTGGAGCCAAGAGCTCTCCTGGCAGAGGGAGCTGAAGGTCCCCTCGACAGGAGCTGCAGGAGTTTCTGCTCCATCTCATGGAGCTGCTGCAAGGCTGGGAATCAGCTCCCAGGGAGTTTAGCTGAGTTTCCACCTCACAAAGCTGTTTTTTTCCATGAATATGTGGATCTTGTTGGCTTTCTCTGGTTCCTGGGTCAGAAGGATGAGTTTTGTCTGAGCCTTGCTGAAGTTGACCCGACATGAGCCTCTCTTTCCTTCAAGGCCAAATCCTGATCACAAACCAGGGAGAAGCTCCAGAGCCAGCAGGATGCTCCAGGTTCAGGCAGGTGTAATCCCAGAACCACTAAGGTTGGAAAACACCTCTGAGATCACTGAGTACCAACCTTTGACCAAACAGCACCATCCACCACACCAACTAAACCACAGCCCTGAGTGCCACATCCAGTCATTCCTTGGGCAATTCCATGGATTGTGACTCCACCACCTCCCTGGAAAGTCCATTCCAACTCCTGACAATCGTTCCATGAAGAAATTCTTCCTGATGTCCAACCTGAACCTCCCCTGGTGCAGCTTGAGGCCGTTCCCTCTCATCCTGTCCCTGTTCCCAGGGATCAGAGCCCGACCCCCCTGGCTGCCCCTCCTGTCAGGGATTTGGGAGCCAGAAGGGCCCCCTGAGCCTCCTTTGCTCCAGGCTGAGCCCCCCCCAGCTCCCTCAGCTGCTCCTGCTGCTCCAGCCCCTTCCCCAGCTCTGTTCCCTTCCCTGGACACGCTCCAGCCCCTCAAAATCTTCCTCAGAGTGAGAGGCCCAGAACTGGACAGAGCCCTGGAGGTGCCCCAGCAGTGCCAGCACAGGGGATGGGCACTGCCCTGGTCCTGCTGCCACCCCATTCCTGACAAAATCCAGGTGCCATTGGCCTCCTTGTCCACCTGGGCACAGCTGTGCTCATGTCCAGCCACTGCTGACCAGCACCCCCAGGTCCCTTCCCACCAATGGGCATCAGAGCCCGTTCTCCTTGCAGGAAGCCCAGGAAAAAGGCAATCAGATCATTAACACATGCTGCTCTTCACACAACCAACCTCACAAATATTTATCAGCTGGAGAAACACACGGGCTCAGAAGTTGCCAAGTAACATAACAAGAGGCGCTTTTAAATAAATATCTGTGCGTCTGCGGGTGATGAATTCACCAAATCCCTTGGTATGTGGCCCAAAGATATGTTTTTCCTCTGGAAGCCCAGCACCAGTAATAAAAATACTGATCCAAGCCAGGAATAAAAACCTGGGATAAGCAGTGACTGAGTGTCTGTCCAGCACTGGGGGAAATTGGTTCCCTGCTGGGAAGGCAGGTGGAGTGATGCCCAACAGAGCTGTGCTTGCCAGGGACAAACCAGGAGGAGGATGGGATGGGGCTGGTTATGGTGAGGGGGAGGTGAGAACAAGCCCAGTGCACCCATTTGGGTCTCATCCTACATCCATGTGCCTCTCCTAGATACCCCCAGGACTGATCTTCTCTGGAGGCCCAGGATTTCAGGATACCTTGTTGTAGACCCTGTAACTCCCTCTGGTTCTCCATGGTCCCTTCTCTCCAGCTCTGAGGCCTCAGAAGGGTCCATTGGGCCTCTTCCTCTCCAAACCTGGTGGATATGTCCCATAAATCCAGCAGGGATATTGCTTAGCCCAGCCTGCCCAGGTATCTTCTGCACTCCCCAGAGAGCCACGGTTTTCCCGTCACCAAATCCTGCTGAATCCTTGTTGTGAGGTCAAGTTTGCAGGTTTTGGGGGTTGTTAGGGGAGAAAGTGCTGCCAGGGTAGACAAGGTGGGTTTGCAGATGAACAGAGGTCTGTCACTCAGTTCCTTCTTCCATGGGGAAACTCTGGCTTGTGGATTGGGATTTCAAAGAATCACAGAATGGTTTGGATTGGGAGGGACCTTAAACACCATCTCATTCCCACCCCCTGCCATGGGCAGGGACACCTTCCACTAGCCCAGGTTGCTCCAGAGCCCCATCCAACCTGGCCTTGGACACTTCCAGGGATGGGGCAGCCACAGCTTCTCTGGGCAACCTGTGCCAGGGCCTCCCCACCCTCACAGGGACGAATTTCTTCCCAATATCCCATCTAACCCTGCCCTGTAGCAGTGGGAAGCCATTGCCCCTTGTCCTGTCCCTCCAGCCCTTGTCCCAAGTCCCTCTCCAGCTCTCCTGGAGCCCCTTTAGCCACTGGAAGGTGCTGGAAGTTCTCCCTGGAGCCTTCTCTTCTCCAGGCTGAACACCCCCAGCTCTCCCAGCCTGGCATCTTATTTGGTGGAGATGCTCCCACGCAAACCCACCATCTCCCCACCATCACCAGAGGGCTTGGCCTGCGGGTTTTGCAAGAGGGTTGTCATTTTGGGGCCATTTGGGGGCCATTTGGGGCTTCTTTCTTGAACCAGAACATGAGGAGAGACAAGCTGGATGTGGAGCTGGAAGGCTGGCAGAGTGGTTTTGGGGGGACAGACACTGCCCAGTCCTGGTGGGCCCAGGGTGAGGGGGTGAGAGGACACAGGCTGGCTCAGGCCATGGTGGTGATGCCCAGAGGGGCTGTGGATGCTCCATCCCTGGAAAACAAGGGCTGGGAGCCCCTCCCCGAGCTCCCAGCCACGGCAGTGCCCCCAGGCCCACGCTGGAGATGATGCCCAGGGGGAGGTTGGAGCTTTTATTAGCCCAGCTGCTGGAAGCAGGGAAAACCAGCCCAGCTTTCGGGCACAGGAGCTCCTCTCCTTGTCCCTGCTTTCTAATTATATCAGCTGATCTAGCACAGGCTCGTTCCACTCCCCACGGACTGCTGCCTGCCTTCCATCCCCGGCTCTGCCCTTGGCAAGCACTTGGAGGAGCAGCCAAGCCATCCCAGAGGAGAGGTTGGGATGGGAGGACGGGCTGCCTCACCTCAGACATCCCCTGCAGTGCGGTCTCCTGCCTCCAGCAGAGCCAGGGGCTGCAGGGGGACGAGGGACAGGGGACAGGGACGTGCTGGGGTTGGTTCTGGCCACCCCGTGCTCGTCACCTCTCAGAGTGTGGGCTGGAAAGCAGGGCAAGGCTGTCCCCGTGATGGGGGTCAGCTGGGATGGCTCCTCAGGGTGGCTCAGAGAGGCCAGGGCAGAAGGGAGAGGATGGAAACATCCCCAAAAATCATCAGGGATGCTGGGATGAGACGGGCAGTGCTGCATCACCACAGCCCCCTGCACCCCACTGCTCTCCCACCCCAGGCACTGTGGGTCCTGCCCAGGACAGGGCTGCTCTGGGAAGGACCAGGACCTGTCCCTGGCTCAAATTTCCCCCTCCTCCCCATTTCTCAAAAGGTCTCTGCTAGGAAAATGCACAGCTCCACCCGTTTTCAGCTCAGCAAGGACATAAACCCCCGTCTCCAGGAGCAGGCTGAGCACAGCCCATAAAGCTCAGCTCTTGTGCCAGGCTCAGGGAGACCCTGATGTTCTCCACAGCTCCCAGCTCCTCCAGTAATGTAAATAATAAATCAGAGCTGCCGAGCTGGTGCCCAGCCAGCCACTGCACAGCAGGACTTTGCTCTGCTCCCTCCTCCAGTCTGCAGTGCTTTTCCTCCCTCCCAGTGCTTTTCCACGCCCCAGGGCCTGATTTCTTTGGGGCTCAGGGTGTCCCCAACACGCAGGAGTGGCTTCAGTGCTGTTGAGTCCCAAGTGGAAAGTGTTTAATCTGTTTTGTTCCCTGCTGCTGGCACCTCGGCACGTTCGTCTACCTCAGTTTCCCTCTGCCAGGCCGCACTGCAGCCTCCCCAGGGATCGTAGGGAATGGGAACTAATCTGGGGCCCACGAGGAGGTGTTTCAAAGCCTGGTTTTGTGTCTCAAGTGGTGAATGTGCCACCTGCACATGTTTGGGGTGAGGGATCCCCCTTGGGCTACAGCCAGTCTGTTTTCCAGCAGAGCCTGGACAAACTCATCTCCTGAGGCTCAGGAGGCT
Organism: Climacteris rufus; assembly: GCA_013398175.1. Taxonomy (NCBI): domain Eukaryota; kingdom Metazoa; phylum Chordata; class Aves; order Passeriformes; family Climacteridae; genus Climacteris; species Climacteris rufus. The sequence goes on along the minus strand of VZRZ01002085.1, from coordinate 1,216,794 downwards.
GTGGAACTCCTCTGGGACCAGCCCAGCCAACCCCCAGCCTGTTGACATTCCTCAGTGCCAGCCAAGAGCTTTGTCTTCCCCTCCACCCTCTCAGGGGCCCAAATTAGCTTTTAATAATAATATTCCATTTAAAAAAAAAAAAAAATCCCAGGCAAACAATCCAGCCTTGGCGCCCGCCGGGACAGCAAACACTCCCCGAGGGTCACCAGGTGTGGTGCATTCCTGGTAGCTGGAGAAGAAAGGAGGGATTATTTCCCTCTCCAGGCAGAGCTCTGGGTGAGCAGGGCTGGGCTGTGCCCGGCACCGTGGGAGGTGGGGACGTGGCTTTGGGAAGCGGTGCCTCATCCCATCCCCGAGCCCCAGAGATGATGAACGGCGATGTTTCTTTGTTCCACGCGTTTCCTCCCGGCGGAGGTGCGCGATTCCAGGCGATAAAAGGGATCTGTTTGTTTTTTAAACGAGTGGTGCGAGTCACCCGAGCCGTCTCCCCGTGCCACGGATGCCCAGCACAGCTACCCCAGCATCTCTGTGGATGCACCCACCACCACTCCTCAAATCCGAAAAACTTAATTTTTCCTTCTTTACTGAACTTCCCCACCAATCTGTTCATGTCTTTCCCTCTCCTCCTCAGCAGAGAAGTTGAGGACAGGTAGGACAACGGTGGCCGGGACAGAAACCAGGGAAAACCCTTTCCTTCAGCTCCCCACCCTTGGCTCCCCACCCTTGGCTGTGGAATGAAAAGCAATTTTGCACCTCTCCGGGGTTGAAAAGGCAGGCAGAGATTGGGGCTGCCGGATAATGTCTCTCCGGGCCAGCTGCTGTGATAAAACCGGGGCATCTGTCAGCTCCTGAGCCAAACTCCCTCCCAAAAGTCCGGCCCGAGGTCACCACAGCATCCCTGGGGGGTGACACCAGCAAACCCCCCCTGCATCCCAGCGGGAGCTGAGGGTCCCTTTCATACCCCACTGCGGGGAGAAGAATCCCTTATTCCCCTCGGACACTTATCCTCTGAGGATCTTGATCCCGGGGGCGAGCGACAAAAACACCCTTTAAATCCATCACAGCGGGCTTAGGGGGGGATTAGCAGATGTCTCTGCGGGCTTTACAGCAGGCTCTGGCTGCCGGGGTCCCACCCTCGTGGCCGCATCCAGCTCCAGGATTGCCTTTCACAAGGAGAAATGGAGCAAGCCCGGCGCTAATTCCCGTCGGGAGATCGCTGCATCCCAGGCAAGCCCAGGCTGGCGACTCATTTCCCAAAGTGGCAACTGGTTTTCTGTGGGGAGCTGGTTCTGATGCGGGTCGGGGCCGTGGGTGTCCTGTGGCGGGGAGGAGAGAGCTCTTCCCGGGCTGTTTCATCCCCATTTTCCGGGATGGGAACCCCCCTGCTCCCCACCTTTGGGGGATGCCAACAGAGGAGCTCGGATGTTTCCCCAGTGAAGAGCTGACTTCTCCCTCTCATCCCAACCCGGCAGGTGGGAATCATCCCTCTCCATCATCTCCTTTGTGTTTACAGGCAATTACCTGGATCACTTTCCATTCTCCACACTTTTCCTCCTCTATTTGTCCCGTTTTTTTCGCCTTAATTTCCCTGCTACCCCCCACACCCCTTTTACCTCTCCTCAATTCCCACCCCCGAGGGCTTTTTGGCCACCAGGACTCTGACACATCCTCCCGGGATGGCTTTCCTCCAGCACACACAAGCTTGCATAATAGCTGTTGACACCGTAACTTCATTTGAATCGATCTTGTTTGCTAATTAGCTGATTGCAGTAATTGGCATGAATTACCTTGGGGGATTCTGCCTCCCTGGGGCTGGGCAGTGGCCGGCGTGTCCCACATAAGAGGTGGGAATGGCAGCAGTGAGGTGGTTCCTGCTCCAGGGACACCTCCTGCAGTACCCCGGTGACTTGGGGAGGTGCAGAGGAGTCACCAGAGGGGAGCCACAGCCTCATGCTGTGATTTTTTAACTCCTGGAGTGCCTCAGAGCCACCAAAATTTCAAGCATATCCAGGCTAGCTACCACAGAGCCTAAAATGGGTTAAAGTGCCTGTTTCTGGGATGAAGGGATGAGGGGATGTGACTCTTTGCTCTGCCTCAAAATGCAACTGGAGATGACTCAAACACTGGGTTAAAGATAAACCAAACGAAGCAGCTTTTCTCAGAGGTCATCATTCCCTTGCAAAAAAATTCTCTGCCAAAAATTCAGGGAGGATGAAACACCATTGGATTGAGCCAGCAGGGAGCAGGCAGTGTCATGGAGAGTGTCCTCTGATGGCAGCAAACCATTTGGGGGATCCAAAGACAGCTTTGGGTAGGAGGCATCCCTGAAAAGCCTGGAGGCTGGGGGGAAATGGGGAAGGATAAGTGAGATTCTCCTCTTCCCAGCCCCTTTTTTCTCTCAGCACCATCTGCACAGGAAAGAGGGAGGCTGGGAGGGCCATGGATAGAAACTCCCCTGTCCCAGTCCCTTGGCATCCAGTCAAGATCCAACGCTGCCCATCATAAACTTCCATGACAAAAAATAGAGGGACACCAAGGGCAGGCAGTGAGTGATAGGATAAAGGGAATGGCCTCACACTGACAGAGGGCAGATTTACCTTAAATATTAACAAGAAATTGTTCCCTGTGAGGGTGGGGAAGCCCTGGCACAGGTTGCCCACAGAAGCTGTGGCTGCCCCATCCCTGGAAGTGTCCAAGGTCAGGCTGGACAGGGCTTGGAGCAGCCTGGGATAGTGGAAGGTGTCCCTGCCCATGGCAGGGGTTGGACTGGATCATCCTTAAGGTCCCTTCCAACCCATCCCATGGTTTAGTGATAACTCATTTTTTGAACCAGAATAACCACGACACCCCCAAACCAAAGCCCCTCACGTGGGCACATTTCCATCTGTGGTGCTGCCTGGGTCACCTGGTAGAACCTGCCCCCGGTGAGGGTGAAGGAATCTGTGAAGTTCTGTTTTGTATGAGCCATCTATTTATATTGACAGCTTCCCACGCTCCATCCTTTAATCCTGCATCACTTTCTGCCAGGCTAAGCTGCATCATTCCAGCTCTTCTTTCCCATTCTTCTTCTTTTTTTTTTAATATTGCCCTGTAATTATCATCTTTCCAATCTTCTGGGATCAGAGAGCAATCCCAGGACTTCTTAGGGAGGATGAGCAGCAGACCATGCCTCTCCTTGTCCTGCTTCCATGGGACTCTTGGGAGCAAATTAATCTGAACTCGCTGTTTAAAAATGTTTATCCTCAGGCCATGCCATTTAGTGTCTTCCCAGGTTACTAATGGACTAGAAAGCTCTTCGTTGTCCCTGTGCAACATGAGAACATCAACCTGCTTTTTCCAAAGCCAGAATAGAAATTACTGAGCTTTTCTTCCTCTGTTGTTATCAGCAATTTTCTGATCTCCATCTCGAGGACAGGGGATGCTGCTGCCGTTCTTTCGTTGCTCTTAGTTTTGTAAAATCAAATTAAAAGTCGCTTCCTCCCTGTCATCCGTGAACCTCCAGGAGAGATCTGACATGGCCAACGCTTGGGTAAAGGATTCATTCACCTCAAACTGAATTGCAGAGTAAATTCCATAACTTTATTGAGCCGGAACACCAACCAGCTTTTGTCCTGGCAGCCAGTGTTGGTTCTTACGCCTTTTGGGTGGAGAAGAGAGAGCCCAGGGGTCTCCAAGACCCTTTGGTGGCTCAAGAGGCCACATGGTTAACCAGAGCCTTTATTCTTTGTTTTAAGATGTTGCAAACACACAAGAAGCAGCTGGATCTGTTCATGGGGCCCACGGGGAGGGACTTTGTGGTGACTTTTATCAGCTGCAGCAGAGGGGTGAAGATCCCTGGGCAGCTCCTGACCAGGACCTGGATGGAGCTGGCCAGGGGATGGACATCCCCTTGCCCTACTGCAGAGGAGCTGTGCTGGTGGAGCTGCCACTGAACAGGGACAGGGAACACGAGTGGGGCTGGCTGGGTCGTCTGAGCCAAGGGAGGGGCTGGGAGAGGACACGGGGCTCAGCAGAGGAGCAGCAGGAGAAGCTGCTGCTTTTCCTTCCCGAAGGTCTGCAGGCTGGGACACAATGGAATTCCCTCCTCCCTCCCTTGCCCAGAGCAGCCACGTCCCAGGAGGAATTCAATGCCGCGTTTGAGCCCATTCAAAACACGCCAGGGTCAAACCTTTATAAGGCAACAAAGAAAATAAACCCCAAGACAAAAAGCTATTCTGGAGGAGGGGAGGGGAAGGAAGTGGCTCCCAAAATATCAATGACAAAAAAGCTTTCCTTTAACCCCAGCTGTGGGTTGGGGGTCTCTACACCGGTGGGACCGAGCGGGGCAGAGGTGAGCACATCCTTCTGCACCTTCCCCCAGTGACCAAAGTGCAGAGTTTTGGGAAGGTTGGGTTAGGACCATGAGGATCTGGGTGCTGGAGAAGGGACATCTCTTGGTGGGAAGGTTCCTGCAGGGAGAAGGGGTTGGCTGGCACCAAAGGACCCTCTGCTCTGCCCCATCTCCTGGGGTCACCACCTTCCTGGTGGCTGTGTGGGCTCCTGGGGTCACCTTGTGGCTTTTAGAGGCTGTGTGGGCTCCTGGCTGGGATCCCAGCTCAATGGCCAGAGGCAGCTGACCAAAACTCCTGGTCCCCACACCTCCAAAATAATTTGGGTTGTGTTTCTCTTGCATTTCTGCTCTTTATCTGGGAGCATTAAATGAGGCTTTTTGAGAATTTGGAACCATTTCCATGTGGGGTTAAAGCTGTGGCACTTGGGAAAGGATGGGAGAGGACTGTGAGCTGGAGGAGGGGGTGGGATTCACACCAGAGACAACTGAAATCCATTTGAGTGGGAATGGACACACACAAGGTCCCACTTTCTGTCCCACCTTATTCCAGTGGGGGAGCCACCTGTACAGAACCCTCCTCTGGCAGGGCTGAACCCCAAAAAGGACCCCAGGAAATCCCAGGAGAAGCAGAGGAGAGCGAGGATGCTCAGCTCACCATCCTTTCCATCCCTCTGCTGGGATGCTGGCACACCCCAGTGCCATCTCCCACCCCACCAGCCCTGAGGGCAGGGCTGTCCCTCCAAGGGTGACCAAGGGTCACTCTGGACACAAACACAGCTCTGTTTGGAGCAGCACAGGGAAAGGCCATTTCCCCACAGCCCCTGACGTGGCTCAGGAATTTGTGGTCTGTGACGGCTGAGTCAATGTGAGCGGGAAAAGCTGGGCTATTTTTAGGACATTTTGGGCTGTTTAACCCCTCTCCCTCCCCCCATAGAGGCATCTCAGCAGTGAAGAAGGGAAAAGAGACCCTTTCCCAAGGCAAACAGGTGGGTGGTGCTTCCTGGGATGAGGAGATGGAGGAGGCAGGGTGGTAGTGAGCAGGAAGGGGCTGTCAAGAGCTACAGGGACAAAGCAAAAAGCCATGCACAGATGGAATCACTGAATTGTTTAGGCTGGAAAAGCCCTCCAAGATCAGTGAGTCCAACCACTCCCCCAGCACTGCCAAAGCCACCACTGACCCAGGTCCCCAAGTGCCACAGCTTTTCAATCCCTTCAGGGATGGGAGCTCCACCACTGCCCTGGGCAGCTGTGCCAGTGCTTAATAATTCTTTCCCTAAGAAATTTTCCCTGACATCCAACCTGAGCTTCCCCTGGCACAACTTGAGGCCGTTCCCTCTCATCCTGCCCTGTTCCCTGGGAGCAGAGCCCGACCCCCCTGGCTGCCCCTCCTGTCAGGGAGTTGTGCTGAGCCAGAAGGGCCCCCTGAGCCTCCTTTGCTCCAGGCTGAGCCCCCCCAGCTCCCTCAGCTGCTCCTGGGGCTCCAGCCCCTTCCCCAGCTCCATTCCTTTCCCTGGACACACTCCAGCCCCTCCAGATGTTTTGTCCCAGCTCTCCCTGTTTGCTTCTCCAAGTGCTCAGAGGCCTCTCCGCACCAGGGTGATCCCTCTACTATAAATGCACATGGATCCAGTTTTACAGCTCCTCACCAAGCCATGGAGAGCTTTTCCAGGCTTTTCTTTCCTCCTGGGACTTAGGGCCATGTAACATCACAGCACAGCACGATGGCCATGCCCCCTGAAGCTCTGTGTGCCTCGGACCCCTCTGTGGCATCAGGGGGACTTGTCCTGCTCCCAGCTGGGCCCTGGGACAGCGCTGCCTCATAGCAAAGCCACTCCTTGTGTCCAGAGAAACCACCTTTGGGGTGGTCTGGGATGCACCACACTGTTGTTCCTGGGAATTCAAGTCCTAAGCATCTCCTTATGGGATAAGCAGCCTTTTCCCAGGGATGCTCCTCCTTCCAACAGCACGCCCAAAACATCACTTTCCTGCTGGAGATGAATTCCTTGTCCTGTCATGCAGCTTTACCCACCTTCATGACAGCCAATCCATCCCCATCTTACAAAATTCCTTGGTTTAATTTAGTTTAGCAAAATATTGAGGTGCTTTGTGCTTCATTTTTTGGGGAGGGGGGATGTCTTGTTTGTTTCTTTGTTTTTGTTTTCTGTAGAATCATGAACACAAGTACTTCTGGACTATAGTAACTTGAATTTTCACAGATCTTTCTGCACAGTCTGTTGCATTGCTGGGGCACACAGGGGGCACTTAATGTTTTAGGGAAGGAACAGCAGGGAAAATCAATATGAACTTTTGGGCTCGATGCTCTTAGAGGTCTTTTCCAGCCTTAATGATTCTATCAACAATGGGCAAGGAGGGGTGGAAAAGGGTTGGTTTGACAGCCTGCTTTATATTCCCTCAACACACTCCCAAATCTGCCTCCTGTGCACTTTGCACCGGCTCAGGATGGATTTCTGGTCCATGAACTTGTCAAGTTTCCCCTCAAACACAGGTACCCACTGAACATCAGCAGGCAGGGAGCTCTCCAGGCCACCAACCACTGCATGAGGAAGGGATTTCTTCCTTCTCTCCCCAATTTCTGCCTTCACCTGCTTCCTGATGGGTTTTTTTTTTGCTAAATTATCCCCTTTTCCACACTGCAAAGGAGACAGCTGCACCTCTGTGTGTCATTTGGCCGTGGCTGCGGTCCTGCCTGAAGCCCCAAAGCCACCAACGCTCCTGTAAAGCCTCCTGGGAATGCCTGAGCAATTTGTCAGCACGGATTCATTTCAAATCCTACCAAAACGCTGGGAATACTCCTGGAGTGTGCACAGGCAGATCCCACGGCAGTCCCTGCCAGCAGCGCAGGTGAGAGGAACGGTGTGGGATCGCTCCCAGCTCAGACAAATTAATAAGGATGCTGTGCCGGGGTGAGTTCTGTCCCAAATATATGAAGTGCAAGCTTGGAACATGTGCCAAGCTCCTCTGGAGCTTGTTTCACAAGTGCTTGCCGTTTTACATGCACGCCTGAGGAATTCTGCTTCCCTGAGCTGAAGGTAGGGATGAGAGGAAAAAGAGAGGAGAGAGCAGCTGGTGCTTCAGCCCAGGCAGCCTCCTTCTCCTTGCACAAAGCACCAGGAATCTCTGCCTGGCTTTGGGCCACAGATGCTGGGCTGATTCAGGATGGATGGACATTCCCAAACTAAGAATTGCTGTGCTCCTTTGGGAACATAAAATCACGGAATGGTTCAGGCTGGAAAGAACCTCTAAGGTCACAAATCCAACCATTAACCCAGCACCCCCCTGCTCACCACGAAACCATGCAAGCCATCCAGGAGCTTGTTTTCTCTCCTGCAAATCATTGACAAAATTGCTTTCCCTCTCTCCCTGCTCCCACACCACCCTTCTCCACCTCTCTGGAAAAGGCTGTGTGATTGGGGTGTCATTCCCCACCTTCTTCCCATGACATTGATGCTGGAGGGGGAAATAGTTTCTGGAGAAGAGGGGTTTTTTAAAGGATTCCCCTTTATAAGGGGGATGGAAGCAGTGCCCTGGAAGCCACTGAAAAGCAGACAGGAGCAGGGTTAGGGCAGGAGGGCAAGGCCAGCAGCTTTATGTCCCCAAAGGTGCAGACACCAAACACAACACCACATTACGGGCAGCCCCATCAGGGAAGAAGATGCTCTGCAAAGCTCAGGGGAGCCATAAAAATCACAAAGCCTGGAATGGGAGGGAGGAAAATTTTCCAGTAAGGACAGGGTGTTTGCTTTAGCACCTTCCAGTGCCTCAAGGGGCTGCAAGGGAGCTGGAGAGGGAGTTTGGACAAGGGATGGAGGGACAGGACAAGGAGGAACGGCTTCAAACTGACAGAGGGCAGGGTTAGATGGGATATTGGGAAGGAATTGTTCCCTGTGAGGGTGGTGAGGCCCTGAGCCTACTTACAGCTCTGCTGAGCTCTGGAGCCCTCCTCTTTCCCCATCCTCCAGTCCTCTGTATCTTCTAGGTGGAAATAATGCAAAACTGAGAAACAGGGAGGCGTTGTCACCACCCCTCTCTACGAGTCCAGGACAGAGAGGATGTTTTTCCACCTGAGGATGGTTTATCCAAGCTGCTCACACGCTCTCTCACACACACAACACTCTCACACCCACAACACAACCATTTTCTCACCAAGTCCTTGGGATGTTGGTGCTCCCTCCCACGCTCCCGATCGTGCCCAGCCCCATTCTCCAGCAGAAGCTGTTGCTGGAGGAGCTTCTTTGGAGGAGATGTGGATAAATCTCCTCACTGTTTTGTTTGCAGCAGAGCTGCTGGCGCTTTCCAGGGCTCTCAGGCTGCTTATGAGCAAATGGAAAATGAGAGGAAACCAAATCCCTGCCTCATTCATCCTCCACCCCTGCCCCAGCCGTGTCCCTCGTGCTGCCAGCTTGGAGAGAGGAGCCTGGTCCCGTGGCCATCTCCAGCTCCACATGAAAAGCTCTCCATCAAACCAAGAGCTTTGCAACCTCTGCTTCCATTTCAAAGCCTCTTTCTTCTCTTTGCCGAGGATCTGGGGGGGTGAGAGAAGTGTTCAAAGCCCAGAATTGGTTCTGAAGTCCAAAGCTGGGCCAGCAAAAGGGTTTGTTTCATATGACAGAGCAGACAGCCCAGGAACCCGTGAGGGCAACACCTCCCTGCAAATCAGGTCATTTATTTAGTGAGGAAGAAAAGCCTTCCCAAGGTTCAGAGCACTAGGGCAGAAATCAAAGAACATTTGAAGGAGGAGGGAAAGCCAAGCCCTGGCTTTGCCATTCCTGCCGTTCTGCTGGATCTCCACAGCCCAGCAGGCACTGAGGGAGACCAGGAAAACATTTCACTCTTTACACACCACTCCAAACCCTCAGAGCCACCCTTTCCAGGGGACTGGGGTCAGCTGCCACACTAAACTCCCAATATTTTCCTTGAAAAAACATCGTGTGTCTGTGCCTGGCTCTACAGCCAATGTACACGAAATGCTGAAGCCCCTGGCACACATCTCACAGGAGCTAATTATAGAATTTGGAAGCCAACGTGATAATATTTTCTTTAGATGTGTGGTGCAGATGTAATTACTTCTCCGGAGATGCCAGCCGCAGATGACGCAGGATGCCCTTATGTAATCACCTTTATTATGCAGCTATGGAAATTTTCCCTCTCTGGCCCATCCCCTCAACTCCTTCTTTTCGTTCCTCACCCTAAACTCCCTGTGGCTCCTGCAGAAGGAGGTGGGGTGAGGTCCATAGGCCAGCTGGAAGCACAACGGCAGCTCCAGAGGAAACCATTCCTGGATTTCTCCATTCCTTAGGGAAGGAGAAAAAGGAGTTGATGGCTTTGCATTGGCAGGGCTGGGAAAAGGCCCCTCTTCCCCTGGTGGGCTGGAAGGGGGTCACATTGGAGCCAGGTTTGCCCCCATCCCTGGCATCTCCTGTGGCTTGGACCAGGAGCCAAGTGCTCCATCCTCCCACTGTGGAGGAGCATCTGCACAGAGCCCTCTCTCCAGAAGGGGCTGGGGGATGCCATGGGTGCAATGGAACTGCAGAGGAAAGCTGGTTTGCCTCTGCAGGGTGAAGATTTGCTGGGTCAAAAATGCTTCAGTTGCTCCAAAGGTTGCTCCAGAGTGCAGGAGCATCTCCTGGGTGATCCACAAAGTCATTCCAGATGGTGAAATCAGAGCATGATCACAGCCAAAAATGCTTCTAAAACCAGAGGGAGTTTTGCCTGTGGATCCTTTCTAGGTTTTCTATTTTGCCTGTGGATCCTTTCTGAGGTTTTCCATTTTGTTGCTTCAAAGTCTCTCTGTCCCACTGCCCAAAGGTCACCAAGCTCAGAGCCATGGGTGTCTCCAGGACAGAGGCTTCCCCCACCACCAGTGCTGGTCAGGGAGGACACAAATTCATGGTATGACCAGTAAAACCCTGCCTTGACCACAAATATTCAGGAAAAAAGGTTGATATGTAGCCTGGAGGCATCACTCTGTACTAGCCTTCCGTATTTTGGCTGTGCACCTCTCTGCTCCCACCCTCTTCCATCCCTGTTCCTGGCCAAACCTGGATCATTCCTTGCTGTTTTTAAGGATTAGTACATGGTGGAGAGGGGTGACTCCTAGTTCTGGGCCATCCTGCCACCACCAAAGTTGCAAATCTGGGTCATGAAGACCTTTGCTTCTCATGTTCTCTGCACGGCATCCGAGCCAGTGCATGGACTGAGGAGGATGAGCCTGGAGATGAACAAGACTGCAGCCTTCAGTGTCTGGGAAGAAGAGTTGAGAGAGTTGGGAAACGGGGGAATTGGGAAAAGGGGGAATTGGCCACACAGTCTAAAGAACAGGAAGCCAGGGAGATGGTGGCTGGAGCAGGGCTGGAGGCAAAACCCAGTGGGGAAACTGGTTTCCAGTCATGGTTCAGTGCCAGTGGCTGCAAAGGAATTTGTCTTCAGGGCAGGGAATACCCACATTCCTCTGAGGACAAAGGAGCCACGGGGAAGGCAATAGCTGGGGAATGTGTTTGTGGTACTCAGGTCATTTATTAACTGCAAACTGTAAATTCCCAGGAGCCGAGAGCCAGCAGCTGGTCATGGATTCAGGTGGCATTTCAGCCCATGCCCATCTCCAGTCAGCCAAAAACTCCCTGTGACCCATGGACTGTGTCAGATGGGTCCCTGTGGCCTGGAATGGGAGTGTCAGCCTTGGGTCCTACACAGAGAGGCCTGGGAGCCACCACAGGTGCTTAAGAAATGGTTTTAAACTAAAAAACGAGAGATTTATACTAGATATTAGTATGAAATTGTTCCCTGTGAGAGTGGGGAGGCCCTGGCACAGGTTGCCCAGAGAAGCTGTGGCTGCCCCACCCCTGGAAGTGTCCAAGGCCAGGCTGGATGGGGCTTGGAGCAACCTGGGATAGTGGGAGGTGTCCCTGCCCATGGCAGGGGCTTTGGAACTGGATGACCTTTAAGGTCCCTTCCAACCCAAACCATTCTGATTCTATGAATCTCTGGTCTAGAAATTATTTGGGAAGCCTGATAATGGCTGACTTTCCCAAGGAATATTGGCCCCTGCCTGTTGGAGACCTCCTCAGCATCGGCACCATCACTGCCTCTCTTGGGGCTGTACATGAAGGCAGAGCAGGAAAAAAGGACAACACTGCTTCCCCAAGCACTTTTTTCTTTTAGTTCCTGAATTTTAGATGAAGGTCTTGGCCAGCATTAATGTGGGTTGATCTCCAGTGAGAGGAACAAGCTCCCTCCTCCCCTGGGGAATCTCTGAGGTTTGAGGGGCTCCTGAACTTCACCTGTTCCTCTCATGAGCTGCAGGAAGAGAGGTGGCCATTTAATATTCCTCTCTGATGAGCAGGACAGGATTTCACAGAGCCTTTCACATCACATCCACCCCAGGCAGCTCAGCCCTGACCCACATCACATGGCCAAGGCACTCAGCACCCACAGATGGAGATGCAGGAGCCTCTCCTGATTTATGGGAAGACCTGGGCCGTGCACCAGGCTGTGGCTTGCCAGCACTGAGAGGCTTTGTCTGCCCTGTGTGGGTACAGGAGGAGACAGCTTATACCAGCAGGGATGTTTTTTTCCAGAATAGGAAACCATCCCTCTGGATGACATAAACCAGAGTCTTTTGGCTTGTTCTTGCTGGCTCAAGCTGAGCAGGCAGATGTCATGGACTGGAGATTGAAAGTGTCCCCCGTTGCAGCAGCTGGCATCAACCCAGCTTTCCGGGCCAGCCCAGCCTCAGGACCCCCTGCCACCCCCTGTGGCAGCTTGGAGAAGTCCCTGTCCCATCCCCAGCTCTGTGTGGGTATGGAGAGGTCTCACACAAGCTCAAATTATTCCACTTCAGGAGCAGGAAGGACCTCTCTCAACACTTTACCTTCCAGACCGTGGGATGTCACTGTGCAAGTGCTGGTGCAGGTGAACCCCCAGGTGCAGAGCAGGTTTGATGCACCACAAAACCAGTTTCTTCTTGCACAAATAAACTCTGGGTGTCATCCTGACATTTCTTCCAGGAGTTCAACCACAGAGCCTGCTCAGGCTGTGCAGGCTGCTGGGGCTTTGATCAGATTTCCCAGCAGAAAGGCTGAATTTCCTGGCGTGGTGTAACCATGCTCCCCTACCAGCCCCATCCTGCACATTTGGCTGTGGTCCCTCTGATCCCTGCAGGGCACTCACAACAAATCAGGCAAGGCAGCATCTCTCCACAAACACAGGGAAACCCTTGGATGTTCCACACCCCACTGACTGTCACAGAAACAGGGGCTTTCCTCTGAAAACCAGCCTGGAAATCTCTGCTCTAAAAACAGACAGTGGGGAAGAGCCTCAAACAGAGCCTGGTGAGGAGATACTGCAGGAGATCTGATTTCAGGGTCCAGCCTCTTGGATGTCAAGCACTTACAGGCACAGTGAGCTCACAGCTGAGGTCTGGAGCTGGGTTTAGATTGTGGTGGTGCTGGTTGGGAAGCTCTGGGGGCCTCCAGCAAAAAGTCAGAGCTGTCATTGTCACCAGACTAGGTTGGCCTTGACATCGCCCAGCCAAGGCACTCAGACATCCTGGCATGGAGATGCCTCCACCTCACTCAGGACTTCCAAGTATGTTCAACAGCCAGGGGACCCTTACTTAGGTTTTTTTTTCGTGCTTCTCAAGGCTTTGAAAATTATCTTCCCTCTAAAAAAAGGGGTCTGGGAGAAGAGAGGAGGGAGGCTCTTGCACACATGGGGATGTCTTGTACTGAAAAGCAGCTCCCCAGAGGTTTGAAGGAAGAAATCCCAATGCAGAGAGCTGGTGCCTCTGCTCCCATTCCCATCTCCACCTCCTCCCTGCTGCATGCCTGAGCACATCAATGCTTTCTGCCCATGTTCCCTGGGGAATGTTCCAGGCCAGTGATGCTCCTTCAGACCTCACTGCAGCTGATGTGTTCCTCCTTCTCTGATCAGAGCAGAAAACACTGAACCAGTCCTGCAGGTGCAGCCCAAGGACCTCAGAGAGCTTTGGGGTCTTGAAATGAAATGGCCCCAGGAGAATGGAAGCCACCCTGCCAGGGGGGCTGCTCCGAGTGTGCCACTCCCACAGGGAAAAGGGAAAACAGAAGGACACAGGCAACAAAGTCTGGATTTTGTAAGAGTAAATTTTTCATTTCTTCGAGAGAAAGAGGGCTTTGGGTGGATGTTCAAAGCCTCTTCCCCCAGGCAGAGTGAGGCCACCGTGGCTGGGTAGGGAAAGCTTTTTAGGTGGGTAATCCCAACCCTATAAGCCCAGGCTGGAGGTCACCACAGGGTCTGGGTGCCACATTTTGACCATGGCCACCCACAAAGGGCAGTGCAGAGATGGATAAAGCCCGCAGAGGGCTGAGACCAAGTCTTGGTGGTTCTGTCCCTTGGGCACAGGGAAACACAGTGGCCTGGATGTGTCTGGCTGTGCAGGAGCACAAAGGGGTGCTGGGTGTGAATTGGGGGGTCTCTGTTGGCTCTCAGAGGTGGTGGAGGGGCTCTGATGGAGGTGGATTTGGTGGGCACAGAGGTTCATGTCTCAGCCACCCGAGGCCTGGCTCAGAAATGGCAGCTCAGGGTTCAAAAGTTTACGCCTTGCCTGAGAGCTCCAGGAGCACGGGTTATCCTGGAGTCTCCAGCATTCTCCAAAGTCTCTTCTATCATGATTTATTCATCTGTGGGAAGCGCTAAGACATAACTCAGCTCCCAGAGGGAGAACCAGCACAGCCTCCACCAGCTGCAGAGTCAGGAATCCGCCTGTCTCCTCTGACAGGGCCCAGCTCCAAGGGCTCCTGTGCTGGGGAGGTTCCCCAAATCCCACTGCTGGGAAGGACCCCGGTCCCAAGGAAGCTCCTGAGCCAGCTGCAAGAGCCGTCCCAGGGATGGAAAGGGCTTGCTGTCTGCGTGGCTGCCTCCAAAGTGCAAATGCATCCTGAAACCAGCCTGCTTTGGTGGAATTCTTCATTTCTGGAGCCAAAGGACAAAATTAAGAGCTTGACTCCCCACACGAACGCATTTTGGTATAATTTGCACCTTCCCCCTGCTCCCCAGCAGTGCGTTTTGCCCTGGTTTTAATGCACCATAACCCATACTTGATTATTTTGGCATGATTGCTGTTTTAGTGCTCTTGCTGTTATTTGCCCACCAACGCCAACGCCGTTCGTGAGGCCCCAGCCAGTGACTCCTTTGATCCACAGACGTCCTGCCAATAGAAAATTCACTTGAGCAAATAAGTCTAAATTAGTGGTAGCTTTGTGTGGCTTCATTTCCTTCCCTTCCCCAATGGGAAGCCTGATTGCTCTCCTGCTGCAGCTCTGGCAGGGAAGTGGGAAAAGGAGCTCTGGACCATCCTGTTCCACCAGTGCTCTGCTCTGAAGGATGGAAAGGAAGGAGGGCAGGATCCAGGTCCAGCTTTTGGCCAGGTGGGGGAGGCTGGAGCCACTTGGATAGTGGAAGGTGTCCCTTTCCATGGCAGGGGGTTGGAACAAGATGATCTTTAAGGTCCCTTCCAAACCAAACCATTCTGTGATTCTGTGGATCCATCTCATTCATCCCATCCATCCAATTCTCTGCCCTTCTCTGGGAGCTCTTCATGGGCTCTCATTTCAGCCATGCAGCTGGGAAGCATCCCCATAAGGATGGGAAACTGAGAAGGGCCCCCTGATAGGAAGACCCCAAAATAATTATTTGAGTGAAAATGAGCCATTTTGAGCAATCCCCACTTAAAAAAAAAAAAACCCAAGCTGTCAGACCCTAAAATTCCATTTTAAAAAACCTTACCTGTTAGAGCCTCAAATCCCTATTTGTGCAAAAACAACCCTCCAGACCCCAAAATCCTCTTTTGAAAAATAAACAAATTAACAAAAACCAAAACAGGCAGTCAGACCCCAAATCTCTATTTGAGGAAAGCTCAGCTATCAGACCCCAAAATCTCCCTTTAGCCAAAATAACTTAGCCAACCCCAAAATCTCCATTTGAGAAAACATATGCCATCAGACACCAAAATTCCCTATATGTAAAAAAAAAACCAAACCCAGCTAGCAGACCTGCAAAATCCCTTCTTGAGAATAAATGACGTGTCAGATCCCAAAATCCCTGTCTGTGCAAATTGGACCTCAAATTCCTCATGTGAGCAAAATCAAGTTTTGAGATCTTGAAATTCCCTATTTGAGAATAATAAAAAAAAAAAGTACAAACCAAAGAACCCAGCAGTAAGAACCCAAAACTCCCGCTGAGCAAAACAAGCTCAAGTCAGGCCCTCAAAACTTTATTTGTGCAAAACCAAGTTGTCAGACCCTCAAAATTCCCATTTGAAGAAAAACAGGTGGTCTGCTCTCAAATTCCTTGTTTGAGCAAAACCAAGCCCCTGAACCCCAAATCCCTATTTCAGCAAGCTTTCAGATCCCCGAATCCCTATTTGTGCAGAAACAAGCTGTCAGACCCCAAATCCCCATTTGAAAACACAAAAGGCAGTGAGACCCCAAATCCCCATTTCAAGAAAACCCATCTGTCGGATTCCAAAATTCCCATTAAAGCGAAAACAAACCATCACCCCCAATTCCTCTTTGAGGAAGACGGAGGTGGGCACAAAGAGTTAAGCTCCTGCGGGCGCCGTGGCCAATCGCACCGCGCAAAGGGCAGCCCTTGGCCGCAGCCCAGCAGCAGGTTGCTCTCCCCAGGTATTATTTTGGACTTTTTCCCGGGATATCAAGCAGGGGAACAATGACCGTGGCGGTCGGCGGAGGATGGGGAGCTGCAGGACGCACCCCTGGGCTGCCCAGGTAAATCCCGGGGGGTGCCGGATTTTTTGCGGGGATCTTTTCTCTCCTCTCCTTCCCCCTCTCGCTGGGTGTCTTTGTTTGGGGCCGGGCAGGGAAGCGAAGGATTTTTGGTGGATAAGTTCAGGGCTGAGCTGGTGGGACCCTTTCCAGGTGATTTTTTGGTGGGGATGCGCTCGGCCAGAGGTCAGAGCAGAGATGGGGTGCGCGGATGGGTTGCTCAGGGTGGGGAGAGCTGCGATTTCCCCCTCTATAAACCTCCCCTGGATCCAGCTGGAACTCCCCCAGCACCGAATCCTTGCACCCCAGGGGATTTTGAGGCACCACTCCGGCGGTGGGGACAAGGCAGAGTCGGGACAAGCCAGCATGGGGGGCTTGGTGTCCGAGCGTGGTGTCCGGGGAGGAGCGAGCGCTTCCCGGGCTGGCTCCGCGCCCATGAAATTCCTCGTGAAGAGTTAATGATAAATCACGGCCGGGCTGCTGGTGTGGGCGGCGGGAGAGAGGTGGTGGAGGGTCCCCTCGCTGTCCCTGGTGCGGGGACAGAGGTTTGGGCAGGCTCTGGGGATGGCAGAGCCAGGCAGGGCTCGTGGGGAACTGCTTGGAACCCCTCGGGGGGTGATGGCTCATCCCAAAGGGCAGGATCAGCCTCTCCCCAAAATATCCCGCCCAGGACAGGGGGCTCAATCGTGCAGGGGGGGTCTGGTGACAAAGCTGGGGGGCCCTCCTGGAATTTGGGGCCGTGGAGCTGAGCTGTGGTGGGGATCACAGCGAGCTGCCTGAGATCGGGGGTGTGGGGGGTGTGAGGATGCTCAGGCAGGTGCTGGGGAGCCAGGCAAGGGATGTAGCTCCGTGCTGGGGCACTGCCAGGGGTGACCAGAAGCTTCCCCACATCCCCAGCTTTGGGGAGCACCACGGGCTCAGCTGGCAGCACCTCGTCTGCAGCCCCTTCCCGAAGGGTTTTGGGTGGATTAGTGCAGGGCTGAGCCCGTGGGACCCTTTCCAGGTGCTTTTTGGGGATGGGATGTACCTGCTGGGCTGTGCTTGCACCAGGGGGGTGGAACAGAGATGGGATACACCGAGGTGGATTGTTCAGGGTGGGGAAAGCTCACCCTGGGTCCTGCTTTCATGAGAAAGCTCACCTTAACAAGGGAACACTGAGGCACGAAGGGCTGGGACGACTTCAAGCAGTCCAGCCCGTGGAATGGAGCATCCCAGACCCTCAGGCCCGCAGCCAGCACTGAGGCTGCTCCATCAAACTGCCCTTTCCCTGTGCTGAGTGAATCCAGGGAGTTTTCCCTGTGCCCCCAAAGCTGGGCAGAGGTTGCCATTGGAACCTCACTGGGGACCATGAGCATCTTCTGGGGGCAGTCACAGGGGCAGGTGGGCACAGCTGAGACCATGGACAAACCCTTCCTGAGGGACACATGGGATTTGGGATGGCAGCTTGGGCTGAGCTTGAAACCAAGGCATGTCCTGGAGGATCCCTCCTATCTGCCCTCGGGTGCATCCTGGAGGATGCCAGGCTGCATCCAAATCCAGGGCTCTGATAGCAGATGGGGAAAAGGGGGAAAAATCCCCCTGAGGATGAGGACTCTGACCAGGGGAATGCTGGTGGATAGCCCCAGTGTGGCTTGCAAAAAACTCCATGGCAGGACAATTCCTGGTGGAAAGGACCTGGGGGGTCTCCACACCACCTTGCTGTTCGTGGACTCTGCCTGGTCCATTCAGGGCTTGAAAACCTCCAAGGATGGAGACCAAAAAGCCTCTCTGGAACCATAAAAATGTACCTTGTCACATCTCCACGTCACCTGCTGAGGTTTCTCTGGGGCTTTGCCCGCCTTGCTGCAGCCTCCAGAAATTTTGATTTCTTTCTGTACTGGAACAGCTCAAGACTGGCACAGCCTGCCAGGTGCTTCTTGGCTTTTAATTTCACTCTGCCTGCTTTTCTGGATCCAGAAAAGGGTTAAAACTGGGAACACCCTGAGATGAGGAGCTGGGGTGGAGGTGGGCTTGGGACGGGTGGAGCAGCTTGTTCTGGATGAGCAATAGCCATGCCCACATTGATTTATTGATTATTTTGCTGTCGATAAGGGGTTTACAGGAAGCTGTGGAGGGGTGTCCATTCCAGGAACACCCTCAGGGAGTGGAGAGGGAAGGAGGACAAGCAGGAGGGCACGGGGCCAAGGCAGTGTGGCTGTGCTTTGCCATGAGTCCCCTTCCTGCCACTTCCCGGGGGACGGGGGACAGGGTGGCAGGGGTCTGTGGCCCTTAAACACAGCGACCAACTGGGGAGGAAAACTGATAGCAGAGTGGGAGGACTGGCCAGGGAAGGTGGAGCAGGCTGCTCTATTCAGGCTTTGTCGGGGAGAACAATGGGGCCTTTATTGGGGAAGGGAGGTGGCGGGGCTGGCAGGGACAGTTTGGTACACAGAGAGTCCCTTGGCCAGCTGGGGGACGGGGCACTGGGATGTGGGATGGGACAGTTTCGTACCCACTGTGCCCCTTGGCCAGCTGGGGAGACAGGGAAATGGGAAATGGGACATGGGAAATGGGACATGGGACATGGGAAATGGGAAATGGAAAATGGGATGGGACAGGTTTGTAACCAATGTATCCCTTGGCCAATTGAGGGGACAGGGAAAGGGGCTGGGACAGTCTGGCATCCATCATGTCCTTTGGTCAGGAAGTGGAACGAGGAACAGGGACAGGGGACATGGGGTGGGACAGGCTGGTACCCAGATTGTCCCTTGGCCACAGCTGGAGGAAGCTGGGACATGGGAGATGGGACAAGGGATGGGCCAGTTTGGTGGTGGGACTCATCCCCAGGTGCCACTGTGAGCCCCACAGATGCTGATATGACTCTCCTTGACCTGGGTCTCGATTCCTTGCCACTCCTCCCAAATCCTCAGGCACTGGGAATTGCAGTGGGTGGTTTATGAAAGTGCACTGGACCCTGGGGACCCTCGTAGCTGAGACTGAGGAGCATCCCATGCTGGGAACATCCTGAACCAAGTGCTGCCACTCCAGACCCCAGCAGAGGGGCTTTGGGGCTGGAGGATCCATCACCCTGCGGGCTGTCCCTTGGCAGCTCAACAAGAGCTACCCTGAAGAGCCGCCTGGGTCTTTTCATCTCATCTCTTTTGTTTCAGGCTTATTATGTAAATAGCTGATGCGGCCCCCATAATGAGAAAGTAGTTTCCCAGAATACAAAAGGCTGTAATTATCTCATTAGCAGGCGGAAAGGAAAAGGAAATGTTTCTGAGCCGCTCGCTTTTATTTCCCACAGCAGCCCGAGCAAGCACGGCCCCCAAAACTGGGACCTGCCTGCCCCCAATCCTGCCACCCGCTCCTGATGCTGCCACGTTTGCAGGAGAGAAAAGCAAAGCATCATCCTCCAGTCTCAGAATTAGGTTTGTACTGGGAGGGCTGACAGCTTTTAACTGGGCCCAGTCATCCAGAGGATGCTGCAGGTCCCTGTGCTGACCCCTCAGTGCTCTCAGGTGCTGGGACAGGTGTAGTTGGAAATTGAGGGGTCAAAGAGGGAACAGGATGGTCCCCACCTTCCCAAATTGGATGTTCCTTGGCAGGACTACCACGCTGGGTAGTCCAAGTCCAACCTCCCTGCCCCAGCAGGGTCCCCTAGAGCACATTACTCAGGATTGTGTCCAAAACTAAATCCAATCATAAATCCTTTGCACAGAAGGATGGAAGATGTGCAGATACACAGCAACCCCATGGCCCAGGAGGTGTCTGAGGATGGCTACAAGAACTTGACACTTCTTGACCCTCCAACTTGCCTTCCTGAGCTTGCTTTTTAGCTCTGAGTGGGGGAAAAAGAAGTGCAGTACAGGGATGAATGGGAAAAGAGAGGTTTGTGTCCTAGGGAAGCAGCTGGAGTTGTTCTTCTGACTTCATTTGGCTTTTGGTTGTGGAAAAAGCTCGTGGTTGCAAGGCCCAGGACTGGCATGTTTTTGCAGACAGGTTCAAGTGCATTCGTGCTGTATCCAATCCTGGAGGAAAACCTGGCAGCCACCGAGCCAGGATGGGGGGGAAAAGGAGTTGGAGGAGGCACAGGAAAGAGCCACAAGGATTACTTGAGGGCTGGAAAAAATGCCTGTGAGAGACAAGAAAAGCTCATTCTGTTCCCCTCTTCAGGCTGAGCAACTTGAGAAGGGTGTAGGAGAACAGGAGGTGCCCGGTGGGAGGGGAGCAATGGTGTCCCTGCCTGAATGAACCCCAGTGGAGGAGCTCTCAGCCAGGTTTGGGACCAGCACGGCCCTAAGGAGGTGGCACATGATGGCCTGTGACACACAGGAGGCAGAGCAGTACCTGAGTGGTCTTTTTGGGGCATCTGATGTGCAAGGAGAGGTGAGGGAGAGGAAGAGGGATGTGACTGAAAGCTGCATCTGAAACTAAGAGGACCGGAGGAAAAGGCCTCAAGGTGCACCAGAAGAGGTTTAGATTGGATATTGGGGAAAATTTCTTCATGGAAAGGGTTGTCCAGCCCTGGCACAGCTGCCCAGGGCATTGGTGGAGTCCCCATGCCTGGAGGGATTTAAAAGCCCTTGGGGACATGGTTTAGTGGTGGCCTTGGCAGTGCTGGGGGAATGGTTGGACTCCACAGTCTTAGAGGTTTTTTCCCACCTAAATAATTCTGCGATTCTGTGATTTTAAGAGTGCAACTGCAAGTCTTGGGTTTCAGTGGTGTTTTTTTCCCCAGGCCTTGTTAATGCTTCACTGGACACAGGTGGTTCTGCTCCCTCCAGGGTCTGTGTCTTCACTAACACATTCCTGTCCTTCCCTTCCTTTCCCTCTCCATGTATCTTCCTGGAAGCTGAAATTTTCACAGCAATTTTCTCCCCACCCTTTCGCACCGTTTCGAACCTGTTCCGCCACCCCAGGGACATGTTGACTTTTCTTCCCTCCAGCCAAACCAACCTTTTGGCACCACTGCCAACAACCTGGCAGAGCCAACCAGAGCCCTAAACACGGGGCAGGTGTAGGTCCTACCCCTAGAGAAACAACAGCAAAACCCTGGGTTTATTGTGTCAGTAACTGCTCGTTGGTTAAAGCCGACGCAAACAAACTGGATTATTGAAGGCCAGGGCCACACCTGTTACCACAGTTGGCAAGGGGGGGAGTTTTTGACCTTCAGATGCCTTTGCTGCCCGTGCTGCCAGCACCACATGGCCGGGCTGGCGCGTGTGCCAAGGCCCTGCCTCACTTGGGGCTGTTTGCTGCAGCTCCCCGTGCCCAAGACTGATGATTGATTCCCTTCTCCCGTGGCACGGTGCCGAGCTATGTCTGTCTCCCAAAGGCCTTTGTTGGGAGAGTGTTAACAATTAACCTACTCAGGCAGCAACAGAGCCAGGCGTCCATAATTTAGTCTTAGTTAACCATTCAGCTGCTTATCTGAGAGCAATTTTTCTTCTGTTTAACTGGAAGGCCTCACTAACTCACTGGGATAGAGCGAGTTGTTATTTTACGAGTTATTGTATTTACAATAACATTTAGGATTGTCCTGGAGCTGCAGGTATGGTGGGAAGCCTTGGTAAGAGGTGGACGTGCAGAGTTTGCCCACCACAGCTGGGGAAAAGGACTTTTCACCACAGATTTTCTGCATCAGGCATCAAAATACCGCTGTCTCCAAGGCAAGGCTGCTGCAGGAAAGGCCAAGAGGCCTCTGCAGTTGGATGGGATGGGGAGATCGTGCATTTTTCCTTGGTGAGGTGCTGGCATGGAGATGCCTACCAGAAAGGGAGCCTTGAATCAATCCAGGCAGACAAAGAAACCTTTTTTAGCTTTTATTAACCCAAGAATGCTGGGAAATGGCACCTCAGCTCAGTGTTTGTTCTGGAGGGGTTTTCTTCTCCTTTGTGTCTGCAGAAAGTCCCTTCACTCAGGTTCCCACTGCAACCACAGGGACACTTTTGCCTTTCTGATGGGGCTTGGGAATCTCTTCTGCACCCAGCCATGCTGAGAGGTGACTCTGCTTTCCTTCTAAAGGGCAGACTTGGGAATGAAATGCTGGCAAAGGCAAACCACTTGGCTTCCCTCAGTCTCCCTGTGCTCATGGACTGCCAGGCACTGCACCCTTGGGAATCACCCAGTTTTGGCTCATGTTCCCACAGGAGGGAGGCAGTTATCATGGAATCCTGCAATCATAGAATAGTTTGGGTTGGAAGGGACCTTGAAGATCATCCAGTTCCACCCCCTACCATGGGCAGGGACACCTTCCTCTATCCCAGGTTGCTCCAAGTCCTGTCCAACCTGGCCTTGAACACTTCCAGGGATGGGGCAGCCACAATTTCCCTGGGCAACCTGTGCCAGGGCCTCCCCACCCTCACAGGGAAGAATTTCTTCCCAATATCCAACCTAACCCTGCTCTGTCAGTTTGAAGTCATTCCCCCTTGTCCTGTCACCACAGAGATGATGAGGTTTAAGGAGAATAAATGTCCTGGCAAAGTTTTTAATCACACATTCCTCCAGACCTGGAAGGAGAAAAAACAACCCTCCTGCTCTGCCCCGGAGCGTGGCAATGTTATTCCTGTGCTCAGAATTTGATTTCACAGTTCAGCTGAGGAACAGCCCATGTAAAACCTGACTGGGAACTGGAGCTGGCCAGAAGATACAAACCCAGGGGTGGTTGTTCTCGAAAAAATGGCCCTTTCTGGCAAACAAAGCTGTACTGTCAGGGATCTGTTGGCACTTCTGGAATCTCCTTAATAACACATTTGTAACGTATGCTCTGTTTATCAGATCCTGGGTTTGCAGTAAACATAAGCTAAGAACAAGAGTTTTTTTCAAGAGTTTTTTTCAGAATATTTTCTTGGATGACTCCCAGTTAAAAGAAAAACGCTTGTTGTTGTGTTTG
>VZRZ01002085.1:1177882-1193779 GCA_013398175.1 Climacteris rufus | reverse complement strand
TTTTTTTTTTTTTTTTTTTTTTGGAAGGATCAAACTTTCCAATGACCTCATCCTGCCCTCAGAGAGTCAATGTAAATGTGCAAATGTCACTGTGAAATTTACCCAGTGAGGGAAAAGTAACCTGGATTTCTCCTCTGCTGGCTGGGGAGCTCTGCACAGGGACGCTGCCACTCCCTTGTCTGGAGCTGAGACCTTCCAGCACATCCCTCCCGTGGTGCCTGGTGTCCCATAAAAACAATTCATAGCCTATAAAGATCCCAAAGTCACTGAAAAGCAGGTTATTCCTAAATTAGCAGGACAAAAAGTCTTCCCTTGACTCATAAAATCCAAAGGCACCCTTGGTTGAATGTGGTTTCAGGTGGGTGTTCTTATCCCTCCTCATCCCTCCGTAGCCCAGCCAAGTCTCCAGGTGCTCAGCAGGCACCTGGCTCAACCCCTGGGCATCGTGCACTCCTGAACTGTCAGTGATGATGTTCTTTGGGAAGTGCCTTTAGGATGTGATGGGGTCATGAGCCTTTGAGTCCTGCTCAGAGCACTGGAGAAACACGTGTGCAAATGTCACACACCAGATACGTGACCAGACCCAGCCACTTCTTGCTGCTGGCACAGGTTTTATCACTTATGAGTAACAAACACTCGTGTTTTGACTGTAGTGGGTCCCCACACGTGCTCACATGATCCTCCTTTACTGCCTGATCTTTAGACTTTAATCAGGGAATGACATGAGATCATCTGCTGGGGACAGAGGTGGAAACTGCAGGATGTCCTCAGCAGGGAGGACAAAGGGTTCACCCAATGCTCATTGCTTCATAAAATCACAGAAAGGGTTGGGTTGGAAGGGATCTTAAATCCCATCTCAAGAGCTCTGTGTCCTCTCCCTCTGGCACAGCAGTTGCCACATCTGCCCACTCAGGCTGTACTTTGGACAGGGCAGGATGCTGGGAAGGGGGAGGAGAAGCCTCCAGAAAAGCAGTTTAATAAAAGCAAAGTTGAGCAGCACAGACCCTGCTTTAACCTTTTTAATTCTTTTTCCATCCCATTATTAGTGCAAATAGCAAGGCCCTGTGAGACACCACATGGGAGCTGAGCTCCAGACCTCAGCTTGCTCTCCAGGGAAATAAATCCAGCTCTCCTGCTTTACTCAGGGAGTGCTGAACGAACATCCCGACCCCAAGCAGAGGGAAAACCCCACTGAAATGTGGGATTTTCTCCATCTCCCCTTCCTGCTGGTCCTGCCTGAGCTCCTCCATCCCTGAATCTCTCTCCAAAGGGCATCACTGTTGTTATCCCATCCACGGGGAAACCTGCACCTCTCACTGCCTTTAAGCTCTGCTTTAGCCCCCACACTGCCAGCTTAGTTTATCCTGGAAAACCTGGAGCTGAGGGTGCCTGAGACAAAAGAAAAGCCTCTCTTCTGGCCCATGGGGGCCAGGTCAATGAACTCTGTAGGGCTGGCTGGACACTGGTCAGCTGAGTGTCCACAGTTGCCCATGAGCCAGTGATCCTCCTCCTCCAGGACTGGGTCATCCATGTCCTGTCTGAAGGTATCAGGGACATCTGCACAGACTGGCAGATCTGAGGCAGGACTCCAGGGACACCCAAAACTTTCCGGAGCAGCACTGGGAGGACACAGAGACTCTCCAGGGGCCTGAACACTTGTGCACCCATGATTGAACTGAGCTGTGAGTGTCCTTCCCCAGATGCAGAGACTCAGGATTCACTTCAATCACCCAAAATTTTCAATGCATCTTCTCCCTTCCCTCAAATGAGATCCTTGGCTGGTATGGGTACAAATTCTCCATTATTTAACAAGACAATCAAAAAAAAAGTTGTTGTGGGTCTTTTGCTCCCTTAAATAAGATTTTATACCTCTGTGTAAAAGCTGATGCAGGGCATCTTAGACATGTGAGAACTGGTCCCAAGGGCAACTGGTCCCAGAACAACCCTGGTCAAAGACAACTTTTAAAATTATTATTTGCATGTTATCCATGTCCTATGGCCTAGTTTTGGCCAATCCAAGGCACAGCCTAAGTAAGAATAAAATGGAGAAGGGCAATAAAGGTTTAAAAGAAAATTTAGGATGACACCTGGACAAAAGCATCCTTTTAAAAGCTCAAGTTCATGGGAGCAACACTCTCAAGAAAGAGATGGAAAGGGTGTCGCTTAAGCCTTGGAATACACTGGAGGGAGCAATTATATGAGCTAGGACCAGGGAAGGAGACCTTCCATCCCCACAGGAACACAAACTTGTTCAAACCTGGGAAAAGTGACAGAAATAGTTTAAGCCTGGGAACAGCGAACAGTCGTGTCTGACCGATATTGTAGAGCTCTGTCTACTAAAATCCATGCAACCCACTCCCCTGGGAACACCAACGCTTGGATTGAGAAGATTAAGTGCTCTTTTGGAGAGCAGTGGGTGGGATTTGGGGATCAGCACACCCTGATCCTCCAAGGGGTCCCAGAGAAGAGGACAACCCCACCACCAGGACACGATTTCGGCCTGCAAAGGGCACAGCAGGCAAAAGGCATCTCTGTAATATCCTTTTCTGCCCCGATTCTGGCCAAAGCTTTCAGCCCCTGCCATGGCACATCTTCTCTTTGTGAGTTCTTTTAACAGACACTTGAGATAAGACACAGTAAAAATACTTCAGAGTTTCTTCGGTCTCAAATGTTTATTAAGTGCTATCTGTAACTTGGCAGCACAGAAAAGTGCTTTGTCGTTAATAACAAGGTGCAAATGGCCTCAAGCACCTCTTGTCCAGATTATTTATACCTCAGATCGTCCAATTAGGGAGATGTTGCGTAGGATATTTTCAATAAAAACCCAATAATCAGTTTNGTGGGGAGACAGTGCCCCTCTGGACAGGGAAAATGATACACCATTCATTTGTGTTCCATTCTTCTAACATGGATGTATCTGATTTAGACCCCTTGGCTCTATAAACGCAGTCCTGAATGACTGAAATTGGCCATAGTGGAGGGAAAATACACCAGCAGGAACTGTATTGGCAGTGAAAATGTGCTCAAGAGAAAGCTTAAATGTCTGACTTCTAAATTAATGTTTTGTCACTAAATAAACAGCAAATGCTAAACCAGCTGGACCCATTTAACGACACCCCTCCCCAGCTAGAATAAGTAAGGCATATAGTTGATAGACAGCCAAGCTAATTGTTTGTGGTTCTGTTCATATTCAGATTCTGGCATGTCCTGTTCATGTAGTGTTTGCCTCAAGCTATTTATCCCTGGGCCAAATTGCCCTAGACACATCTGATTAATCTGCTGATTGATCTGGACTTTGTAGTGGACTCAAGGTTCATGGGATTGGAGGTGTCTGTGAAGTCTTTTCCAGGGTTTAAGATCAAATGAGGTGTATTTCTGGGGATCAAAACTTGTTAAAGCAGAAAGAGTGAAATTCTCAGAATTCAGGATTCCAACACTTTTCCCTCCTCATCGCAGTGCCATTGAGCTGTGCCTCCACCTCACCCCTACGCTGCCATGGCCACGCTAGAGACGCTGCCCGTCCTGAGTGACCCGGCCTACCCCAGCCCGGAGAACTTCCACGGCTTCGCCGCCCGGCATTCCCAGACCATCCCCAAGAGCGCCATGGGGAGCGTGGGCAGCGGCGTGGCCAACGACCAGGAGTTCGCCATGAAGAGCGTGGGCACGCGGACGCAGAGCAGCGGCCGGCAGACGGACGGGCCCCGCAACGGCTACTCCGCGCGGGACATCTCCAACCGCTACTCCGGCGAGGAGAAGACCTACAAGTCGGAGAAAGTCTCCAACTCCCTCTACATCAACGGCGACCTGCGCAAGAGCGAGAAGGTGAAGATGGACATCTGCGGCAACGTGACCACCAACAACGAGAAGAACCTGCCGCCCCCTCCCCAGTACCGAGAGCCCAGTAACCCACCAAAGATTTTGCCGATCTCCGGCAAACTAGAGCAGGTGAGAACCTCCTGGAGCAGCTGGAGGGCCGGGGCACATCTCTGGAAACGCAGACCAGGAGGCCTTGGGCAACGGTGCAGTGCTTATGGTGTAATTCTTATTTTGTACCTTTTTATGTAGAGATAATGTAATTCTTGTTACTTTCAGGGGGATTGGTAGTTCATGAGGAACGCAAGGGCATGACCACAAGTCTTCCACATACAGCTCATTTAAGCCTGTATTTAAGCCACTGGCTATTCCAAGCTCCCCCAGATGCTGTGCCTACCTCCCTGATGGACAGGGAGGGAGCTGGAGCCAGCCCCTGTTTCAGTAGGTCCAGCATCTGAGTTGCACTTTTATGTTTTGTGCCTTTTCTAGGCAATCTCCAAACACCCACTGCCACCTAAAGCTGCTTTTTGAAAGCAGCCACGAGCATCAGTTTGGAATCCCAGTGCCCCTTGTGAGGGACAAGGTGACAAGGCTTGCAAACTACTCCTCTAAATGTTATCTCCCAGCCCAGCCCTGCTGGCTGATATTGGCTTCAGGGAGCAAAATCTCCCAGGCCTGGAGGAGCAGAGCTCCAGAGCCAGCGGTGTTTTATGTAGCCTGCTGCTCTGCTCCAGTGGCTTCCATAATTTGTGTCCAGCATTATTTCTGCAGCATTTGGTGGCCTTTTCTCCTGGGTTGTTAATCCACCAGCCCCTGCAGTCCATCTCAGTCTCACACTTGGTCTCCAACCTGTTCACCAGGGCTTGTTCTGTTTCTCCTGGAAGGCATTTTCAAAACACTGTTGCTTCCTCCAGTTTAATTTTCACCTAAAATCCAACCTGCAGCAGGGGAGACTTAGTCCCATTTTGAGAAAAATGTTCTTTCTATAGATGCATTAATGGGACAAGGAATGTGCAAGGCTTTAAAAATCCTTTCTAAATCCCTTAGAGCTGTGGTCCATTGCCCCCCAGACAAGTTTCTGCCCACAGAAAACACAAATTTCAAATGAAGGGCAGCTTCAGCCTGTTCCCGGCCTGGTGTCACTGCTGGGTTCACAGCTCCTACCTGCTCCTGTCTGAGTACGAGCAGGACATGAGGCCTACACAGGCAGGAGGGAGATATGATGCTTCTGGGGCAAAATGGCTCCTAATCCAAGGGTTCAATTCAGTTTTCAACAAGAGGGCAATGCAGCCTCAAGGCTAGAAATATAATCAGCCAAAATCAAAGAGCTATTTTGGTCAGGTCTGGTAGGCAAGGGGCAGCCCTCCCTCTTTCAAGGTGCACTAAGAGGAGCCAAGGAGAATTCTAGGGAAATATGCAGATTTTGGGTGAGCCAAAATGATTTTTTCAGCTGGGGCAAGGGAAGACAAAGTGTTGCCCTACAAGTGACCACAGGCCCCTCATGTGCAACCCCAAATGTGTAACCAGGTGTGATAAGGAGCCAGCCAAAGCGCCCAGCTGCACCAGCCCCACCCTGTGCCGATGTGTCTCTTTCGTGTGTTGTTACCGAGCCTGCTGCTGTGTTTGATGCGTGCTCCTTTTTCCTTTTTGCAGAGCAATGAGCCCTTAGTTAGACCCTCAGCCTTTAAACCAGTAGTTCCTAAAAACTTCCATTCCATGCAGAACCTCTGCCCGCCGCAGAGCAACGGGATGGCAGAGAACAGAAAGAGCTTGAACCATGCCAACAGCAATAGCCCGTCCGCACCCAAGGGTGGCCTCGACAAGAGCAGCCTTAACAGGACTACAAACCAAGGCGGGGGCCTCTCGGATTCGGGCCGTAACTCGCTAACGAGCCTGCCCACCTACGGGACGGGCTACAGCCAGCACGTGGGCCCCATGAGCGCCTCCACGAGCCACATCAACCGCATCGGGACCACCTACGTGGAGAAGAACATCGTGGGATACAACGGGATATCTACCTCAGACAGCGGGCGGTCCTCGAGCAAGAGCACCTCGTCCTTCAACAGACTGAACCATCTCAACGAAACGATGCCTTTCCACTCGCCCTCGACGGACGACATCATCCAGGACCTGGAAGACCGGCTGTGGGAGAAGGAGCAGGAGGTGCTCCAGATGCGGAGGAACTTGGACAAAAGCGAGGCGGCCATCTTCCAGGTGTTCGAGGAGAAGCAGAAGATCTGGGAGAGGGAAATGGAGGACCTGAGGCAAAACTATGCCAACAAGCTGCAGCAGGTCTCCAAAAAGGCGCAGCGGGCCCAGCAGGCTCTGCAGCTCCAAATCTTCAAGCTCCAGCAGGAGAAAAAAAAACTCCAGGACGACATGGGACAACTCCTCCAGCAACGGGAGGAGCTGGAGAAGAAATTTGTGGCTTTCAAGAAGGAGCAGGCTGAGTTTCTCCCAAAGATTGAAGAGACCAAGTGGGAGGTAAGAGGTTTTCATCGCGGGGTCTGGTAACACAAAGTGCCCTAAGTGCAGCCCACAGATAATGGCCATGGGTTGGTGGCCCTCCGGGCAACAGGTGACATTTATCACCTCACTTGTCTTTGAAGTGTCCCAGGCCCGTTGATTTCAATTAAGCTAAAAGAAGCACAACTTTTCGTGCACACCTCCTGTGCTGGTTAATAATTTGACTTCACAGTCTGGTCACTCCAAGTTGTGACATTCAAATCCAGTTTCAGGGAGCACAGGTCTTTCCACAAAGGTACTTGTGCCTGCCAAAAATGGGTTTAAGTCTATTTTAATTAAATTCTTCTACCATTTCCATACGGCCAAACCTTGAAAACGCTTTACAAATATTTGGGGTTTTTTAAACTGAAGATATAAAAGCAAATGAGCTAAGAATGATATCGATAGCCAAGCCTACCTCATGCTCTCCATTGTAACACCCTGTTTTCTGTTTTTAATAAGTTTATCTCTCTTAAAAGGCTGAAAGGCAAATTCCTCTTTTTAGTTCTCCTGTTGAGTCCTACATAATTTTTCCTGCTGTTTCTATTTATAGAACATGTTATCAAAGTCTGTTTGTATAGCCAGTGCTAACATACCTTTTTTTTTTCAGCTTGATCATGTGAAGAATTTTAATCCTTCCATGCACTGGCTAGAAACTTTAAATTTATTAAGAGTGCAGAGGCAAAACGTAGCTCTAGAATCAAGAAGACCTTATTCTGCTAATCCTGATGGAAAGTCAATGAAACTGGGATTAATTAGGCTCTGAAATGTGCTATTTGCAGATGTTCAGCAGAGCTTATTAGAGGCTTGCTGTAAAACCTCTGCAAGATACAGAATGAGCAGCCTGCATTGTCCCTCCTTTGACCAGCTGCTCTGCCCAGTCTTTTAAGGGACCTTAAAGACCATCCTGTTCATGGGCAGGGACACCTTCCACTAGACCAGGCTGCTCCCAGCCCCATCCAACGTGGCTTTCAGGGTTCTTTAGGGTCTTTGGGAAGGAAGGCATCATAGGATGAGTAACATCTACTGTCTCTGCCTCCTGCCCTATGCTCCCAGTGCTCGGAGAGAGCCCGGGTGGTCTCTGGGTCTGAGGTGTTTCTGTCTCAGACTTGCTCAAGGCCCAGATGCCATTGAGGTCAGTGGGAAAATTCCTGCTGAGAGCAGAAAGTTTGGAGCCGAGCACTGCAGACTTGTGGTTGGGTGAGTAAGATGAATGCAGCAGGGAAGCATCACTGGGATGCAGGGACTGGGAAGCAGGGACTGCAGAACTTGGCTTGGCTGTTTGGTCAACTCCAGCTGGGAACAGCACCAGGTCCCTGAGAGTCAGGGAAAAACACAGAGGTGGGGACAACCTCTAGGTTTTGGCATGGTCTGGGTCCTGGTGAAGGCTGGGTCCTTGAGCAGAGTCGTTCCATGGGCAGCACAGGGGACAAGCAGTGGTTGTGGCTCCTTGCTGCCATCCGCCAGCCTCACGGATCTCTCCCCACAGGTGTGCCAGAAGGCAGGTGAGATCTCCCTGCTCAAGCAGCAGCTGAAGGACTCCCAAGCCGACGTCTCCCAGAAGCTCAACGAGATCGTGGGACTGCGGTCGCAGCTCAAGGAAGGTAAGAACTTCCTACGGGAGAAGGAGGAGCAGATCCTCACCCTGAAGGACTCTTACAGCTCCAAGAGCGTCAACCTGGAGATCTGCGAGAGCGAGCTGCAGCGGAAGATGAGCGAGGTCCAGGTGCTGAGGGAAAAGCTGAACCACTGTGAGCTGGAGGTGTCGGGCCTGAAGCGGACGCTTGCCAGCATGGGACCCGCGGGGCCTTTTGGCGGGGAGCTCGGGGAGAAGCTGCGGGACCCGCTGGCCTGCGAGAGCGACGAGGCCAAGATGCAGCGGCAGAGCGAGGACAGCGTGAACACCCTGCGGAAGGAGGTGGAGCGGCTCCAGACGGAGCTGAAGCTGGAGCGGCAGCAGCGGGAGCAGCAGGTGATGGACTTCGAGGAGGAGCGGCGCACATGGCAGGAGGAGAAGGAGAAAGTCATCAAGTACCAGAAGCAGCTGCAGCTGAACTACGTGGAGATGTACCAGAAGAACCAGCTCCTGGAGCACAAGGTCAACGAGATGAACACGAAGGCCACCAGCCCCCCGCACACCGAGGAGAAAAAGACGTGGACTCCCTCCAGACTCGAGCGAATAGAGTCCACCGAGATCTGAGGAGGGACCGCGGCGCCACGATGGAATTTTTTATTGCTGTGCATGTACTACCTACTCAAGCCAGTGATCTTCCAAAGGATAGCGCGCTCCCGTCGGAGCGGTGTGAGCCTGCTCCCACCGAGCTCCATCACCCTTACTCTCCTCTCCTGTGCTCTGTAGGTAAAATAACTGTGGATGTGCGTTGGTTTTCTATCGATCATGCGACATCTCTTCTGGGTTTTTTCCTAGTACAGCTGGTGAGGGTCAATTGGCTCTTCTGTAATCTGCCCTGACTGTTACTTTGCTAGAGGCTGCCACCCCCTCTCCTACAATTCGCCCTTCTTTGGTTGGTTGTTTTGGAGGGTTGTATTCGGTTTCTTTGCTTTTCCAAGCATTTGCGTGCAGCAAAACAGTTCAAAGTGGCAGGTTTGTTGTTTTTTGGTTTTTTGGTTTTTTTCCAGGACGTTTTTAAGCCACATTGGCTAATGGAGCAAAGCTCTCGGGATCATGAGCAAACTCAGTGTTCTGCATCAAGTATCCTGTCTAGACAGTGGTCTTAGTGAAGTCAGTGCAAGCTTGGCCACTGATTTCAGTGAAACCAGACATATCTCTACCAGACAACTCCCTCTTGCCATGGTTGCAAGAGGTTAGGACATCCTTGAGGGGTAGGATGAGCCTATCCTAGTAACAGAAGCCAACAAGGAATGATGTCCCAGCAGGAGCCTCTCTGGAGGCTCAGCAGAGCTTAACATATGCTGCGTTTTCATTTCCTTGTGGTTTCCTCCTGCAGTTCCACTCCTCTCCCAGGTTGTGACCAACGCTGGGGGCAGAAATACCCTCCCACCTCTGCCTTGGTCCCCTTACTCTTACTTTATACCCAAGCTGGCTACAGCAAGAAAAAAAGCTTGGAAACCCAAGCTAGTTTCCCTTCCCAAGAGCCCTCTTACTTCCCAAAGTCAATGGAACGGGGGTTTGGGGAAGCCTCCAAACCCGTGGGATGTTTATGCAAACTGAAGCTTTAGCAATCTGCCCCTTCAGTGGGCAATTGTGTCACCCCGTCCCCAAACGAGTGACACCTTGGTGCGCTCTCCTGGTCCAGGGTCTGCTCAAAAACGGCCTCCAAGCCTCTCTCAGGAGTCGCAGGGGGGGCACAGCAGCATCACAGCTGGATTGCAACAGTCAGCCTTCAGTAGAGCCATTCCAAACAGCACCCACAGCCATCCCACGTGGCATCCCACCTTCCAGAGATGGAGATAACGCAGGCCTAGCTTCAGGAAATACTCAGCTACTAACTCTGAGCATGGAAGCAGTCGTAAGAGGGGAAAATGCTTAAGATCACGCAAGTGCTTATGCCCTGGCAGAATAACAAACCAAATCCTACATGCACAGTCATGAAGGCAGCAAAACCCGGCACTCTGCTTGAAAATGTGGGCAAAGCAGGCTCGGTTCTCCCTGTCATGGACATCTTTTTACCACAATTCATAGAAAAGAGAAGAAAAATGTTGCAAAGTGGAGTTTGCACTGACTGGGCGGTGGCCAAAGCATCACTAGGAGTGAGGATTTGTGCTCTTTGCCCTTGGGAGCAGCTAGAAGAGGAAAATTAGAATTAACACTGGCACACCTTGAAATGTCCGTGAAGTGACTCCAGAGGGAGTTTGGCTGGGCCACATTTCATGTGCATACCAAGGAAGAAGCTCAGGGTGTTGAAGGGCTGAAGACCTTCCAAACAAAAGCCCTGAACCTGCACATTTTCCATGTTCCCCTATTCGTGACCGGGTCTGACCTTCAGTTTGGGAACAAACATTGTTGTGCTGAGCTCCAGGCTGAGCAAAGAGTGGAGACTGCAGTTCACCAGGCAGTGCTACGGGCCAGGAGCTGGTGGTGGCTGCCAAAGATCCCTGGAACTGTAGAAAAAGGAGATGTGTGATGAGACTGGGGAATTTCAAGATCCCAGCTGATGGTTCCTGTCTTTTCCCACCACTTCTGCCCGTCTTTGGAGCTAGAGGAAGACATAACTCATGGAATACACCAGGGCAGCTCAGGCTAAGCCCTTCTCCCAGGACCAGCCATGAAAGGGGGATTAGGTCAGGTCTGACTCCTGACGGGTGTGGGGAAGAGTCCCACCACAAATCCTGAAGATGCTCCAGCTCTCCTGGACATCAGCATGTGCACCCCACCAAGGAAGGAGTGCAGCTGCCTGCTGGCCATGCACGTGGCCAGGCAAATCCTAGAGCTTCCTCCATGTCACACTTTGGGCCTTTGAGACAAAGTCAAACACCCCACAGCGTCAGGGTTGGAGATCTGGTATCTTGTGCCATCGCAGCTTTCTCTTCACATCAGACAAACCCACCCTGTTCTCCTTTCCAAAGCAGGTGTCTGTGCTTGTGAAGGGCTTTGCAGCCCCAAAGCAGAGAGAAGTTGCAGGAGGTTTGGACTCAGAGTGATACAATGGTTTTGGGGCCGCCTCACGCAGAACAAAGAGCACCCAACAGCTGTGCCCTCACCACAGGACGGGTCCAACAACCTGGAGGTTGCTCCCACCTTTGCTCCTCCAAGCCCCACAGACACTGAAGTTGGTTTCCCACTAAATATCCAACATTTCTGTCAGTGCCTCAAGAACACCCAGAGTCTCTGAGCTTCCAGGAACTGCTGTTGGGGAAGTGCACACCACAATTCCCTGCTGTAACCAACACTGGCCTCACCCTGTGGAACACCTTCTCACCAGAGCTGCTTCCTAATCCACAGGCAGGAGAAGCAGGGGCTTGTCTGGACATACCTGGACCCAGCTGGGAGCATTCAGGCAAGTCAGGTTTGCTCCATCACTTTTTTCCCAGATCTTTTTTGCAGCGGTGCCAGGAATGAGAGTGTCTTGGTGAACCTGGAGGCACACGGGGGTGCTGGGCTGCCCAGGGGCTCAAAGGCCTCACAGTGCATCCATCAGGGACGGTGCAAGGAGAGATTTTTCACCCTGGGGGAGGAAAGGTCCACTCCCTTCACCTTCTTCTTCACTGCATCACTTCAATCCAGAGTTTCAATCCAGATCTGAGCGACCCTCGACTGTGGGCATTCCCTGGATGACAGAGCCCTGCAAACACCCATTAAGACACTGTGCTGCTGCTGCTGGTTTTCCCTCTCTTGGGATTCCCCCAGGATCCCCCAAGCACTCGGCTGTCCTACAGACACCACCCTGCCTGTGCTCCTATGACAGAAAATACAGATGGTTTTGGGAGCCAAACTGCCACAAAGGATTCCTGAGCTCCAGGATTCCTCCCCACAACTGGATGTGCTGCTGCCCATCAAATCCTCTCCCCTGTGCAGAGGGGAGCAAAGTGATGCTGGGACACCTGGATTCCTGCTGTTTGTGCCCAGGTGGGAGCTCACCTGGCTCCTTCCAGGTCTTAACACTTCCACACGCTGACTGGATGAAATCTCCCATCATGAGCTTCATTGAGGCTCTGGGGTCTCAGCCCTGGATTAGGACAGCCAAGGAGTGCCAGGCTGGCGTTTTGGTGACATATCCTGGGAATGGCCAAGGAGGCTGGCATCGTGTCCCTTGGAGGCTCAGGCAGGGCTGATGAAATGTTTCTGTCCCATGGAATTCCACACAGAGTTTGGGCTTGACTATAATCCAGCTGTCTGCTCCAGCTCGGAGCTAATGGAATTCAGTGTGATATCCTGGCTCGTGTGTAATTCTCCAAGTCCTGCCCCCCAAATCCTCTCTAACTTGCCACCGGCCACCACCACAAGTTGTGGCCACGAGGGTCTCAGGTCAGTTGCCCAAATGTTGGGTCCACAGACATTAGAGATGCCCTGGGATACCTGACACATGGAATTGGGCAATACAGTCCAAGATCTTTGGGAGAGCCAGGCCAGTGGTGGGAAGTCCTGGAGCAGCTCTAGTGTCACAGCCCTCCCATGTACAGAGCCCAGTCATGCTCCAGGCACATCCACACAGCAAACACAGGACACTGATCAGCTCCAGCAGCTTCCATCCACGAGGATTTGGGCTCAGTAGGCTATCCTGGTGCCAGGGAAGGTCTTACCACTCGCTGTGAGCAGGGTGTTGCTCCACCACCATTCCAAGTTTTTTGTCCCAGCAACCCAGCTGGGCTAATTCCAGCACTCCCCTCTCAGCCCGAGGGTGAACACCACAACCAGGGCACGTTGTTGTGCCTCACACAGTCCCACTTAGCCCCTGCACTGCCTGGTGGCAGCTGGCAGGCCTGATCCTGCTGTCACTGCTGGTGGTCACTCACCTCTGGATTTCCACACTCCAGAAAGGAATGGAATTGTTGCTCTTATGCTGTTATACAGAGAGAAGTGTACTTGGATGTAAATAAGAGCCCAGCTCTGTATGTTGATGATTAAATGGAGACAAGAAGGCTCTGTGGCTTCTCTGTTGGCGAGCGGGGCCGAGCGCTGAGCGCTGCACAAGAGGTGCTCAGCACCCCGACCTGTGCCTGGCTGCAGTGCAAACCAGGGCTTCAGCACCTCCCAGGAAAGCAATCCACTTGGGATTAGCTCAGCCTGGTGTGTCTCTGTCCTGCTTTGATGCTTGCTGTCCCCCTGAGCCAGGTTTGCAGCTGTCCCCTGGTTAAGGCGGAAGTCCCCTCTGCCCATCCTGTGTCACAGTGGAGACAGAGGCTCCCAGTGCTGTCCCCCCTGAGCTCTGCCCATGGAAAGGGCTCCTGCTCCACTCCTGCCCCTTGCAGTGGCACTTTATAGCTCACTGAAGGCAGTGAGCCCATGAGCAACACGACCAAAGATCTCTGGAGAGCGTTGGGCTGAGTGCCTGGAGCTGTGTCCCGGCTTTCCTGGGTAGAGATGAGGCTGGTGTGGGCTGGAAAACGGGAATGAGAGCTGGCAGGGAACATGAGAGGGCATGGATTTCCCTGGGAATGTTTGCAGGACAATGAGGGGCCTTTCCTGTGCAAGACAGAACAGGACAGAAAGGAGTCCCTGGGTGAGCTTATTGTCCCCAGTCAGTTACACCAGTATTCTCCACAGCCATGCCAAATAACTCCACACATTTCCTGGGAGAAGTGGACCAGGGGCTGTTCCTAGGAGTCAGGACTGATGCTATTCCCTTTTTTCTTGAGGAAAAGAGAGGATGCATGCCAAGCCATGCATCCTCTTGCCTTCAGGCAACTTCATGCCACTTGTCTTCAGAGCAATAGGTCTCCTCTAGTCTAGCAGCAGACATCGCTACAGGGTCCAGTCAAGGGATTGTTTTGGCTCAGTGGGAATTGTCCAGGAAAATGTGCATCCTGAGAGCTGGTGGTCCTGATAGTTGCCCCGTTGGTGTCCTCTCCCCAGCTCACCCCAGGGCATCCTTGGCACCCTCCTTACCAGGGAATCAAATTCCAAGGTGAAGGTGAAACGCGTCCTTCGCTTCTCCTGCTTGGGGTGCTGAAGGCATCTCCACCACCTTTGTTCCATGAGGGCTCCTGGACCAGTGGGAGATCTGTGCTCCTGCAGATGGGTGTTCAGGTGGGGCTGGGCCTTGGGCAGATGCCTCTTCACTGTGCCTCTGCTCCCCAGCTGTCCTCAGCCTTCTCCACTCCATTCCCAGGATGGGAGGGGGTTCAATTCCCCATTAGTTTAATCCAACCCTTCAGCCTAAGCCTAGAAACCCCTTTATAAGCCACTGTTCACCAAGCCCCCTTGCTAAAGCCCTGCTCATGTGTTGCCTGTGCCCTGCTGCTCCTCTGCTCCAGTTCTCCAGCCTCTCCTGCCCCTTTTAGATCATTCCCATCCCGTTGGAGCAGTCAGTGCCTCTCCCAGGTACATCTGGACAAGCTGGGGCTGGAGCCCCCACTGAGGGTGGGTTATCCTGACCCTGCTCTCAGAGGAGCTCTCCAGAACACTGATCCTGACATTCCCATGGCAGCTCCATCAGCCCTGCTTTACCTCCAAGGACAACCTGGCTTCCTGCTAAAGGACATTCCCATGGCCTGTAATCCCATGGGATCATTGCACGGAGCTTCACACCATCACCACCCAGCTCTGGGGCTCCCTGGTCCTTCCACCCTCTGGGAAAATGGGGGGGCGAGGGGGTCTGTAGGGTCCATAGGGGCACACAGGACCCCCCAAGAGTACTGAAGGGTTGGGATCACATCCAGCTGTTTGCAGATGTTGGCTTCCCAATAGGATGTTCCATGCTGGCAGTGCATCCTGCATTTTCAGGATAATCCTCCTCCCTGGTTCTCCCAATGAAGGGGATCGTGTCAGGTCTGGAGCCTGGGACCAGGCTGTGTTTTCACAGCTCTCTCACAGATCTGTTCTCTCTGGCAGGAAGCTGCTGCTTTCTGCCCCAAAGCAATAGGTTTTTCTAGAGAGATTTAAAAGGGACTCTTCCCAACTCTGACACCTGCAGGCAAAACAACATTCCCATGTTCTTCAGCCCTGGGCTTAACTCCTTTGCAAAGGGATGCAAGGCCCAGTCTGGCTCCAAATAACCACAGTGGCCTGAGCTTGGTGGCCCTGTTTATCCAGAGAGCCCAAAGCTTCCCACATCCAGCAGCCACCAGCCTGGGTGTCCAGGTGTGATCCACCCCCTCCTGGTGCCCATCCCACGGCTGTTCCTGCGTCCCTGCAGCCGCTCTGCTCCATGTGGGAGCCACTGGGAGCTCAGGGAGTTATGTGCAGTGACAAGACACCGGTGGGACGCTGTGGCTCTGCCACAGAGCCAGGCTGGGAGGAGAAGGTCCCATTCCCCCCTTCCCCTGACTGAAAGGAGCAGAAGAGGCGCGGGCAGAGCTCCGGCAGCGGCGCAGGAGCGTCCCAGCACCACCCCATGCTGCACACCCGGCCGATGTCTCTATGCAGTCCCTTCCCAGGCAGCCGTGGCCCCGCAGAGCCCAGCCCGGGGCCGGGGCTCCTCCGAGGTGTCTTCGTTTGCACTCTCTGGGACCTGGAAATCGCTGTGAGCCCGGAGGAGCCCCCCTGGCCTTCGCCTCGCCGCGGGCACCACGCTGGGGAGGGTTTTCCTCGCCCCAAACCGATGCACGTCACCGAGTCGCCCGTTCTCCCTCCAGCAGCTCCATGGCTGTGCCCCCAGCCCCCAGGTGCCCAGGCCGGGCTGGGTGAGCCTGCTGTCCCACTTCACCAGCAATAACAGGAGCTCTGACCGGCGCCGGGCCGTGCCGCTCCGCAGGACCTCCTGCGCCAGACCCCTCGTCCCAATCCGGGCCTCCCCACGTGTAAATTCAATCCCAGCTTTCTTCCCTCTCGTTTCTTGACGCCTCTCGGTGTCTCTCCCTCTCTCCTCCCTGTCTCTCTTTCTCCTCTGACTGTGAATTCAAACCAGAAGTGTTCTGAACTCGACTCCGTTACTGTTCTGTTTCTGCGTCGACTGTTGCTGGTTCTCCGAACTGCGTTCAAACGAGACTTTGCAAAAA
>VZRZ01002085.1:1152505-1177864 GCA_013398175.1 Climacteris rufus | reverse complement strand
TATATATATATACTTTAAAAATAATAAAAAATATTTAAAAAAATAACTCCATAAAGTTGGGTGTCTCTCCTGTCCACTTGGTCACTTCCAAACACCGTTGTCTTGACTTTGCCTCTGGTTAAGTGTGTTTAAAGACAAGAGGTTGGGAAAAAAAAAAAAAAAAAGAAAAAAAAAGGAAAAAAGAGATAATGCAGCATTCTGGGATTTTTGTACAGCAAAGGTGTATCTGTTCTGGAAGTTCTTGTTAAAACTCTACCACACTTCCCAGTTCCCTGCTGGTCTGTTGTATGTTCCCATTGGGTTATCCGGATGTGAAGAGCTACTGCCTTTGCCATTTTCTACGGTGAATATATAAATATATCTGTACAGAGGTATGTATATATATAAATAGACATGCAGATCTATATGTATACGTATCTCCAACTCTCCTCTCTCGACCTGACTGTGAAGGATTTTTATTGGGCAAAATAAAATGGAGAAAGGCCCCGTTTTAAAAACAGGACTGCGTGGTTTGTTTGGCTGTGTTGGGGGCGGGGAGGAGGATTTGGGGATTTTGGGGATGGATCCCACAGCTGGGCTGGGGAAATGCAGGGAAGGCCTCACCCTGGATGTGCCAGCACCCTCCAGTCCAGTGGTAGGAAGGCAATTCCCCTTCCCTCCCATGCCAAGCATCTCTGGGGGTTCCCTGATTTCCCCAGCACGAGTCCTTGTGTGGCTGAAGGGGTGAAAAACACTCAAAATGCATCCAGTTTGTGTTGGATCCTGGATGTGTGGGGTGGGGAGGAGGATATTCCAGGGAGGATGTGGATGAAGCCTCCAGGCCAAGGTCCATCTGCTTTCCCTCACAACCAGAGAGGTGACACCGTGTCCAAAATCTCCTGCAGGTTTTTAGTGAAGTGAATCCCACCAAACTGCTTGGTGAGTGTCACTAAAAGCAACAGATAAACGTTATTTTTCTTTAAAAACCCAACAATTCTAGCACTTTTCCCAACAGCAGCTTTATGAGAGAAGTCTCCTGCCCTCTGGTGACAAAGCTGGTGCCTCCCAGGGCAAAGTGAGTCAGGGATTTGTTGAGTTCCCTCAGGTTTAAAGCCTGAGGTGCCATCAGCCAGCGTGGCTCTCCTCCAGCTCCCTCTGGCCTCCTGAAAATGTGATTTCCACACTTGCCAGGGGATAAAAGGCTGATCCAAAGGAAGAGGTGGACAGGAATTACACCCGGTAGAAATATTAGGAAGGGACACAAGTGCTGAGTAAAACTCAAGGCCATATTTAATAACTGAAAGCCCACAGTGAACAGGGGAGAGATTATTGGGAACAGAGGAGCTGTGATTATTGGAAATATTTAATTTCTGTGTGGGCACAGCCCTGACTGATGGGCCCTGCATGGCCCTGTTGGAACAGGAGCTCGGACCAGACCTCCACAGGTCCTTTGTCACCCGAATCCCCCCTGTTCTCTCGGTACAGCTGCAGCAGTGGGCATCGGCTGAGACACCCCACTCACGACTCCAACCCACACCAGCGAGGGGCAGCTCCCCCAAGGGCTGGTGCCACTCTGGGGACACAGCAAGGACATCTCTGGGTGTGCGGGTACCCAGCGCGTTCCTGCAGCCAAAAGGGAGTCCTGTAACCACAGAATCACAGAGCCAGCCACGGAATGGTTTTGGCCAGAAGGGACCTTGAATCTGATCTCATTTCAACA
Source organism: Climacteris rufus (assembly GCA_013398175.1). NCBI lineage: Eukaryota > Metazoa > Chordata > Aves > Passeriformes > Climacteridae > Climacteris > Climacteris rufus. Next base: position 1,176,165 of record VZRZ01002085.1, on the reverse strand, counting down.
CTCTGCCGTGGGCAGGGACACCTTCCACTAGCCCAGGTTGCTCCAAGCCACATCCACCGTGATCTGGGACACTTCCAGGGATGGGGCAGCCACAGCTTCTCTGGGCATCCTGACCAGGAGGGTGGTGAGGCACTGGCACAGGCGCCCACACCTTGTGACGGGCAGCCCCTGCAGCTCCCCTTCGGGCCACCGGGGAGCCGGTGCGGGACCCCGCAGGTCCCGGGTGCTGCGGGGCGGCCGCGACGCTTCACGGGCACCCCCAGGGCCGCCATGGCGGTGCCCGCTCCGGCCACGTGACTCAGTGGCGTCACGTGATCGCGGATCACGTGGGCGATGGGGGCAGGACCGCGGCGCGCGCCGTTGGCGCCACCCGCCGGCCGCGCGCGCTCGCGGCCAGGACCGGAAGTGGCGTCACCGCCGCGCGACCGGAAGCGGCGGGAGGAGGCGAAGGGGGCAGGAGGAGGAGGAGGCGGCGGCGGCGCCGGAGCGGCCCCGGTGAGTCTCGGCTCCTTCCCGGCCCCTTCCCGGCCCCGTTCCCTTCTCCTTCTCATTCCCCTTCTCCTTCCTCTTCCCTTGTCCCCGTCCCTGCGCCGCCCCTTCAGTTGGCGTGGGCCCCCCGTCCTGCCCTGCCCTGCGCTGCACTGCCCCACATATATATATATGTGTATATAGATCTATATGTACATATATGTGTGTGTGTGTACATATGTATGTTTAGATTTATATATTATCTGTCTGTAGGTGCAGCCGTAGGCGTGAGTAGCGGGGCTGCGGCTTCCAGCGCTGCCCCCGGTGCTGCCCTGGAGCCCTGGGAGAAGGGAATTGCACGGGAATGCTCCGAGGGCTGGAGCCCCTCTGCTCTGGAGGCAGGCTGGGAGAGCTGGGGGTGCTCACCTGGAGAAGGGAAGGCTCCAAGGAGACCTTCCAGCACCTTCCAGTGCCTAAAAAGGCTCCAGGAGAGCTGGAGAGGGACTTTGGACAAGGGATGGAGGGACAGGACACAGGGAATGGCTTCCCACTGATAGAGAGCAGGGTTAGGTGGGATATTGGGAAGGAATTCTTGGCTGTGAGGGTGGTGAGGCCCTGGCACAGGGTGCCCAGAGAAGCTGTGGCTGCCCCTGGATTCCTGGAAGTGTCCAAAGCCAGGTTGGACAGGGCTTGGAGGACCCTGGGATAGTGGAAGGTGTCCCTGCTCATGGCAGGGGGTGGCACTGGATGGGCTTGAAGGTCCCTTCCCACCCAAACTGTTCTGTGAGTCTGTGATCTTAAAAAAGGGGGGAAAGCACAAACAAACCCAAATGTGACAGTTTTGCTTTCTGACATCATAACCTGTTGGGGGATAAAATCCCTTTTCTGTTGCTCTCCTCTCCAGCCCAGGCACAGGTGTTCACTTTCAGCTGTTGGCCAAAACGAGCTGTTTTACCCCCAACACTTCACACCCCCTTCATTCCTCACACATCCCAAGGGGATTCCATTGTCCCTTTGGCTGTCGGTGGAAGCACAGGATGGGCCCTGTGAGGGGTTTCCAAAAGCCCCTCTGAGTGTCCCAGAGGGACCAAAAGCCCTGACAGCATTTTGGGATGCACCAGCATCCCCTTCCAGAGGGCTGGTACCCTGGGATGGGTTGCATCCCTCCAGGAATGTTGTTTTCCAGGTGTTCAGCAATGCTGCACTGTGACACTTAGAGCTGTTTCCATCCCTGGGCAGCTCCTCAAAGTGCATTCCCAGCCTGCAGGGCCCAGCTCCAAAACTGCCTGGCTTAATGGAGCTGCTGGAAGTGAAGACTCTGGAGAGACTTGCCCAGAGGTGGGAAGGAGTTTGGCTGTGCTGGGATGTGAAGTGGGAGGAGGAAGGAAGCCAGGTCGATTGCTCAAGGTGAAGAGAGGCAAATCGAGGGAAGGTGTGGGTGGAGTTAGAAGAGAAATGGGCTGGAAACTGGAAAGATCACAAAGATTTAGGCTGGGGGTGGGTGAAATCATGGAAAAATCACCTGGACCAGCCCATTGCCCTTGAGGGTGCTGGAACTGTCTTGTCCCATCCCAGCCTCTCTCTCCTGCACGTGGTTTTCTCTTTTCTGCTGGATTTGGAGCAGAGGAGGAGAGGAACAATCTCTCTCCTGACTGGATTCCCAAATGTGTCACAGCTCCACAGTCAGGCCCTGGAGGATATTCTTAGCAGCACGTGGCATTCGCCTTCAGAGCCTTCACCAGGGCTTTGATTCCCTGGCTTTGAAGTGAGGCTGGTGTTGCTGGGAGGCTTTCTGGGAACAGCAGTGCTGGGTTTCCTAGGGAGCCTCACCTTTCACAGCAGAGAGGAGTTGGTTTATATAAATAACCTGGTTTTTTGTTAATAGAAAAATAGATTAACTCAAAGTCGAGTCAGATGAGGAAATCTCTGGGAAAGCCTCACCTGGATAACTCTCCTCTTGTTCAAGATGATTTTTGGGGTTTGATTCAGCCCCTCCAAGGGTCCTCCAGGACCAGCTCTGTGAGGTGCTAGAGGAGGTGTTGGAGGGGATGGGTCTCAATCCCCCAGCCAGGTGCAGGTCTGTGTCCCCTGTCCCCAGCATCCATCACCTGTGGCCACCTCAGGCCGGACACCACAGCCAGGAGAGCCAGAAATGATCATTTCATCAGGCACAGCTTTGAGCTGAACAGGAGAGCTTGGAAATCCAGCTCTTGGTTCGAGGTTTTTCTGTTCAGCCTCTGAGGGAGCTTTTCCTTTCCCTGCTCACCAGACAGGCAGGAAGGAGCAGAGATTCTCCTGCCTGGCACAGTTTGGCTTCTCATGCTGGGAGGGGATGGTCACAGCCTTGGAACAGCCTGGGGTCTGTGGGGCAGAGCCTGATCTGCACCTGGGGCTGCCTTGGGGTGTTTGGAGATACAGATAAGGTGTGCAGTGAGCTGTTGAGCAGCTCACAATATTTCCTGATCATCTTAAAAATTGGCCTCTCTCTTGTACCCTCCTCCTTGCATGGCTGTCTCCACAAATCCACATTTCAGTTTGCTTTCCCCCTTTTTTCCCCCCAAAACCTCCCATTCTCCACCCCAGCTGGTTTTTTCACCTCTCTGCTGGGGTGGTTTCTGCTCCAGCAGCTTTTCCTCCTCCCCTGGCTGGTGGCTGCTGCCTCCAAGCTGTGTCCATGGAGCAGAGGATGCGAGATGTCCTTGTCTGCCTCGGTGGAATTGGTTTTCCAGAGAAGCTGTGGCTGCCCCATCCTTGGAAGTGTCCAAGGCCAGGTTGGACAGGGCTTGGAGCAACCTGGGATAGTGGCAGGGATGGAATGAGATGGGCTTTAAGGTCATTTCCAACCTAAACCATTCCATGACTCAGGGCACAGCCCTGAGGCTCCTACAGGGAACCATCCCCACACCTGCACCACGAGGGAGCAGAGACCACCCCACTGACTCTCCCCATCCCTCCCTTCCCCTCTCACCATTGAGAGGAGCTGATGCTTCACCATTGCATGCAGGAATAGGCTCATGGAAGTCCTGGGGATCCTCCAAAAAATCCCAGCCAGAGCTGCATGAGGGGATGAGCCCCCATCCCGCTGCAGCCCTGTCCTGCTCACACCCCCCAAACCCACAGCCTTCACCCCACCCCTTCTGCCCCCAGAGTGCCCATTTTGCTGCTGCAAAACTGAGTTTGCCTGCACTGCTCCCACATCTTGCTGCATCCCTGATGAGGGAGCCATGGATACAAGCAGAGCTCCGAGGGGTGTCCGTGAGGATTTATTTCCCCGTGTGGGCAGCACAAAGTGCGTTGCAGTTGCAGCATCTCTGCCAGGCCTTGGCTTTCCTGATTTTTCCAGCTCCCTGTGGTAAAGGGATTTTAAGGAAGTGCACACCACCTGTCTGATGGCTCTTTGGGTGGGATAAGGATGTGCTACACAGCGCTGACCTGGTGCTTTTATTATTTTAATCAGCATCTGAATTGTGGTGAACGGGGCTGGTTTGGCAGCCAGCGCAGGCTGGCAGCACCCAGCTGGACTCCTACGGATTTCTCCTCCTCACCCTCCCTGCTGTAGCTGCTCTAGGCAGGAATTAGGAAGGCACCAGCCATTTTTAAGCCTCTTGGACCCTAAAACTCTGGGAAATGCTCCCAAATCTGAAATGTAAAGCTCTGTTCCCACTGGTTCTCAACCTGCAATGTAGCATCACGTAATGATTCGTGTTACTTCTCCCCTGCTCTTCTCCCTCTTTGCTCTGGGGCCACATTTCTTCTTTCCTCCAAGCTCAGTCTGCAGGTTCTGGGCCAGTTTTCACTCTCTGCACTGGTTTTGTGGAGACCTGGCTCCACATCCTGTCTCCAGGTGCAAAGGGCAGTGTGGCACGCTGGATGTTTGGATGTCTCAGGTGGTGCTCAGTGTTTCAGACCACCACGACCAAAGCAGCAGAATGCTCTGTTTGAACACATGAAGTCTCTTGAAGCTGCAGCTCTACTGCAAAACCACATTTTCATTGTTTAGAATGAAAGAAAAGCAGTTTGGGCCTCTTAAAAATGAAAAAAGCGATTTTTTTTTCTGAACTCTCCCAGTCTGTGCCAGGTTTCTTGAGTCTGCTGAGCAGCAGGCCGTGCCTGACTGCCTCCTACTCCACCCTCAGCTCACCTGGGTGCCTGTCCTGAGCTCCCTTTGCATGAGGTGATGTTCCATAGTGGCTTTGCAGGGACCCAGCTGCCCTGGCCTGGGGGAGCAGCGGCGCCGCCTCCGTGCCGGTAGCGTAAAGGATTGATAAAAAACGTGCTGCCTGTGAGGTGGAGGCCACTCACTCTCCGTCTGCCCTTTTTTCAGTACCTGGAAGCAGTTCTGAGCCCCAATAAGTTGAGATCCATGGCTACAGTGCTAATGTGCCGAAGATTCCCAAGGCTGAGCAGGGTGACGGCGTTCTCCGCCACAGCCGAGCGCAAGGCCGAGCGTGGAAGCAGCAAAAGCAAGCGGGAAAAGCAGGATAACCCAGGAGCAGCCACCACTGGGACTGAATCTGGGGCTACAATCCAGCTGCTGAAGCCACAGGACTACAGAGTGGTGTACAATCCCTCTGCCTATGCCAAAGGCAGGGCTGGCTCCCAGCAGCACGTGGGTAGGGACGGCAGCCGGGCCCTCGGTGACGCGTTCACCGGCCCTGGCGCTGCTCAGGCTCCACAGGCATTCCCTGCTGCCCCTTCCCAAGCTCTGCCACCCATCAGGCATGCCCTGGCCAGGCCCAGGTCCAGAACGCTCCTCGAGCAGACCATCCTGGCCACGCTGTACAAGGAGGAAGCAGGGAAGGAGAAGTGGGAGGTGCACGACTCCAAGGAGGACCCCCGCACGTTTCAGAAGGGGAGGCCCGAGTACAGAGCTCTGAGCTGCGACAGCTCTGAGCCAGCACAGACCCTCCCTGCAGAGGAGGGGGAGTTGATTTTACAGAGCGTGGCCGGGTGTGAGGGCAGCCCTGAGATGCTCAGGGATGATTTCCTCAGGCTGAGCCGTTTGCCCGCGGAGCAGCGCACGGCGCTGGTGCCCGACCGCAGGTTCGGCGCCCTGTGTCGCCGAGCTGTCACGGCCATCAGGCTGTTCAGCACCCCAGATCTCATCCAGATTTTAAAGGCTTGTGTCCCTTTGGCCCTGCCGGCCTCCCACCCCCTGCTGGAGGCGTGCGAGGCCGAGTTCTGCCGGCGGGCGTGGGACATGGCCCTGGAGCAGCTGCTGCTGGTGGCAGACTGCTGGCGCTGCCTGGAGCGCGACGTGCCCTCCTACCTGGGCATCCTCTTCAGCTTTGCCAACCTGCACTGGAGGGAGCTCACCCTGCCCCAGTTTGTGCAGCTCCTTTACATCATCGGGGAAGGCCGCAGGGCGCCCGCGGACTTGGCACTGAAGGTGGAGAGCACCATCCTGAAGCACTTGGACTCCTTCACCTTGGAGGAGCTGGGTGCCATCTGCCTGGGGCTCTTCAAGTCCGTCAGTGGCATATCTGAGCACGTCATGAGGAGGATTGCAGACAGGGTGTCCCTGCAGATGGAGGACATGAGCACTTACGCCCTGGTGAACGTGCTCAAGATGCTGCGCTACACCCGCATGGACCACCTGCCCCTCATGAGGGAACTGGGCAGGGTGATTCCTGCTCGCATTCCTACCACCAACATCCAGGGCATCATGCACATCACTCTGACCTATTCAGCCCTGCACTTCTTTGACGAGGATGTTTTGGCTGCTGTGGCCACCTCGTTGCCTTCCAAGGTGTCCTACTGCCGGAGCAAGGATGCTGCCAAGTTCCTGTGGTCTTTTGGATGCCTGGACTATGAACCCCCCAACGAGGAAGAGTTTTACTCCAGCCTGATAAAGCAGTTGCATACAAAACTCCACGAATTTAGGAAGTTTCCAGAGCATCTCCTCACTGCCCTGCTTGGCCTGGCATTTGTCAGACGCTTCCCAGAGGAGCTGATAGACTATGCTTTGAGTGAGGAGTTTGTCCAGAAAACAAGAGGTAGCAAATATGACCTCTACAAGGACCTGTTCACCCTTGGTAAGAGCGTTGAGATCGAGTGCCCGACCTACCGGGGCAGCCGCCTCCCACCCCAGCTTTGTCAGGAGTTCACTGAGATGATTCTGAGCTTTGCAGAGCAGGAAATCTACGTCAGGCCCGAAATTGTGGAAGCCACATCCCTCCTTGAGAGCATGTTGGGAGGCCCTGAGTATGTGAAGAACCACATGATCCTGCCCCACACGAGGTCCAGCGACCTGGAGGTGCATTTGGCCGTGGATGGACGTCCCATCCCTTTCAACTTCCAGGATTCTGTGGCAGCCAGGAAGCTGAGGGACGTGGGAGTCAGCCTGACAGATGACTTAATGTCTCAGCTCATCAAGGGGAGAGCTCCCGTGGAGGTGGAAAATGAAGCCAGACGGGAGAGAGGGGTGGCAGCAGGAACACCCTGCTGGGGTGGAGCCCTTCCTGCGGGTGCCAAATTCCAGGCTGAGCCCCAAGCAGGGTGCTGGCAGCCTGGGGAGGTGAGGCTGGCACTGCAGGTGTCCAACAGGAACCACTTTTGCTACGGCTCCAGGAGGCTGCTGGGGCTGCACTGCCTGAAGCGGCGGCAGCTGCGCCTGCTGGGCTACGTGGTGGTGGAGATTCCCTTCTGGGAGTGGTTCCCCCTGCTCAAGCGCACGCGCTCTGAGAAGCTCAGCTACCTCCACTACAAAGTCTTCTGCCCAACCCTGCTCACCAGGGCTGCTTGATGGGGGCAAGGGTTTGCCCAGAGCCCCCCAAGTGCATCCCCACTGAATGGTCTCTGGTGTTGGCAGCTGCTCTGCGTGGCCGGTTCTGCCCTGCTGATGTTTGTACAGCCCGTGCTCACCTTTTGTACCTGGATCCTCGAGTGCTTCCAGCACAAATAAAACCTGCTAACAAGTCATTCTTCTCTGTGGTTGCTTCTTTCTTCATCCTGAATGAAAGGGGATGGATGGGTGCCTCCCCTGTGAGAGCAGGAACAGAGAATATTTAGTCAGCTGGGGGCCAGGAACACACACAGTTATATCCTTGCTGTTTCCATCCCCGTGGAGCTGGGGCTGGGTTTCTCCTTTAGGATCTGGTTGTGAACAGGGTGGAATGTGGATACTGGGTGGAACTGCGGATTGGGGTGCTCTGGCCATTAATTTCATGCTCCAAGGACTTCATTCTGCTGTTCAACCTGCACATTCCTTATTGCAACAGCTCCACAGGACACCAGGAAGGCACCAGACAGCCTGGTTTGGAATTCCTTGTCCAAAATCACAGAGGACTTTTTTCAGGTCTGTGTTTCACTGCCTCAGTCCAAAGATCTTTGTTCACCTTAGGGAAGGCAAACACTGAAGAGAGAGGAAAAAACCACAGCCATTAGTAAAAGCAGCTTGGTGACCAATTTTTGCCATGAGGTTTGTAGCAGAGTCTTTCAGTAGAAGGGAGAGCAGTGACTTGGAAATGCAGAATAATCCATTTTCTTGCTGAGGTAATGAGACTGGAAAAACTAACCTGGGTTGTTTAAGTCTCTTAGGGTCACAAACAGGAGAAAATCCTATAAAATAGCCATACAGACCTCTTCATGCTGCAGGTGAAGTCTTCAGCCCAGGAAAGCGATGTGAGGAGAGAAAGACAAGGAGAATCTTGAGTTTTCCCAAGGAAAGGAGCAAGGAGAGTTGATTTGCCACTTTTCCTAACACCAGTGCTGAGGGCCAAGTGGATTTACCACTTGGTAAATTCATTTTGGTTCAAAATGAGCCAAAAAGAGCAGTTTTGAGGCACAGCCTGTAGTTGAACCATCAGTCTCCTGCAAGCTGTGGGTGCCAAAAGTCAGAGCAGTTTAACTGGCAGCCCAGTTCTGGAAACCTCTCAGCCTCAGAAAGCCGGGAGAGTAGTGTTGGAGGAGAGTTGGTTTGTGCTTGTGCTGCTCCTGGTGGCTGCCAGACCAAATTTTGGGATAAAAGGGCAAATATTGGGATAGAAGGGCTGCTCACCTGGCTGTTCCTCTTGTTAGGTTCACCCCTGCTGTGAGCAAGGTGTTGTAACCAAGCTCTGCTCTCTGCAGGCTTGAATTCCATATTGGATTGGGGTTTATCCCTTGGATTGTGCCTTGGATTGCACCTTCCTCCTTCCAGATGCAGGCACAGGGAGCTCATGAACTCTGCCTTTCCACCATGCCCCTGCAAGGCCAATTTCATTTGGGCTGAACCAACAACATCAGTGGGAAATCATTCAAGAGCTGCTCGTTCTTGCAGGAGGCAGCGAGCCCCTGATTTGCAAGGTGGCCCAGGGCAGTGACATTAAAGCTGAGGTTAATGTGAGGTTAAAGCTCTTCCCTCACTGAGAATTTCATTCTTAAAAGGGTTCTGAGAGAGCCAATTCCAGGCATCGTTTTTTTTCAATGGAAAAGAAGGTGTGTTCACTTGAGTTTTTTTCATGAATCAGCTGTTGGTGTGCAGATCCCAGACATCTCCCTCAGAGCTATTCCATGCCCTCTGCTCCCTTGGAGTTATTTAACACCAATTATTAATATTTGTGGTTAATCTTGACTTGCTGTGACAGCTTCATGTGCTGTGCTGGTGCTTTACTCCACCTACAAAACTCCTGCATCTTTGATAAACCATCAGATATAATTGCTGGTCTGTCCATAGGTGTTTTTAGTTTAAAAAGAGCCATTTTCTCCTTTATTTTTCTCCAGGGCTTCACTGATTAATATGATTTTTTTCTCTCAATCCCATTTTTCCACACAGTCATTTGGGTTTCTGTTGGCTTCACATGTGGACTCAGATCTGAGCTGCATTTTAGGAGTTCCCAAGCCTGTACCTCACCCAGGCTCTGAAACACAAGCTCCTTTCACTGCTCACAGATATTTATTTCCTTCATTTTTAATATTTTTTTTCTTCCAAGCTGACTCTGATGCTCAGCAAGTGACCTCTCTCCAGCTGCCAAGATGGTAATAAACGTCTGTCTGCCACAGTTCAAGCCAAGAATTCACTGCAACAAGGTAAAATAGTGATGTGGGGGGTTTGGGAGTGAGAGGGAGGGAGGGATTAAATGGAAGTGATGTGCTGGGCTGGGCCCCAGCCATGCCACAGAGGTTTGGTGTGATTGGCATGATCAAGACCATATTAAACAGGTGGAATAAATAGATTTTCCTTGATTTGGTTTGTTCATTCAGCAAGTGCTGCAGATTTCTTAGGCCCTGGGGCTTCCAGGAGAGGGAATGGGTAGAGCCAGTGTGCCCAGGAGCAGAGCAGAGGGTGGGATGGGGTGTTCTGGGGTTTGATGGATCTCCTTCAGGGATGGATGGGGTGAGTCCCAGAGGCTGACTAACTTCCAGAGGTTTCTCTGGGATCTGTAACTGTGATTTCAAGTGCATTTGCACACAGCAGGGTAAGTTGGCATAAAGAAAATCAGGAGACTCCCATCTGAAAAGGAGACTGAGACTCCCATCTCCCCCACACCCATCCTCTGCTCCCAGCCACCCTCTCCCACTGGATTTATTTCACTGACCCAGCCAAAACCACAAACCATCCCTCATTTTCCACTCTTCCAGCAATTCAGTCAGCTCTGCACATGGTGACAGAGGGTGCAGGAAGAGGGGATGGAGGAGGAGGGAGTGGGGTCTGCTCTGCCTCGGCGCGGGGATCGCCGGCACATAAACCACAGCCTTGGCTCCTGGCTGATGCCACCTTGAGAATCTGTGGCAGTGCTTGTGCAATCAGCTTCCTTTCATTTCCCTTGCTCCAAACCAAACCCATTTTTCTCCTGGCACACAGATCTCTGCTGATGGCTACGAGGTGGAGAACCTGATCTCCGAAGACCTGGCTCGGAGGAACCGCGGCTTCCGCAGCGAGTACTTCATCAAACCCCCGGTGCACATCACCATCTCCTTCCCCTTCAACATCGAGATCTGCAGGATCAACATCGACACCTCCTCTGGGGGCTACCAGACCTTCTCTGGCCTGGAAGTTTACACCTCTACCTCATGCAACAAAACCTCTTGGCAGAGCCCCGAGGGGCAGTGCTCAGGGCTGGCCGGGCAGCCTGTGTCGGACAAGGACACTTTCACCCTGGTGGGCAAAGCTGTCTTAAAAAATCAAAGCAAAGTGACTTTTGGCCACAGAGGCTTCAAGCCGAGGCCTCCCTTCCATCAGATGGAAAATGTCTTCTCCTACCCCGGCTCGGTGTCCCAGGAGCTGTGGAACAAAGGGCCGGCCTCGCTCAGCAACGTGTCCCACCTGAGGATCTGCATCACCCACGTGGCCGGGGGGGGCCTGCCCAGCATCAAGAGGCTGGAGGTGTGGGCACAGCCTGCCAAATGCTGCCCTCAGGAGGTGATTGAGGGTGTCTTCCAGGTGGCCTCCCAGTTCCTGGCCCAGGACGTGGGCAGCCTCAAGCCGGAGCTCTGGACGCCGATGGAGAGCGACTGCGTCCCCTTCGGTGCCAACGAGCAGCAGACCCTGCACAAGCTGGTGGATGTTGTCCAAGACATCCCTGAAGAATTCCTGGACCCCATCACTCTGGAGATCATGACTTTGCCCATGCTCCTGCCCTCTGGGAAGGTGATTGACCAGACCACCCTGGAAAAATGCAACCGGAGCGAGGCGTCTTGGGGCAGGGTTCCGAGCGACCCCTTCACGGGGGTGGCCTTCAGCCAGCACTCACAGCCCCTACCTCACCCCACCCTCAAGGCCAGGATAGACCACTTCCTGCTGCAGCACAGCATCCCTGGCACCAACCTGCTGGGCAGGGCTCATGCCCCAGAAAGCCTCGTGCCCTCTTCCATCACCATGTCTTCTCTGAAGAGGAAAATGGACTGCATGGATCAGGGCTCCGTGCAGCCACCCTATTTTTCTGCTACAAACTTACTTGTCACAGCTACCTCAGAGAACAGTGCTAAAAAAATGAAAACTGACAGTGACTCCCACTTGATCCACATGGACTGTTCCACAGGTACTGTGGCTCCCTGGGTCACCTCTGTTCCTTGAGTGTCCTGACAGCCCCAGGCTGGGGTTTCAAATCAGAACAAATCCAGTGCCAGATTCCCATCCTGCCTCTAGGAAGCTTCCAGGCTGGATTTGGCTGTTGATGGGTGTGGTGGAGCCAGGCCATTTCGTTCAGCTCTGGTGTTACCTGTCTGTTTCACAGCCCTTGTTTGCTCAGGTCACCATGTTCCTCTTTTAGTTTGGGTTTCCTTTCTCCTCCTTCCACGTGGAGACAATATTTTTCTCACTGTGCTGGTTTGAAGTTTCTTTATCCAGGGTGATATTATCCTTTATCCAGGGTTATTATCCTTTATCCAGGGTTATTATCCTGCAAAAACAGGAAAAGAAGTGTCTGGTGGTGCAGTGGTGATGGCACAGAGAGTCCTGGCTGTGTGGATCTTACCACGAGGAGGGAAGGAAAGCAGGAATGGGGCTCACTTAGAACAAAGCACAGCAAGGGAATTGCAGGGAGGAGGGAGAGCCCAGCCTGACAGAGACCTGCACAGGGTTAAAGCAGAAAACCTGTAGACACTAATTTAGGGAAGAGATGGTGCCTTGTGGCTCCAGGGGAAGGGAGTGGGCACTGGTCTCTCTTTATCCATGGTTTTCTCAGTGAGATGGTAGCAGCACTGCTGGGAATGCAAAATGTGCTGCAAACCTGGACAAAAGGAGGTTCAGGAGGGACCTTGTTGCTCTCAACAAGTCCCTGACAGGAGGTTGGAATCAGGTGAGGGTTGGGCCCTGCTCTCAGGGAACAAGGGAATAGAAGAAACAAGGGTTGCACCAGGGGATTTAGGTTGGAAATCAGGAACAAATCCTTCATGGAAAGGGTTGTCCAGCCCTGGCACAGCTGCCCAGGGCAGTGGTGGAGTCCCCATGCCTGGAGGGGTTTAAAAGCTGTGTGGATGTGGCACTTGGGGTGTAAATCCGGGTGTGGGGGTGTCTTGTGGCCAGAGGAGGGTTGGCTCTCTAAGCAGGTAAGTCCAGTTTCCTGGTCTTCTCTAACCTGGTGGTCTGTGACAAAAGGTGACCCAGAGCTGCTGGGACCTCTCACTGCCTTCATCGTCCTCCCAAACTGCCCAAAAATGTTTTGAGGAAAAAGCTCAGGTGGCCATTTGATTTTAAAGAAATTCTTTTGTTGAAAATAATTGGTGTTGGGTGGTACCAGGAAGAGTAGGGAGAAGCCAGACTGCACATTCCTGCTCTGATCCCTCAGCCTGGGCTCATTCCCTGTTTTAGGAGGAATCATCAGTTGTTTTGGTCCTGTGGGATGTGCCCCAGCCCCACAGCATCAGGAGCTGCCCTGGGGGTCCTGGAGCTGCTGGAGGAGCTGTGTCCATACATAAAGAACAGCAGAGTGCTCAGCCCACAGAGCTCCTGCTTCACTGTGTCATCAGCCTTGATTGGTGGAGCAAATGTGCAGCACCAATTCCCAGCTCTTCCTTTGGGAGGTGGATTTAACAGGATTAGTGATGCAGGCAACATTCTCTTAATGCTTTGTCTTAATTAATGCTGTTGGTGCTGCACAGGGCAGCCCTGCAGGGAGGGTCCAGCCCTGGCCCTCGGGCTCAGAACTGGGACACAGAGGCAAAAACAAGTCCCACAGACTTTATTAATGGTTTAAATGTTCTCTGTGAGCTGCACAGAGCAAGGCTGGGAGTGCTGGGCTGGGATCCTTTGGAGCTGCCTGAGGGAGTGCCTGGGATTTCAGGGAAAAACAACTTTCTGGGTTATTTGGAGTTTTGCCCTTTTTCGGGATTTTACAACTCCCTGAAAGGAGGGTGCAGCCAGGTGGGGGTCAGGCTCTGTTCCCAGGGAACAAGGGACAAGAGGAAACAAGAGTTGCACCAGGGGAGGTTTAGGTTGGATATTAGGGAAAATTTCTTCATGGAAAGGGTTGTCCAGCCCTGAAGGTGTTTAAAAGCCACGTGGATGTGGCAGCTGGGGACATGATTTAGTGGTGGCCTTGGCAGTGCTGGGCTAAGGGTTGGACTGGATGATCTTGGAGGGCTTTTCCAACCTTAAGCATTCTCTGATCCTGTATGAGCTGGCACTGGGACACCCCATGTCTGTCTGTAATCCATAGGGCATTCCACCTTTGGGACCCAAAGGAGGAGAGGCACTTCCTTGGTGGGGAAAAGACCCCTCTCAAGAAAACAAGTGCAGGGCTCCTGTCATCCCCCAAGGTTCAGAGCCAAAGCAGCATTTCCATCACACATTCTTTTCCTCAGTGTCTATTTCTTGATCTTGGGTTTCCCTCTGCAGGCCTGGTGTTTGTGTTTCTTTCTGCAGACATGGAGTTTGTGTTTCCCTGTGCAGACCTGGAGTTTGTGTTTGCGTCTGCAGACCTGGAGTTTGTGGTTTTTTCTGCAGACCTGGAGTTTGTGCTTCTCTCTGCAGACCTGGTGTTTGTGTTTCCCTCTGCAGACCTGGACTTTCTCTGTTTCCCTCTGCAGACCTGGTTGTTTCCCTCTGCACACCTGGAGTTTCTCTGTTTCCCTCTGCAGACCTGGTGTCCCACGAGCAGAAGCTGTCGGAGAGCTTGGACAGCGCCCTGACCTCGGCACTCAGCTCCATGCCCTCTTTCACAGCCAAGCTGATGAAGAGCCAGCAGCAGGCCCTGAGTGAAGGAGGCTGCAGCAGTTCCTGGAGCGTGGGCACAGTCCTTGGTGAGCAACCAGAGCCTCTGGATCACCCTTGGGAGCTGGAGGAGAGCTGGGGCTGGGTTAGCAGGGAGGGTTGTGCAGCCTCTTCAGACCCCAAGATGTTACATATTCCATAGGAAAATACTGCACTGTGTCCCAGCAGGCTTCCTTTCACCACCCTTACCCCTCTCTGTGCAGTTTTGAGGGTTTATTCTCCCACTGAGGCAGGTTAGACCTTGCTGACCCCCAGGAAGTGTGGGATATTGTCCATGCCCATGGTCAGAGTCCCATGATTTTCCCATGTTCTTGTCTCTGTGTCCAAGGACAATCTGGGATGTGCTGTGCTTGGACACAGTGCTCAGGCTGCTCCAGGTTGGTTCACACTGTTCCCAGAGCTCTGCACTTTGGGCTGAGTGGTGAAATGTTGCCTGTGAGCTGCACAGAGCAAGCTGGGGAGCTGCCCCGTGGATGGGCAATGAGTCTGGTGTGGAGGTGCTGCCAGAGAGGTGTAAATCCAGCAAATCCTGCAGCCTGTCAAGGGGCCTTAAAAGAGAGGGAGAGTGACTTTTTACACAGGCAGATACTGACAGGGCAAGGGGGAATGTTGTGAAATGAAAGAGTTGGTTGAGATTGGGTATTAGTGTGAAATTGTTCCCTGTGAGGGAGGTGAGGCCCTCACAGGATGCCCAGAGAAGCTGTGGCTGCCCCTAGGTCCCTGGAAGTGTTCAGGGCCAGGCTGGACAGGGCTTGGAGTGACCTGGTCTGGTGGAAGGTGTCCCTGTCTGTGGCAGGAGGGTGGAATGGGATGGGCTTTATGATCCCAACCCAAACCATTCCATGATTCTTTGAAATCTGTGGCACCCAACCCTCAACAGGAACAGGTCACAGCAGCACCAGCCCAGGCCACCCAGCCTTGTGTGTGCCCAGAATCCCCTCAGGACTGAGTGTATCTAAGCCAGGCTGCTGAGCCCTCCCTGTTTTCATCCCACTGCTCATCCAGCTGTGTGTGCATTCCCTAAATTATCTCTTTGGGGTGCAGGGAAGCACTGAGCCTTCAGATGTCCCTCCAAATGTGCTGGCTGCTCTCCCTCTGGGTGAGGCTCTGCCTGCTCATGGCCAAGAAGGGGGTTCAGAGGGAGCAGGTGACCCTGGGGAAGGGCTGGGGCTGTGTCTGTCTGTCTGTCTGTCTCTGTTTCTTCCTCTCTCCCCCTCCCCAAACAGCTTTTGCTGTTTCCCTGTGACATTCAGCTATTAAGCTTTTTCCTGCCCCCTCTAAAATTGCTGCTGTTTGAGAGCTGGCTGAGTAGCCCTTGATGGGTGGTGTGTGACAGGAATGCAAAGTGATACCTAAAGCGTTTCTCTGGGGAATCACTGCTTTTAATCCGGAAGGGAGGATGATTTAGTCTCAGTAAAAGTGAAAAGCCCTTTCTTACAGTCATCTGCCCTCAATTAAAAGCCTGATGGTGCAAGTGCTGATGTGATCCATCCCTTTCTGAGCACACCCTGCCCTGGAAGCTGAACCATTCCCTCTCCTTGTGGCAGTGAGAGGGAACAGGCACAGTCCCGAGCCACGGCTGTGCCCTAAACCTGCAGCACCTGGGGCCCTTGGCTTGTGGGCAGCACTGGGCACAGCCTGGACTTGTCACACTCCCTGCCTAATCCACCTCTCCTCTCCTCTTTTTTGAAGTCTTAAACTGCAGCAGGGGAGGTTTGGGTTGGACACGAGGTGGGATTTCTTCACGGAAAGGGTGATTGGGCAGGGAGGTGGCACTGGGTCACAGGCTGAGCTCAGTGACTTCAGAGAGCTCTCCCAACCCCACTGATGCTGTGATTCTGTGATTCTGTGATCTGCAGAGCACGGCAGGAGCAGCCAGACCCAGGGATGCTCTTCCTGCGGGAAATCCTTCTCGTGTTACTTCAAGGCAGAGCCCGTGTACCAGCTCCCCTGCGGGCACCTCGTGTGCCGGCCCTGCCTGGCCGAGCGCCAGAAGGCGCCGTGCCCCATCCACTGCGGCAGCTGCAAGAGGGCGGCGGCCACCAACGATGTCAGGAGGGTTCACTTCTGAGCCCTCCGGGCCGCCGGGAGGATGAGGAGGAGCTGCTCTTCCCCGCGGAGCCGCCGGAGGAGCCGGAGCGCCGGGAGGAGTCGGCGTTGTGCTCTCGGAGCGGAGCGGGGCGGGGGGCACAGCCGGAGCCCGAGGATAACAAAAGCCATAGCTTCTTTATCAAGGAATATGTATTTATCCAGGACTGCTCTCCAGCACGGCCCCGGGGCTCAGAGGTTTAGCACAGGTGCCTTTCGGAGCAGCTCAGCTTCCCTGGGAGTTCACGTTCGAGCAGCAGCCACCCGGCTGTGCAGCAGGTAAAGTCCTTGCGAGTGACACCACACAAAGCCCGCCCTGACCTCCCCCCCTGCCCCACCTTCCCCTCCCCTCCCTGCTGGGAGCCTGTCCTTCATCCTGGAACGCAGCGAGGCCGTGGCTGAGGCGTGAGGAGCTGGCAGTGATCTCACCCTGCCCATCCCAACTCTTGTAGAAAAGCCATCCCGCCCCACCCCACCCTCTCGGTTTATGTCGTGTGACCGGCCCAGCTCCTGGCTGGCTGATAGACATTTAAGCCTTAATAAAAATGTTTAAAGTCAGGTTCTCTCTCTGGCTCCTAATTGGTCTCATCCTGTGGCTTGATGATGTCGTGGAGCGAATCTCTTGGCAGAGGAGGAATAAATGGGCTGGGAAAAGCCAAATCAACACGGAGATGCTGCAGATCCAGGGGCTTCAGAGGGGTTGAGGTAGCAGCTTCGTGGATCACAGGGGTGAGACTCAAACACCTGCACCCGTGGGGGTCTGGGCTTCAAAGAGCTGCTCAGGAAACAGCCAGACAAAAAGTGGCTTGGGTATGTTCGGTCCTGGACGTGGCAGGGGTGACATCAAAGGGTTTGTCCCCTCTACAATCCCCTGCTGGTGCCACTGAAGTGGTAATTTCTCTGCAGAGCAGAGTTTCTGGGCCATAATGAGCCTCCAGCTGACTCAACCCACCTTTGTAAGGCCTTTATTTGCTCTCCAAAGGCACCTGAGCAATGTCCTGGCACAGGAAGGGGCTGCTGATCCACTGGAACACGGCTTTGGGGTGCTGATCCTGCTCCCTGCGTCAGCAGGAGCTCACAGCCCATCTCCATTCAGAGCAAAGAGAGAAAATGACACATCTTAAAATAATAAAGGCTTAGAAAATAGGCACAAACTTCCTACAAATCCCACGGTTTGGAGGCAGCAAAATCCGCTCGGTGCAGTGGTGGTGGTGTTTGCAGTGAGCCATCCTGGGGTGATTCAGATCCCACACCTCCCAGGGAAGGGAGGAGGGAGGGAGGGATGGAGGGGTGGGTAAGGATGGAGGGAGGGATGAAGAGGAGGGATGGATGGAGGAGGGATGGAGGGATGGATGGATGGATGCGTGGATGGAAGGATGGGTGGATGGATGGATGGAAGGACGGAGGGATGGATGGATGGAGGATGGATGGATGGGTNGATGGAGGGATGGAAGGATGGATGGATGGGTGGAGGGATGGATGGAGGGATGGATGGATGGGTGGAGGGATGGATGGAGGGATGGAAGGATGGATGGATGGGTGGAGGGATGGATGGAGGGATGGATGGATGGGTGGAGGGATGGATGGAGGGATGGATGGATGGGTGGAGGGATTGATGGAGGGATGGATGGATGGGTGGAGGGATGGCTGCCTCTGGATCCCCACCCACACAGCCACAGCCTTCTCCAGCACTGACACAGCCTGGATGCTTCCACCAAAACCCAAAGCCACCGGTTCTCACAAGTTTCTCCACTGCCCAAAAGTTCCTTGTGGTGTCCTGCTGCTGGGCAGCGATCCAGGTGGGAACCATCTCCCAAATTTTGTCCAGGTTCCCTTTGTTCTGCAGGCAGTGAGCAGGGAAGGGATGGGGTGGTGCTGGGACATCTGGTCCCCGCTCCCTGCTCAGAGCAGGACCCAGCTCCACGTCATAGCAGGTTTTCCAGAGCCTTCATCCCCCAATTCCTGCTTCTCCTTAACCCTCTGGGACCCTCTGACAGCACATTTCACCCACTGTGTGCCCTCTTGCTGGGGATGCAGGGATGAGCTTCCCTCTGCCCCCACATCCTGGAGCTCAGGGCAGGACCATGTGCTCCATCTGGTGTGAGTCCCCCTGATCCTGGGGCAGCAGGGACCCTCTCTGCACCCCAAGGTGATGGAAGGGCTGGTGGGTGACACAGAGACAGCAATTTCCATGGATTCCTCTGCCCGGACCCACAGCAATCCCTCTTCAGCTCCCAAAGCGTCACCACCAGCACATTTATTCCCAGCACCAAGCCTGTCTTCTCCCCAGGAGCTGAGCAACAACCTTTGATTGTGGCCTGAGCAATTTCCTCTAAAGCTGTCCTTCCAGCATTTTTTTGGACAAACCCATTCCTTGCTGGGCAGTGACCTCCTGTGGTGACATCCACGTCCCAGCAGGGTGGGTTGGGACATGGAAGTGATCAAAGCAGCTCCCCAGCCAACCCTGATGTTGGCTGTGCTGCCTTTAGGGAGGCATCAAAGCTGTTTTCCAGCTGCCAGGGAGGCAGGGGAGCATCTCCATCTGTGGTGTGAGAGGAGGAGGTGCAGGATCCCCCTCCCTGCCACCCCCCAGCCGCTGACCCCCGTCAGCCACGGGGACAGGGTGACAGTGCCCTGCCTGTGACAGCTCCATTTGAGGAGCATTAGCGCTCCCAGGCACGAGCAGGGAGCTCTCCCTTGCCAGCCTGGCCCTCTCCATGTCCCCAGCCCTCAGTGATGTGTTCAAGAATTCTCTCCTTCCCTGCTCCACCCCCCTCCAGCCATGGCAAAGGCAGGAAAATGCTCAAATTCATCCCATTTTCCAGCATCCTCTGATTTATCCTGGTTAAATGCTGTCACTCTCATTTATCCTGGTTAAACTTTGGCACTGGGAGCTCTCCATCACCCCCCTCCCTTCTCCTGCCTCCAAAAGGGCTCTCAAACCTCATTGGGGGCTTCAGAGCTAATGAAAGCCCTGCTGTTAATGAAGGATGGGGATTAGATTGGATATTTGGGAAAATTTCTTCACTGAAAGGGTGATCAGGCACAGCTGCCCAGGACAGTGGTGGAGTCCTCGCCCCTGGGGGGATTTAAAAGCCACGTGGATGTGGCACTTGGGGACGTGCATTAGTGGTGGCCTTGGCAGTGCTGGGGGACTGGATGATCCTGGGAAAGCTTTTCCAACCTTAACAATTCCATCATTTCCATGGCTGAGCCCCTCCAGCAGCCCCAGCCCCTTTGCCCGTGTCTACAAGAGCTGGGGCCGTATTTTGGCTGAGCAGGGGGGTGAATTGGAGGGTGCTGCCCCATTCCCAGCTCAGATCAGACCTTTGGGGTTCCCCTCATTCCCGAGGGGAGCCGGGATGGGGATGGGAGCCGCTGATGGCCCCATGGGTGCCCCGGCAGCGGCCGCACCCCGCACACCTCGTCAGGAGCTCAGCGCTAACAAAGGGGGACCCTCTGGGTCCTGAGAGGAGCCTGGGGAAGAGCAGGGATATAGCACAGCAAATCCAGAGCTGGAGACACAAAGAAGGGACCCCAGGGCTGGTGCTGGGGGATTTGGGGTGCGGCTCTGCACGGGCTGGGCATGGGATGTGGGATCACCCAGCATCACCCCGGGTACCAGGGAGCAGCACATCCCTGTGCCCACCCCTGTGAAATCCATCACCCTGGCACCACCATGAGTCACCCCTAAACCCCCTTTTTGTGTTTTCTACCCCTTTTTTCCCCTCCCCATTCCCACCTCATCCTTCCCTTGATTCCCGTAAGTGATTCCGCGTTGCGGCTGCGGAGCCTCTGCAACTTGGAAAAACATTTTATTAACCTTCCTCGACTTTAAAGAGCATAATTACATTTTAATCTCATATTCCTGCGTTATCATTCCAGACACAGAGTCATTTGAATGCAGATCGTTCCCGGCTAATGTAATTTTACGATACAGTAATGAAGAGACGGAGCAGGAGCGCCTAACACCCAATTTAGAGCTGACATTTGGGGTTCTTCTAAAGAAAAGTTTTCCCAGCCGAGGGCTCTTGCGTCCTCCTCGGTCCTGCAACGTAAGAGAGTTTGGGCTCCCGCTGTGAAGGGATGGCTTTGGATGGGGGAAGGAGGCTGGGCCTTAATGATGCCGGTCATTAAATCCCCCACGGCTGCCCCGCGTGGCTCATTCAGCGTCACGGGGCACATTTGGGAACTCGCCGCTCCCTCGCTCCCAGGGAGAGCTGAGTCAGGGGCTGTGGTCGCCTTCACCCGGCTGGAGGGGAGGAAATCACCCCGGTGTCACCCAGCACAGAGCCCCGAGCCCCGGGATTGTCACCCCCGGGTTGTTCCCTCCTCCAAAATCACAAGGCAGGAGCTGGGACCCCCCAGCGCTGGTACAGAAAATGCTTCCCCTGTGTGCCTCAGTTTCCCTTGGTGGGGCAAAGCGATGCTCTGGGGTTCAGCCCCCTCCAGCATCCCTCTCTGCTTCCTGAGGAGCTTTGCAAAGCGCTTTGTTTTCCCAGGGTGGATTGCAGGGGGATCACAGGATCCTTTGGGATGCTCCATCCCACCCAGGGTACCACCACTCCCCTCACTCCAGCCAGGGCCGAGCCAGTCCAGGGTGTTCCAGCAGAAAAGAGGTGTTAATGAGGCGGAGAAAATGAGGGACACTAATGAGGGACGGGAGGAGAAACACGTTCAGACACTACAAGCGACGTCCAGGCTGATTTTTATGGTTCTCTGCCTCAGTTCCCCACCTTAGGTGAGGATGAGCTCAGGATAAAACCACGCCAGAGGCTGGACCACAGCTGGCAGCACCCCCCATTGCCCACCCCCTCCCAGCACCCCCAAACCAGCCCCTCACAATCACCATGAGCCAGTCCCAGCATTTTTTGGGGGAAGGAGGGGGCAGATGCTCACAGGCACCTGATTCCCCTCTGCATATCAATTTCACATTGCTGAGGATGCCCTCCCTGAGTGTTGCAGGAAAAGGGATCTGGGAGCAGCAGGAATGTTCCTGGCTGGGTGGGGCAGGGGTGGGTGTTGTGTTCCCTGTACAGAGGTTTCTGGCAGCCCGTGGGTGACACGAGTGGCACAGGGGGTGCCCACTGCTTGCCAGCCCCAGTGGTGCCTTTTCTCTTTGCCTGCCCCTCTCCCACTGGCTTCCCTGCCCTCTGGTTCCTTGGAGAAGAGGTGGAAGAGGCAGGTGAGCCATGGGTGGCACTGAGGGGTCCCTTTGGGGACAGCATCTGGCAGGGTCCTGCCCTGAACCCCAGTGCTGCAGCCCAGCCCCTGGGTTTTGGGTGTCTTTGTGCACCCGGGGTTCTCTCCCAGCCCCAACACCCTCACTCCCCTCCCAGAGCAGCATCAGTCAAAACAGCATCCCCCAAAAGCAGAATCCCTCCCCAAAACAACATCCCCCAAAAGCAGAATCCCTCCCCAAAACAACATCCCCCAAAAGCAGCATCCCTCCCCAAAACAGCATCCCCCAAAGCAGCATCCCTCCTGGACCAACATCCCCCAAAGCAACATCCCTTCTGTTCTATCATCCTCCAAAGCAGCATCCCTCCCCAAACCAGCATCCTCCAAAGAAATAACCCTTCCCAAATCAGCATCCTTTCAGACCAACATCCCTTCCCAACCCTCATCCTTCCCCAAACCAGCATTGCTCCCAGACCAGCATCCCTCTGAAACCAGCACCCCTCCCAAAATCCACATCCATCCCAAACCAGCATCACTCCCCAAACCAGCACCCCCCAAAATCCTCATCCTTCCCAAAACCACATCTCCTGAATGAACATCTGTCCCCAAACCCACATCCCTCCCCAAACCAGCATCTTCTGAAGGAACCCTTCTCCCTGAATCCACCCCCCAGCCCATCCAGCACCCCTTCCCAAGCAATCCCAGGGCTGGCCAAGGGTGGGATTCACCAGCCCCGAGTGCTGCTGCACTGAATCATCTCAATTACAGATTTGCTTGGATGCGACTTGGGGAAAAAAAAAAAAAANGTATAGTTATGTGGAAAAAAAAAAAAAAAAAAAAAAGACAGGAAAAAAAAAAAAAAAAGAAAAACAACAAAAAACCCAACCCACCCCTCTTCTTCCTCCTCCTCCTCCTCCCCTGGGAAGGGGTGATGGCAGCATAAATAGCAGCTCTCCCAGCACGGGGCCACACGCAGCTGGAGCAGCTTCCCCTGGCACCATGGCAGAGCCTTCGCTGCCCCTCTCCTTCCTCTGCCTCCTGGCCTTGTCCTCCGCCTGCTACATCCAGAACTGCCCCCGGGGCGGCAAGCGGGGGCTGCCCGACACAGCTCTGCGGCAGGTACGGCACGGGCTGGGCGCTTCGGGACGCGGGACCGAGTTTTTGGAGGGGCAGAGCGGCTCCGTGGGGCGCAGAGACACCCGCGGGCACCGCTGCCCGTGCCGGGGGGGTTTTGGGATGGCTGGGACGTGCCCAGGGGCACACGGTGGAGGAGGAGTGACCGCTCCAAAGTGCTGCTGGCACCTCGAGGAGCGGCTCAAGCTGGGCCACAGCCGAGCATCCTGCAGGGATGCGGGGTGGGACAGCGCACGGAGAGGGCACCGGGAGGACAAGGGGGGCAGGAGGTCGCCGTGGCCGGTGGCAGCGTGGCACCTGCCGGGGCTGGCAGAGGGGACGCTGGGGAGCTGCTGTGCGACAGCAGAGGGTGCAAGGAAGGGTTTTGGGGCGCGGGCACTCAGGCAGCTCCTCCCCGCAGTGCATGCCCTGCGGCCCCGGCAACAGAGGCAGCTGCTTCGGGCCCGGCATCTGCTGCGGAGCGGAGCTGGGCTGCTACCTGGGCACGGCGGAGAGCCGGCGCTGCGCCGAGGAGGATTTGCTGCCCTCGCCCTGCCAGGCCGGCGGGCAGCCCTGCGGAGCCGGGGGTCGCTGCGCCGCGCCCGGCATCTGCTGCACCGCCGGTAACGGGGAACGGCGGGATGGGATGCCTGGGGACCGGGGGGTGACAAGGGGCACAACGCTCCGGGTAGCGCCCAGCTGGGGTGGGTTAGGCTTAGGGAGGGGAAATTGAGGCGTGGAGTGGTGGCAATGTTGGCTCCGCTCGGATAGTTTGGGGATAGTTGG
This sequence comes from Climacteris rufus, assembly GCA_013398175.1. Classification (NCBI taxonomy): domain Eukaryota; kingdom Metazoa; phylum Chordata; class Aves; order Passeriformes; family Climacteridae; genus Climacteris; species Climacteris rufus. The sequence continues at coordinate 1,152,896 of VZRZ01002085.1, read as the reverse complement.
ATTCAGGCTCACTGGGAGAAAGAAGTTCTTCCCTGTGAGGGTAGGCGTGGATTGCCCAGAAAAGCTGTGTTCCACGCCTGGAAGTGTCCAAGGCCAGGTTGGGCGGGGCTTGGAGCAAACTGGGAGGTGGGAAGGTGTCCCTGCCCATGGCATGGGGTGGGCTAAAGAATCTTTAAAGTTCCCCTCCAACCCCAAGCACTCTGATTCTAAAGGATTGGGCTCTGAGCTCCTTCCTCACCCACCATGAGCTTTTTCCCAGCCAGGCACACTCAACCTCCCTGATGTGCCAGAAAATCCGGGCCAGCCCTGCTCGCTGCTTAACAGCAGAGACAAAATTGAGTGCCATCCCCCCCCTCCCCTCGGCTGCCACCAACCCCTTCCCCAGCCGAAA
>VZRZ01002085.1:1120279-1141397 GCA_013398175.1 Climacteris rufus | reverse complement strand
TGGGGGATAAATCCAAGAACTCAGCGGGAAGATAATCGCGGGAGAGGGACATAATTGCAAGGGGGTATAATCCGGGGAGGATAATTTGGGAAGTGTAACTCAGGGAGGGATAATCCAGAGGGATTATAACCCCAGGAGCAGGGGGCTTTTACCCTGGGGGGGGTCACAAGCGCTTGGGCAGAGTGAGAACCCCAGGGCAGGGCGACACAGCATCACCCTTGAGAGGGGAAAAATNCATCTATGGGTGATCTTTGGGGTGGGTTTGGGACTGAGGACCCAGCATCTCTTCGGGATGGGTTTGGGATGCAGATCCAGAGGGGATGAGCATCTATGGGTGATCTTTGGGGTGGGTTTGGGACTGAGGACCCAGCATCTCTTCGGGATGGGTTTGGGATGCAGATCCAGAGGGGATGAGCATCTATGGGTGATCTTTGGGGTGGGTTTGGGACTGAGGACCCAGCATCTCTTCGGGATGGGTTTGGGATGCAGATCCAGAGGGGATGAGCATCTATGGGTGATCTTTGGGGTGGGTTTGGGACTGAGGACCCAGCATCTCTTCGGGATGGGTTTGGGATGCAGATCCAGAGGGGATGAGCATCTATGGGTGATCTTTGGGGTGGGTTTGGGACTGAGGACCCAGCATCTCTTCGGGATGGGTTTGGGATGCAGATCCAGAGGGGATGAGCATCTATGGGTGATCTTTGGGGTGGGTTTGGGACTGAGGACCCAGCATCTCTTCGGGATGGGTTTGGGATGCAGATCCAGAGGGGATGAGCATCTATGGGTGATCTTTGGGGTGGGTTTGGGACTGAGGACCCAGCATCTCTTCGGGATGGGTTTGGGATGCAGATCCAGAGGGGATGAGCATCTATGGGTGATCTTTGGGGTGGGTTTGGGACTGAGGACCCAGCATCTCTTCGGGGTGGGTTTGGGATGCAGATCCAGAAGGGATGAGCACCCGTGGGTGCCCTTTGGGGTTGGAGAAGCCGGAGGGGCTCAGCACCCCGCGGTGCTGCTGGGGTTTGGATCCAGCACGGAAAACCCCCCCACCCCAGCCCGGGGGTGCCTTTGGGGTGGGATTCGGGGCAAGCAGGACCCCCCCAGCCCCGAGCAGCCTCACCTGGCCGGGCGGTGGCGGTGCCGGTGGCCGCAGCGGTGCCGGGCCGGGCGGGCACCGCTATTTGAAGGGCTCGGTGACAATGACGTCGGCCCGGCCACCGCTCCCAGGGGGGACCGTGACCCCGCTGATGGCAGCGGCCTCCAGTGCTTCCTTCTCCCCAAATCCCCTTGGCACCGCAGGGCAGCACCCTGACACCCTTTTGGGGGGGATTCTGCCCCACTGGATTCAGCACCCAGGGGTGGGGACCCCCAGAACGGGCTCACTTCCCAACACAGCTCCTGGCAGCTGGGACAGGGAGGGATCCAGCCCAGAGGGTCCCTTTGCAGCCCCTGGGATGCTCTTGTTGAAAGATGAGCAAATCCTCTGTGCCTCAGTTTCTCTACCCCAGCCCAGCCCCGATTTCTCTGCTTCTCCCCCAATTTCATGTTCACCACCCCCAAAGTGGGGCTGGCTGCTGGCAGTGGCCATGCAGCCCAAAGCTCCCAGCTCTAGGGATGTGACAGGGCTTGGGAAGGGGATTTAGGCAGGATGTGGCCCCAGATAATTGCTGGCAGCTTCTTGTGTCTCTGATATTTGCAGTTGGATGCAGGATGGGGCCAGAGCAGATGCTGTGGTGAAAGGCCAAGGCAGCTCCACAGACCCTCAAATTCCCCCAAGCCCCCTGAGATCCTGGGAATGAAGGAAAAAAGGGGGAAAACCTCATTAATAGCAGCAGGGAGCAGCCAGCACCTACTGGGCAGTGGGATGGAGGGGCTTGTTGGGGTGGTCCATGGGGTGGAGCATCCATGGGGGAGAAGTGCAGCCCCCTGCCCAAGGAGGGTCTCTGTTTTTTGGGATCACCACATTTATTTCTCAGTGTGACTGGCAGCCTTGGCCCAAAGCCCCCCAAATTTAGGAGTAGGAATTTATTAGCAACAGGATGATGTTGGGGCTCCTGAGGGGTAGCAGGTGATGCAGTGGGGATGATGGCAGCAGCAAAGTAACTTTTGGGGGGCGTTTTGGGTGGTTGGGGGTGTTCTCTTGTCTGTGTGCCTGCACCCTGTCAATCCTGCCTGGATGGAAAAGCTGGAAAACTTGGATACTCTGACTCATGAGCTGCTTTCAGCCATGATTTCCTTGATTTCAACCTCATATCCCGAGTCCTAGGGCATCCCTGGGCAGGGCTGTGAATATTCCTGGGCCCTGCCACCCACCCCATGCTCCCCATCACTGTTTGGGGTGCCCAGTGAAATCCTTGGGATGAAACCTCTGCTCCAAACCAGTTCTCCCAGTGCCTGCAGTGGGGATGGAGCTGCCCCAGTTAACCTGGGCATGGTGCCCCTGACTGCAGGAGGAACAAGAAGGTGTTTCCTTCCTCTTTCTAACAAGGAAAACATTAAAATCCACCATATTAACCTGTTTTTCTTTTCTAATATACAAGTGCTGCATGCCTGGTCCTCAGGATATTTCTTGTCCCTTTGGATTCTTCTTGAAAGAGAACAGGCCTGGAGTAGATATTAAAAAGAAATTCTTCCCTGTGAGGGTGGGGAGGCCCTGGCACAGGGTGCCCAGAGAAGCTGTGGCTGCTCCTGGATCTCTGGAAGTGCCCAAGGCCAGGCTGGACAGGGCTTGGAGCCCCCTGGGATGGTGGGAGGTGTCCCTGCCCATGGCAGGGGTGGCACTGGATGTTCCATGAGATCCCTTCCAACCCAAACCATTCTGGAGGAGCAGCAGGGATGGCAGGGCTGCTGTCACCACCCTCAGGGCCACAGGGATCCTGCTCCAAGCCCAATCCTTGCTCTAAAATGCGGCCCCAAACTTGGACCTTTCCTTCAGGGAGCAAAAATCCTTTTGTTTTTCTAGGGTTTGCTTTTTTGGGGTTGATATCCCAACATCTGGGCACCGCTGTGGTCATTGCAGTTTCCAAACCAGCAGCACATGCTGGCTTGACCCTGAGGGAGGAAACTTTTTAGATTTTGATACCAAAATGAGGCTATTTATATATAAACACACACACAGAATAAGCTTTTTTTTCTCTCCTTATTTTTTTTTTAAGAGCTGACCAGCAGAAAAATGTGAAACCATTTCCCTGCAGGTTTGGAAAAGCTTGTGCTGGTGGGGTTGGAGGAGTTTGGGTTTTGTTTTCAGATGAGATCCAGGATATCTTTCTCTTCCTTTTTTTTTTTTTTTGTAAAAAGGCTTTACTCCCTCAAGAAAAAAAAAAGATTTACAAACAAAATAACAGCCTGTATCAACTCTCCAGAAGAGAGATGGTATGACAATATTAATCCAAACATCACGCTATTTAATTCCCCAATAAAACATTGGAAAAAAAGGAGCCAACAGTATCTGCACTAACACTTTGCTACATATAAAATCTCCAGCTAATATGAAGCTTATGGTACCAACCTCTAAAACAGTTAAGATATATACACATAGTTTTTGTTTGTTTTTTTTTTTCTTTTGTTTTGTTTGGGGGGGTATATTAACAAACAGAATATTACAAAATATTAAAGAAGGCAACTCTTCTGTCATTTGTTTGGCGGGGGTGTGTGGAGTTTTGTTCCTGTTTCTCTTCACTTGAAGTTGGCGTAGTCTGAGAAGGCGTCGATATATTCCTGCACCACCTTGTAGCAGAATTCGTACTGTTCCTGGGGGGAGAACAGGGTTAGAGCAGGAAAACCCACCCCTGACACACCCCCTGCTGCTTGGTCAGCTGTCCAGAGCAGCTCCCACCTCCCTGTGACCCCCAAAGCCTTGCTGGGGTGCTCTCCCCTCCCCTCTCTGAGGTTTTGTTTGCATCCCCAAAAGGCTTTTCTTTTAAATCCCTGCAAACTCCTCTTGCAAGGCCTCATCCTGCCCTGCCTGCATGTCCAAGCTCATTCCACAGCCACTCCAGGACAGTTTTCCAGGCTCTTCCACCCCAGGAATACGTGGCCTTGGCTGAGGATGCCCCAAGGAGGCTCCTACAGCTCCTGTTGGTGCTCAAGAGGTGTTTGATGCCTTCAGCACCTCTTCCAGATGCCTCAACAAGAGGAAGAGGAGACACCTCCTGGCCCACCTCCATAGAATCATGGAATTCTAGAATGGTTTGGGTTGGAAGGATGATCTTGTTCCAACCCCCTGCCAAGGGCAGGGACACCTTCCACTATCCCAAGCTGCTCCAAGCCCCATCCAAGCTGGCCTTGGACACTTGCAGGGATGGTGAATCCACATCTTCCCTCACCCACTCCTTCATGGAGATAAAAAACCTTGAACCAAGGAGGTTTTTGCTCAACACTGAGCCCCCAGCCCTTCCTTGCTGAGGTTCTGGTGTGGCAGGAGGCACCTACCAGTGTCTGCACCATATGTGGCCTCTGTAGTCTTAGACTCTTGACCGTCTGAAAGACGTCGAGGATGGCCTCTGCCTTCACCCTCTCCAGGACAGTGCTCAGCGCACAGAAGGTGCCTGTTCTTCCTGCTCCAGCACTGGGAAAGACAAAGCAAGGCATGAAGGAAAACCTCTGTCCTGGCCCTGTTGCCTTTGCTCAGGGGACAATCCACAGGGGAAGCACTGGGAGCTGGAGGAGCCAGTGTTCTCCAGCCTCTCCCAGTTTAGCCAGGATGTGCTGTGGGATTCACAGCATCTCCCAAGCTCCTGCTGGAGCAGATCCCCATGGAGGGGTGGCCCAGCTGCTCCAGGCAGGCTTTACCTGCAGTGCACAGTGATGGGGTGGTTGCCAGACTGCTGCTGCTGCTTCTGCACCGCTGCAATGATGTTGATCATCCCCTTCCCATCCCCGGGGATCCCAACCTCTGGCCAGCCGTGGAAGTGGAACTGCCGGATCTGCCTGCTCTTGTTTTCCTGTGGGGAGAGCACAGCTCTGGGAGATCTGCACCAAGGAACCCAGCAGCTCAGGGCTTTGGGATAACCACCCATTAAAGCTGCTTGTGTGGAAGGGTGGCATTCCCTTGGCATGGAGCAGGAGGGAGGCTGGGTGGTGGGCACAGGATGAGGTGGAGAAGGGTGAGGGCAGCAGGGAAGAGGGGCTGGATGAGCTACAAACAGCAGCACAGGAGCTCTCAGGGGTGGGATGCAGGGATGCAATCCCTTTGGGATGATGGGGAGCTGATGCAGCTGAGGGAACACCAGCCAGGGCTCATGGCAGTCAAACCCTGGAGCAGCCAGAGCTTCCCAGAGGGAGAAGCCAGGCCCTTACCCTGGTGTTGGTCACCAGCAGGTCCCTCACTGTGTAGCTCTCACACTCCTCCTCTTTCTTCAGCTCCACCGTGATGTCTCCGTAGGACACGGAGCCGTCGGACGGCCAGTACTGGGCACACTTCTCCTGAGGAAGCAGCACAGGAGGGCACAGGGGAGGAGGGACAGGGTGAGGACCCTTATTTTTCCCTAGAAGAGTCTTCTGGGGCCAGCAGCTGCCCCAAACCAGGTGGGATCCCACAGGTTGCACAGACTCACAGAACCACAGACTGGTTTGGGTGGGAAGGGACCTTAAGGATCATCCCCTTCCAGCCCCCTGCCATTCATTTATTCATTTCCCTGGTGTTTAATGCAGCTGTTCCTGGGAGCTTACCTGGCCTCTCTCCTCCAGCTCTGTTAGCATCACTATGGAGCAGGATTTCCACTCCCAGATCATCCTCCAGAAGTCCTCTATCGTGTGCTGCAGCGGGCCCTGGCTGGCGATGTACGAGTCCTTCTGGCGATAACCCTGGAATTTGGGAACAGGGTCAGTGGAGGAGCAGGAGGAAACCCTCTTGGACAGGGTTGGGTCACCAAGCTCAGTTCAATTTTGGGAGGATTATATTCCCTACACATGCCTGGCTTTACCCATTTGGGTTTCCAGCATGCCTGAAACTGTGAGCGCTGGAGCAGAGCTTTGCCACAGCTCCATGTACTTCAGGCATGATTTTTACTGAGGATTTCTGGAAGAACCAAGCAAAACTAAAGGAACTAGAGGATCTTTAAGGTCCCTTCCAACCCCAACCCACTCTGTGATCTATGAAAACCAGCAGTGGATGACTCTGGCTCTTCCACAACCACAAAGTGTTTCTGTTTCTGATGTTGGCTCCCCTGTGCCCTCCCTGCAGACTGTGACTGCAGATGCTTCGTCATTTGGAGTTTGTCATTTAAGCAAAGTTCAGCAGAGGCAGGAAATTGAATCCTCAACCCAAACTGCTTACGTGCCATGGCAGCTTTCTGATCTGGATGCACAACAAGGCAGCTGCTCCTGGCTGCTCACAGCAGGGACCCAGCAAAGGAGATTTCAGGGAGCAATTAATTGAGGATGTTAGAACTGGGAATAAACTGGTTTTAGTGGGCTAACTCAGTGATTGCCTTTTGGGGGGAAAAAACCTCTCTGTCATTAGGAGATGAAAGTAGAAATTGGGCTGGAAAAGAGCAGTGTCTGTCACTTGGCCAGCACTGGCATCACTGCATGAAGACAAATCTGAGATGTCTGCAGTCAACAGGATTGCTCAGGAGGGAAGGATGTGCAATCACTCACCTCCTCCTCAGAGTGAGGACAGCACTTAACCTCCCTGCCTCTCCTCCTCCCCTCACCCAGACAGGTATAATGGGATTGACCTGGTTTCTCTCAAGGGTTTTGGGATCGTGTAATGCTCCCTAATCCAATCTAGGGGATGTTTTCTGACCAAATGACCAGTGCTGTGTTATTTCCATGGATACATGCATTTGTTTTCCACAGCAGAGCCCAGAGGGGCAAAGGTGAGCCCAGGATCTGGACGCTCTGCTCAGGCTCCAGCTCTCCTCTCCCACAAAGAGCTGGATGTACCCAGGGGTTTCTTGGAGAAAGAAACCAGCACCACCCAGCAAAGCCAAGTGGAGGGAGCCATACAAAACCCATAAAAGGAGTATTTGGGACTAATCCTTCCCCCAGGAAGCAGGAGGAGGTGGTTTGCACTGGGAGAAGATGGAAGGAAGGCTGGAGAAGACTCACGTCGATGAAGGAAGCGTTCACGTAGTCCGTGTTCTCCTCCCCTCTCTTCACTGGAATGATTACTCGGTTGAACTCATCTGGAACAGGACAAAATGATCTGAGATTTGGGGAACTCCTGGATAACCAGGCATGGCCTTTAGCTGGGAACTCACCCAGCCCTAAGTGGGAGGCAGAGGGAAGGGAAGGGGAGCGCTGTGTTGAGTGCACCCGACTGGGGCAAGCACAGTCAGCTCCACCCTCTGGCATGCCCTGGTTTGGGGAAGGAAAAGGAGAGGCTGAGCCCTCCAGGAGGAAAACCTCAGCACTGGGTCTCCCTTCCCCTTGAGGCAGAAAGTCTTGGCAGCAGAAACCAACTGGCAGGGTCATTCCAGAGCTGGCTGCCCAGCTGTGTCCAGACAAAGTCTGAGCATCTTCAGGGATGGAGACTCCACCACCTCCTTGGGCAACCTGTGCCCATGCTCAGTCACCCCCACAGCCAAAACCTGTTCCCTGCCATTCAGAGGGACCCTCCTGTGGTCAGTGTGTGCCCACTGCCCCTTGTCCTGTCTCTGGCACCACTGGGAAGAGCCTGGCTCTGTCCCCTCTGCACTCTCCCTGCAGGAACTGATGGATGAGACCCCCAGAGCCTTCTCTCCTCCAGGCTGAGCAGTCCCAGCTCTCCCAGCCTTTCCTCAGAGCAGAGATGCTCCAGTCCCTTCACTGGGCTCTCTCCAGTCTGTCCATGGCTCTCTTGTGCTGGGGAGCCAGAACTGGACCCAGTGCTCCAGGTGTGGCCTCAGCAGTGCTGAGCAGAGGGGCAGGATTCCCCCCTCGACCTGCTGGAAGTGCTTTGTCTCACCCAGCCCAGGACACCACTGCCCCTTTAGTCACAAGGACACATTGCTGGATCAGGTTCAGGCTGGTGTCCACCAGGACCCCCAGGTCCTTTCCTGCCAAGCTGCTTTTCCACCCAGCTGGGTGACCCCAGCACAAACTGGTGCCTGGGGCTGTCCCTCCCCACGGGCAGGACTTTGCACTTTTCCTTGTTGGTCCCTGTTCCATTTCTCCAGCCTGATTCCTGTCCCCACACCCACCAGACATGCAGCCAAACAAGCCTCACATGGAATTATCTGAAGCACCCTGTTCTTCTTCATGTTCGCTGGCAAATTGCCCGTTCTCATCTTGTCATTCTGGATTTTGATTGAAGTGAGCTTCTGCAGGGCAAGCAGAGAAGCAGAGGCAGGTTTCAGAGCCACCCAGTGCCAGGCAAACACACAGTGGCCCCCATCTATGCCAGCAGATCCACCAGGATCTCAGCCAGGCTCACCTTGAACTCCTCTTCCAGCCCGTTGCTGCTGGTCCCTGGCACTTTGTTGTAGATCTTCTGGAGGTGGATCTCTAAGGATGTCACCTCCAGCTCTGTGTCTCCGTAGAGATAATGCTCCAGAAGTGCTTGGTATATAAACACATACTGCATCTGCCAGGGTTGCAGGGAGAAGCCATCAGTGCCTGTTCCATGCCCAGGGGGAGCATGCTGGATGCAAACCCAACATCTTCCCTGCCCACCCTCTGAGACCCCAGAAAAGTGAGTGACAAACCTCCTGCCACTAAATAGGGATTGGGACTTTATTTGCCACACCAAGCAAAGCTGATGTGACACAAAATGTTCTCCAAGCCTGGAGAGAAGGAGGCTCAGGGGGGACCTTTTGACTCTCCATGGATCCCTGACAGGAGGGGCAGCCAGGGAGGGCTCTGCTCCCAGGGATCAAGGGACAGGATGAGAGGAAATGGCCTCAAGTTGTACCAGGGGAGGTTTAGATTGGATAATGGATAAATTTCTTTATGGAAAAGGTTGTCCAGCCCTGGCACAGCTGCCCAGGGCAGTGGTGGAGCTCCTGTGCCTGGAGGGATTTAAAATCCATGAGGATGTGGCACTTGGGGACAGGGGTTAGTGGTGGCCTTGGCAGTGCTGGGGGAATGGTTGGACTCAATCTGCAGGATCATTTCCACCTAAATGACTTCACAATTCTACAAAGGGAATTAAAAAGCGCAGGACCCTGCGAAGGGCTCCCTTGGACGCACCACCCACCCGGGAGGAGGAACAACACTCTACCCTCACTCAGGCTTTGAGTGAGTGAAGGCAAAGCAGGCCCAGCAGCGGGGGCAGGCCCACACTTACATCAGTCTGTACCATCTGGCAGCGCTGGGCGCGGATGCGGCTCACGAAGCCGTAGACATCGACCTTCCTCTCGGCCTGCATCATGTCCAGCATGGCGTCGATGACGATGAAGGTGCCCGTGCGCCCCACGCCCGCGCTGCAGACAAGGTTAGTGGGACATCAGGAAGGGATTCTCCTCTCTGAGGGTGGGCAGGCCCTGGCACAGCTTGCCCAGAAAAAGCTGTGGCTGCACCATCCCCTGGAAGCGTCCAAGGGCAGGTTGGGCAGGGCTTGGAGCAACCTGGGATAGTCGAAGGTGTCCCTATGGACATGTCCCTATGGACACGCTGGTCTTATACTTCAAGAAGTATAAGATCAGCAGACACTATGGGAAGACAAAACTTGCATCAGCTGCCTCCTGAGAAGGCACAAAAGATGGACTTGGGAAGTTGCAAATGTGACCATCTCTGCCTTTAACCACGGCGCTTCTCCTCGCTGAATGCGGAAGCCCCTGTGGCTCCCCCAGGGTTGCTGCTGTGCCTGAAACCACTCCAGGTGAGGCCAAACTCCATGGCCCTTGCTCCAGGCAATCTGTCAGCTCCCTACTGCCTTCTCCCAAAAAGGGATGCTGTCCTCTCATTGCTGAGCCAAGGGAGATGCCACCAGTGCTCAGCTGGGCTCACTCATCACCCAGACAACCCAAACAACCCTTCAAGATGAGTTATAACACCCTAACATCACTGATTCCAAGAATTTCCTTCAATTCATGCATTTTTTTACTGTTCCCATGAGGAACATCGAAAATTAAAGATAATAAAAAAGTCTTGACTGAAAATAACCCATTTTAAATAAGGGACACTTTTTAGGTGGCCCAGGACAGGCAGGGGTCAGCTGTGAGCAGGACTCACCTGCAGTGCACCACTATGGCTCCTGCATATTGGGGATTGCAGGTCTTCACCTTCTTCAGGAACTTCAGCATCCCAATGGGGGTGAAGGGCACCCCAAAGTCGGGCCAGCTGGTGAAGTGGAACTGGGTCACCAGGCGCTGAGGCTTCTTGTTCGTGACATCACCCACCTGCAGGGGAAAAGTGCACTCAGGTTCATGAGAAATACTCACTTTCCCCTCCCTTCCCCAAAACCAAGGGCAGAGAGGGAGCTGCTGAGATGGAGCTGGATGGCTTAAGCAGCATCCACAGCTGAAAGGGCACAGGCCTAGGCTCTGGGACACATCAGTCTCTAAAAACTTGGCATTTTAATCACCCAGCCCCACACCCAACATCTGAGGGGTGTGAGATGCCAGCTCAGCCTGGGCTGTGGATCCAACCTGGCAGCAGCTGCCATATTTAATTCCCAACAAGCCAAACAAAAGCTGTTGCTCCATCCTTTCCCACTCCTCTGCCCACAGCATCCTTGTATGAAAAGCAGGGGAGGAATCCACACATGCCCAGGCCATTGGAACGAAGAATGAAGCTCAGGAGAATCACACTCAGGGTCCAGACAGGTTTTCAGGCACCAGCTCTTCCCTGCCTGCCTTTGAGAGCAGCAGGAAAACAAACAGAGTGACTAAAACACCCTGAATCTCCTTGGAGGAGAAGGAAACGTGGTGACAGATGGGAAAGCAATCAAACCCAACGCATACGGCGCTGGATTTTGTCTCAGCTCATGGGATAAATCTGATTATTTTCAGGCATTAAGTGTCTGTGGGTGAGAGCAGGAACCAACACTGGTAACAGCAAGTGCTGGAGTATTGCAGAGGGAATTTCAGCCTTGGCATCCATCAGCTTCCCTGCTCTCAGCACAGCCACGCTGGTACCCGCTGGGAACAGGCTCTTAGGAGGAACAAATTCTTAACAACTCTGCTTAAAAATGGGTGATGGGGTCATTTCATCCCAACTTTGCTCTCACAGCACCTTGAAGCAGTTGAGCCAGCACCTTTAGGATGCCCAGTGTGGAGAGGGGAGGCATGGGATGGGACCAGAGGGGGTGGGAGAGGCGATGCCTGGCACCTGCTGGATGCAGAACTTGCGCACGGTGTAATCCACCAGGACGGTCACGTCCTCCACGGACACTCGGATGTTCCCGTATGTCCAGCAGCCCTGGTCCGGCCAGTACTGAGCACATTTACACTGGGGGGGCACAAAACAGGAGCAGGTGAGCTCTGGACACCCTCAGAAGCCTGGGAGTGGCTCCAGGGATGTGTTGGATTGGGCACAAGCTGGGTCAGATCCCAGCTCAGGAAGCCGTCGGGCTCCTACCTCTTTCCTCTCCTTCAGGTTGGTCACCATGACAATTGTCGCTGTGTTTTGCTCCCAAATCATCCTCCAAAAATCGTTCACTGTTTCTTCCTTTGGTCCTAAGGGGAAGGTAAAACAAAACATCCTCTTTGGGATCAGCCCCTCATGCTTTGGGGCCAAAACCCAGCGTGGGAGGTCACATGTGGTGGGTGATCCAACACATTCTTTGCCAGGAGGTCACAGAAGTTGCTTTGGTGTCCAGGCATGTCTGATCCAAGGAACAATCCTATCACACAAGAGCTGGAATTTTTGGATGTGTTTTATGGTCAGGAATTCCATTTTTAGCCCAAGAAAGGGAAATCAGACAAACAGAGCATGGAAATGACTTTCCCAAGGTCACCCAGGGAAACTGTGGCTGTCCCAGAGTCTGCAGAAGTCCTGCCCTGGGATCTGGGGCTCTAACCACGGGATCCCATTTCAGTGTGGCAGAGGGGTGGCTCCCTGCTGCCTGCCAGACATGGAGCTAACTCAGCCTACACTCCCTTGCCAAGCCTGAGACTAAGGGTGAGCCAAGAGAACAGCAGAGCCAAAGCTTAACCTGAGCCTGGAAGTGCTGACGGACCTGATCAGCCTCCTCCTCCAGCCAGAGCCAGAGAAACTGGCCAGGGATGCCCTGACCCAATGACAAGTCAAGAGAGGAGACACAAAACACTCCCATGGGCAGGTAACATCCTGTTGCTGACATGATCCACCCCCTGTGAGTGGGAATTTTGGTTTTAGGGATGTGTTTGGACTTCTGAAGATCACAAGGACAGTTCTCCCTATCCTGTCCCATCCCTGGAAGTGTTCCAGGGCAGGATGGATGGAGCTTGGAGCAACCTGGGATAGTGGAAGGGTCCCTGTCCATGGCAGGGGGTGGAATGAGATGAGCTTTGAGGTCCCTTCCAACCCAAACCATTCCATGACTCTGTGATTTGGGGAATTTAGTTAAGAAGCTCCCTGTCAATACTTCCAGAGGTCACAACATGCTCCAGCAATGGGTATTACTCAGGTAGGACTTCTCTTCCTCCACCAACACATCCAGCATTGATCTTTGTCTGGCAAAACCATTTTGGGAACCATCTGTGGAGCAGCCAAGCCTCCTATTGACCAGGGGAACTCTGCAAGAGGCTGTGCTGTGGTTAGAGTGGCACAGCTTCACTGAGCAGAGGGACCCAGCCCAGCTGCCCCCTCACAGAGCCATGGGAATCATCAACAATTTACCTTGTGCAGCAATGAACTTGTTTTTCTCTTGGTACCCCTGCAGAGAGAAGGGATAAAAGGAAGAGAAATGAGTATTTTTCTAACACAAGAGTCATGAAATGCATCTGCTTCAGGTACAGAGCTGGCAGCTGCTCTGCTGTTCTCTCCCCTGTGCAGAGAAGGGGCTGCAGCCTCTGAGGGGAGAATCAGGGCCAAAGGTGGGCTGAAATAATGGAAAATCCCTGTACAAAGGGCTGTTTTCCCAAAGGAACATTCCCCACACTCACATAAGGCAGGAATGACCCCACTTGCTGGCACAAGGCACCAATGAAGTGGTACCTGACAGCCCTCCCACTAGAATTAGACCAGAGCATCATGTGAAAATCAGCACTAATCCTTGGCAGAGGGGGCTGTTGAACTCATGGGGATTGTTTTTCTGTATTTTGTTTACTGGGGAGGAGAGGAAAAAGGTCTTTTGGGTCTTGCTTTGCTTCATGTGCCTCCATCTCTCACATGACCCTTCCAACTTGAACCACCATGGTGACAAAGGACCCATCTCCCCCAGAGCAGAGCAGGGCAATGTTGCTTCCATTTCAGCTGGATTCCTTGATTTTTACTTGATCCCCTACCCACATCCAGCCCTGCAAGCTGGGAAGTACCAATGGCCAACTGGCCACTCTCTTCAGGTATTTAAAAGCCATGTGGATGTGGCACTTGAGGACAGGGTTTAGTGGTGGCCTTGGAAGTGCTGGAGGAATGATTGGACCTGAAGGTCTTAGAGGGCTTTTCCAACCTAAATGATTCTGTAATTCATCAGCTGTTGATGAGAAACCCCCAGCTCCAGCAGGAGTGGTTCCCCAGCCCTTTCCAAACCAAAGTTTGCCCCTGGTGGGGATTTCCCTTTCCAAGCACAGAACTCACATTAATGAAGGAGGCATTGATGTAGTCGGAGTCAGGGACCCCTTCCACAGGAGTCAGGTGAACCCTGGAATGATCATCTGCAGGGAAAATCAAAACTCTGCATCAAAGACAATCCCCTCCTCTCTGCTGGTCCCTGGTGTGGTGAGAACCCAGGAGTTGGAGCAGAGCTTCAAAAACACCTTTATGCCCCCAAATTCCTCCTGCTTAAGCTCAGACAGATGCTAAACCTTGTCCAAGGTGGTTTTCCTTCTGCAGAGTGCACATCTGAGGACACCCTGAGCCAGCCCACTGCCCAATGTCCCTTTTGACATGTCCCATCCCTTTCACCTCTCCATGGCCTCCTGGCTGCTGAGGGCTCCATGGAGCTTCTCACAGGTACCTAAAGCTCCAGCAGACACAGCCACCCACCTGGCAGGTGAAATGCCCTCAACTGTGCCCTTGCCCATCCCAAAACCAGGAATGGGGAGTCCTGGCAGGAGCCCCTGTGTGTTTTCCCCCCACATCCAACCAGCTCTGATACGTACAGGGCAAAATGTTCACATATCTGTTCTTCTCCTTGTTCTCCTCCTTGGAAGCAGCTTCACACGTGGCCTGGATGGGACACGCTGGGAGAGCCTGAAATGGCACAAAAAAAGGGTTTTTCATGATGTTCTCACAGCAGGAACCCTGCCCCTCCACAGGTCCCCACCACCCACACCCCTCACCTGCAGCCAGCACCAGCTCCTCCTCCCTGAGCTCACAGTGACCATTTCAACAGCTGGGCTGCCCAACAGAGAGCCAAGCCCTCTGGAAAGGAGATGTCTGGAATCTCCACATCCATGGACACGAGGTGGCAGCAAAGCCTCCAGCTCCAAACCCACCCGGCAGCACCACAGAGCTCAGAGGCTCCTGCTGAGATTCCCTCATTAACAGTGCTGCTAATTGTGACCTGATTAAGCCCCCATTGCCCGAGTGCACCCAGTGGTGACAGGGGCAGCACCAGGGGACCTTTGGTTGGGGGGTGCTGGGGTGACAGGGGACGCTGTGCCTGGGTTTCCTGCTTGGGCACAGGAGGTGCCTCCCCAGCACTGTTATTCCACAGCCTCTGAACAGCAAAAGGAGAACGTTCTGTATCCATCACCCCTTCCTCCAGCTGACAGGAGGGCAACCGAAGTGTCCAGGGCAATCAGGTATTTATAACCCTATAAATCCCCCTCCCTGGGCACTCATTGCACCTATTTGGTTTCATCAAAGCATGGCCAGGAAGGGGATCAAGTTGAGCAGCAGCTGGACAAAGTCAAGTCCAAGCTTTTTTTTATCTTCTCATCATTCTCATGGTGCCATATCATGTCTTGGAACCAGGCTGGGAGCACAGGTCTAGTTAGGAGCTGCTGAGGGAGCTGGGGGGGCTCAGCCTGGAGAAAAGGAGGCTCAGGAGGGACCTTCTGGCTCTGCACAACTCCCTGACAGGAGGGGCAGCCAGGGGAAGTTGGGATCTGCTCCCAGGGAACAGGGTCAGGATGAGGAGAAATGGCCTCAAGTTGTGCCAGGGAGCTTTAGACTGGATATTTGGAATTTTTTTTTTACAGAAGGAGTTGTCAAGCACTGGCACAGGCTGCCCAGGGCAGTGGTGGAATCCCCAACCCTGGAAGTGTTCCAAAAACATATAGATGAGGAATTTTGGGGACATGGTTTAGTGGTGGCCTTGGCAGTGCTGGGTTAATGGTTGGACTTGATAGAGGGATTTTCCAACCTTAAATGAATCTGTTCTATTCTATTCTATTCTACTATATTCTATAATTAACAAGGCAAAACAGATTTACTGTCACAACAAGCTGCAAAGCTCAGCAACATCAAGAAGTGGTTGTAGCCATCTCAAAAAATGCTCTGGAATTGTGGGATAAGCACAACACCTGAATTACTCCCAGCTGAAGGCCAACCTTTGTCCCACACACTGCCATCACTCTGTTTCAGGGTTAAACCTCATTGAAATAAGACGGGGTCATTCTTGTTTCTCTGTCAGAACTCTTTTGTTTGTGGAGTTAAGCCATGACTGCGAGGAGGGAGGCAGAGCTTGGGAGGCAACCAGCAAGCAGGGAAGCTCTGAAAGACCTCAAGACATCCAGAACCATCCCTGAACCTGGGAAAATGGAACCCTGAGGTGCTGGTTGACAGAAACCCTTTGCTTCCTGCAGCGAGCGTGAGGCCGAGCAGCGTGTCCACCCTCACCGCAGACTCAGGGACAGAATTTCTCCTGCCACCACTCAACCCTTTGAGAAATCCATGAGAAGCACACCCCAAACCCGAAGCCAAGGGCAGCCTGTGGGCTCTGAGGGCGAGGAGCAGAGGCACTCACGTTGAACTCCTCCCGGAAGAGCTTGTTGTCGTCGGCCATGCGGCGGTTGATCTCCTCCTCCAGCTTGTCCACGGGCAGCGGGGGGTACTTGCGGTTGGTGCTGGGGGAGCGGGCCAGCAGGGGCATGCTCTGGGGCTCTGCAAGGACACCCGGGGGTCACAGGGGCCACCAGCACTGTGCTCTGTCACCCTGTGCCCAGCACTGCCCACCCACGTCCAGCTGTGCACAGGGACCCCGCACGCTGACACTTTCAGGGCTGCATCGCGTCCTTGCGTGTGCACAGAACCTCAGGATGGGTTGGGCTGAAGGGATGGTCAAGATCATCCCATTCCAAGCCCCTTCCACCAGTTCCAACACTTTCCACAAGACCAGGCTGCTCCAAGCCCAGTGGCACTGCCCTTGTGGCAGCACTGGGGTGGCACCAGGCCTGTCCCCTGTGCTGGCACTGCTGGGGCACCTCCAGTCCTGGGGGAGCTCTGGGCCTCTCACAAAAAGACTTTGAGGGGTTGGAGAGTGTCCAGGGAAGGGAATAGAGCTGAGGAAGGGTCTGGAACACCAGGAGCAGCTGAGGGAGTTGGGGAGGCTCAGGGGGCCCTTCTGGCTCTGCACAACTCCCTGACAGGAGGGGGCAGCCGGGGGGGTCAGGCTCTGTTCCCAGGGAACAGGGACAGGAGGAATTAGCCTGATGTTGTGCCTGGAGAGGTTTAGATTGGATATTTGGGAAAATTTCTTCATGGAAAGGGCTGTCCAGTCCTGGCACAGCTGCCCAGGCAGTGGTGCAGTCCCCATCCCTGTGGGATTTAAAATCCACGTGGATGTGGCACTTGGGGACAGGGGTCAGTGGTGGCCTTGGCAGTGCTGGGGGAATGGTTGGACTGGATGATCTTAAAGGGCTTTTCCAACCCAGAGGGCACAGCAAAGGCAGCTGTTGCTTGTGTAGCTCAGCACAGCCAAGAAAGGCCATGTGAGGGCTACACCAACAGAGCTGAGGGTTTGTGAAGTTCACACCTTCGTTTACAGGGATGTAAGATGGGCTGGGAAGGTCTTAGCAGCCAACATGAAAAAAAAAGGTGCTGAATTTCAGTTAGTGCTTCTCAGAAGGTGGTTGTTTATGCAGAAGGAGCTCTGAAAAAGCATCTGAAGTGACTTTAAGAGGTGGTGGATCTTCTTCAACTCTTAATTTGGTGCTTACATATGGATGGAGATGCCCAACTTCAGACCCTCAATGGGCAGCTCTGGCTCAAAGCTCAGGGGCAGAAGAATTTAGGCATTACAGCAGCCTCTCACAAGGCTCTAAAATTGCCTTTGTGCATCTTTTAAGAGGTATAAAAATATTTTTGTAATTAAAGAAAGTGTATTCCCTGCTTTCTCCTGGAAATGTTAGTTTGGTGTCTAAATATTTTTATAATTAAAGAAAGTGTATTCCCTGCTTTCTCCTGGAAATGTTAGTTTGGTGTCTACAGTTAGTGAAGATCTGAGTTTTAATCAGAGACCATCCTAATCTGAATGAGGAGAGGATGTTTAATTACTCCCCAAAGATGTGCTTTTTCAAAAAAGTTTCTTCTTTGAGTCAAAAAAATACTGTGAAAACTCAAGAGGAATGTCAGTAGTTTGATTTTGGAATTGACTTTGGAATCCCCCATTTTAATATCAACCACTTGAGGGCAAACATTCAATCCCTGGAACGAAAGCTGGGAAATAAATCTCCATTCTATACAAGTCTGCCAGAACCATGGAAAACACAGAAAAAGCAGAACATGAAACAATGAAAAAGAGAAATTAAAAAAATATTTGCCTACAAAAACATGAGGGGGAGAGACCCTGTGTGGCACCAGGTGGACTCACCTGTGTCGTCCGTCCGGCCGTTGGACAACCGAAAGGAGTTGGAGTGGCTCCCTGCCTGCTTGTATTTCTTGAACCTGCCAAAGGGAAGGGAGTGGAAAACATCAGTAAATATCCAGCAGGAAGCCCAGGCTCCCTCCCAGCTGAGAGATGCCAGGCTGTTTCACACTTTCTCATGGCTTCAGGAATTAGCTGGTGGGTCCCAGAGGCTGTGGCACCTCTGCAATCCTGCCTGGGGCAGAGCTTTGCACTGAGCACATCTGGCACAGCTGCAGGAGCCCAGAGAGAGGGGAAAACCAGGGGGAGAAGCTTCAAGGGTGCTCATTATGGAGAACACCCCAAGGAGTTCCTGCTCCTTGGGCTGACCCAGCAAAGCACATAAAGCCCAGGCTGGTCTGTCCTGCAGCAAAGCCCCTCTCTGTCTGCTTTTAACTTGGAGCAGCTGCTTCTGCTGCCTGAAATTTGAGTTTTGCTGAATCACTGGGCAGTGAACAGAAACCCTTTCTTACAGGGCTGCAAGCCAGGTGGGAAGGACTCAAACTCTGCTGCTGCCGAGCTCCTGAGGCAAAACTCTCCTCAGGTTCACTGCTGTGAGGGCAGGCCTGGAGCCAGGAGACAGGGAAGTTTTCCACTGCTGAGGAAATTGTTTTTTTCTTTTCTTTTTTTTCCCCCAGACTTATTTAATCACCAAACTGGTGAGTAAATGAAAATGTTTACTGCAGATGAATAAAGACCCTCTCCTAGCTGAGCAGTTATGCTTTCAGGAGCTGGGAATGCTGCATTTTGAGCAGGGCAGATGCTTGGATTTTAAAAAATGGACCTAAGAAGGTTTTATTATGCTGTAATTCAAATTACAGTATCACCTATCACTCCTCACAAGCTCCGCCTCACAGTGGAAGACGCACAGGCACAAAGTGCAGGTTTGGTACCCAAAGCAGAGCCTGGGTCTGGGTGTTGGATCCTGCTTGGCATTGAGATGGGAATCAAGGAATAACACATGGAAAGGACTTTCTGGCTCCAGTGCTGTGTTCAGCCTCCCTGGATTTCTGCTTCCACCCACACTGACAGGGCTTCAGTTCAATCTACCCTGCTAAATGTGACATTTGGAGCAGCAGAACAGGAATTCCCCACATGAGGAGCAGCTTTGTAGAGAAAGGAATAAGCATCATTCACCAGATAACCCCGACCATCACTTTCATTCATTGTCCTTACAAGTTGCTTTTCAAAGCACCAGCTGTGTCAGCCTTTAGCTTGGGAACAGCACAAAAGGCTCATTCCTGCTCATTCAGGAATTGTTTCTGTCAAACAAGAGAATTCAGCATGAAAGCAGCTCTTACCTCAACATGTACAGAACAATAATAATAAATACTATGACTAGGAGGGAAGACAGGGCCACCATCACAGCTATAATTGGAGTCTCATCTGCAAGAGGAAAAGAAAGGGGTGGTTATGGACATTGAAAAACATCATTTAACAGGGCAGAGTTCTACAATTTCTGCTTGAAAAGCAATTATGATATTAACAATAAAAATAATAAATAATAAATAGTACTAAGTGATGTTACATTTCTCGAGTTTGAGAGTGAAGACAGAAAAGGACCTGAGTGAGCACCATGGATCTCAGAGACTCCCAGGTCTGACTAAAACCTGAAACCACCACTCACAGCACCTCAGTCTTCTCCAAGAGCTGGCCACTGTGAAACTGTGACCTTGCAGATGAAAACAGAGATTGAGAAAGGTGGGACTGGGCTATTTTTGGGGTTTCTTCTGCACAATTGAATGTGCACGTGGTGGCCCAGCCAACAGAAGTTTCCCCTGTCAGCTGGGGATCCACAGGAAGTTCCTAAGAGCTCCATGAGCTTGGTATAACTTACAATATTAATATTTTACTTTATATTAAAATGGGTGAAAACTGTGGCCTTTGTAACACCCCACAGACACTACATTTGTAACACCACCACGATTTTGCTTCCAGTTCCTTGTCAAACAGGTCAGGAGGGCAAAGCTTCCTGCTGCACCTGGGAGCAGGGGGTGGAACTGGATCCTTCAAGACCCCTTGCAATCCAACCATTCCGTGATCATGGAATAATTTGGGTTGGAAGGGACCTCCAAAGACCATTTAGTCCAACCCCTTACTCCTTCCCCCCTGGATATACTGATTTTGGAGAGCAGGAGATGTCAGACACCACCAGGCCACTGAGTGTGACCCGATTTGTCTCCCTCAGAAGCTCCTCGAGGGCAGGTACCTCACAATTCCCTTGCAAAACCACTCAGATTAGTCTGAAACACTCCCATCCCCCAGGACCCACAGGAGAATCCTTCCTTTAAACAACCCATCTGCATCTTGTCCTGGAGGTCAGTGAAACAGTGGTTGGTGCTGGCAGATGACCCAGATGGGTTGGAAGCCAAGCAGCTCCAAGCAGGGAGGAGAACGGCCCTCAAGGGCATTTTTTTCAGAGAAATGTGGATGCCAGCAATGCCAGCTGGGGTTATTTCCATTTTTCATCAGCTCCCTCAATCTCTAAGGGCCACCACACCATGTCCACACAGCCCTAAGTGGCTGCAGGGCATGACCCCTCTTTCCACCTTCTGTGCATCCATTTCCCTGCAGATTCCTGCTCCATGTGTCTCAGCAATTTCAGCCAGCACACTTCCTTAGGTGGGATTTATTTTCTCCATCTCTGAGCTAACAAGGGGCACTCTGGTTATATTTCTGTGTTTGTCCCTCTGTGGTGTGAAGTCTGGGAATGTTATTCCTATTAAAACATATGATTTTTGTGTAACGATTTGAAGGTAAGGACCTGGTGTGGCAAATCAAAATATTAAATTATTTTGCACATCTTTGTCCGTTCCATCTACTGTCCTAATGTGCTGACATCTCCCAGAGCCCAGCAGGAATTTATTGGGAATTCTGCCTCCTGCACACTCCACAGGTTCTTGACCCTTGGCATTCCCCACCTTGATGCTTTCCAAAAGCAAGAACAGGTTGGTCTTGGCCCAACCACAGCCAGCCTTGGCCTCTCCCTGAACGAGCTTCTCCTCCAGACTTCCAAGTGCAGCCATCCCCTCCCTCCTGGCTGCAGGGCTGGAAGGAGCTGCCCTGCCAAACCCTGAGGTGTTAAGTCACCCTTGGACCATTTTTCCTGCCTTGGCTGGGCTTAAGCTCAGCCTAAGCAGTGCTGAGCCGGGCTGGAGCTGCCGGGGCAGCGGTGGCTGGTGATTTGTGAGAGAGGTGTGATTTGTGGGCAGGGGTGGCTCTGGCAGCAGGCTGCAGATTTGTGGGCAGGGGTGGCTCTGACAGCAGGCTGCAGGGAGTCTGGAGGGTTGGTTTTTTTTTTTTTTTTCGAGGCGTTTT
>VZRZ01002085.1:1024862-1120265 GCA_013398175.1 Climacteris rufus | reverse complement strand
TTTTTTTGGGCACATCTGGCGGGATGAGATTCGGAGCTTTCCCACCGCTAACGGCCCACCCAGCAAAGCCCGGGCAGGAAATGAGCTGGAGGGTCCCCAGCTGCTCCCTCCCTGCCCTGCCAGCCCTGGGGAGCTGTGCCAACCCCTCCTCACAGCTCCTGTCCTGCTCCAGCCTCAGCCCTGAGGGTTTCATGCTTTTCATGCCTTGGAAAAGGGACAAGGACTCAACCTTCTGCTTCCACAGCGCCAGAGCATCTTCCAGTCCAGAGTCTGGAAGGCATCAAGATGCTTAAATCTTGTCCTGGCCCCTCTGAGGAGCCACCAAACCCTCCTCTGGTGCTTGAGATCATGTCCCAGCTGGAGGCAGAGGTGCTCTATAGGGGTCTCTAGGCTGTTCCCTGCACATCATACAGAGAGGGACAAGGCTGAGCAGCCCACCCCTGCTCACAGCTGCCCACAAAACTGGTCACAAAATGGTTTGGGTTAGAAGGGACTTAAAAAATTGTCTAGTTCCAACTCCCTGCCATGGGCAGAGACTATTTGAAACAGCATGGAAAGACAGGACAAGGGGAAGTGGCTTCAAACTGAGAGTGAGGTAAGGTAAGATATTAGAAAGAAATCCCTCCCTGTGAGGGTGGGGAGGCCCTGGCACAGGTTGCCCAGAGAAGCTGTGGCTGCCCCATCCCTGGAAGTGTCCAAGGCCAGGTTGGACAGGGCTTGG
This sequence comes from Climacteris rufus, assembly GCA_013398175.1. Taxonomy (NCBI): domain Eukaryota; kingdom Metazoa; phylum Chordata; class Aves; order Passeriformes; family Climacteridae; genus Climacteris; species Climacteris rufus. The sequence goes on along the minus strand of VZRZ01002085.1, from coordinate 1,119,544 downwards.
AGCAACCTGGGATAGTGGAAGGTGTCCCTGCCCATGGCAGGGGTGGCACTGGATGGGCTTTAAGGTCCCTATAGAATCACTGGGATGACAACACATTCCCAACATGATCCAAGCCAAGTTTTCCCAACAGCATTATTTAATGTCATCAGCAGCCCCTCCACCTTTTGCTGCCAGAGTTTTGCTCCCAATGCTTCTTCTGGGTGCTGGGGAGCCAGGAATTGTGACCAAAACCTCTAGAACAACCCTCCAAGTGACAGGACTTGGAAATATTATTTTATTAACATAGAATGGCCTGGGTTGGAAAGGACACTGAAGACCATCTTTTTCCACCCCCTGCCATGGGCAGGGACACCTTCCACTATCCCAGGGTGCTCCAAGCTCTGTCCAACTTGACCTTGGACACTTCCAGGGATGGGGCAGCCACAGCTTCTCTGGGCAGCCTGTGCCAGGGCCTCCCCACCCTCACAGGGAAGAATTTCTCCCCAATATCCCAACTAAACCTACTCTCTTTCAGTTTGAAGCTGTTCCCCCTTGTCCCATCACTCCATGCTCTTGCAAAAAGTCCCTAATTAATATTATCAATATTGATACAAATGTTGTTAGGAAGTCAGATGTATTCCCATTTTCGGTTTCTTTGCTCTCAGAAGCAGGGATGAATGGCAGCAGAGAGAGCACAAAATCAAACCTAAGCCAGGCCAGATCTGAGGGAATTACACTGAGCATTTCTGCAGAGGCTCAGCCACAATTTTAAATGAGTTCCCTCAGACCTGCATCCCTTTTATTCCTTCTGCTAAATGTGTCCTGACAGGAAGTGCTGCAGAGCATCTGCCTGGTCCCTGGACCATCAGTGGGCTGGGAGGCAGAGTTTGCAAAGCTGCAACACCCATGAGAGCCAGGAGGAAAACACACAGAGGCAGCTCACTCCTCCAGGTGGGAGCCAGCCCAGCTCTGCCCTCTCCTGCAGTGCTAAAGCCATGAGTAATTGCAAATATTCTGGTGCAGATGCCAGTTCTCAGAGCTGAGAGATGGAAAAATGTCCCCAAAGTGCTGTTCTCTTACAAGAAATGGATTTGTGCTACTGCTTGCCAACAGAATGAAGGAGAAGAATAATTATTCCCATCATCTGCAGGATAGGTTTGGATCAAATTGTGTAAGTCACAGTCAATAAAGACAATTCAGAAGCAAAAAGACGCCAAAAGGAAATTTCCTGAATGGCTTCTTAGACTTTGGTCATCCAGCTCTAGGGACGTGCTGACATTCCCAGAGCAGGAACAATCTGTGTCTAATAGGACATGTACAAATTGCAATGGGATTGTTTAGTTCTAACAAGAAAAGCCCAACAGAAATTAAGATATCAGTGTGTCACCAGCTCCTCTAAAGAGCTTCAGAGGCTCTGTAAAAGCACATTTGGAAGTCCTAAGGAGAGCTCTCTAATAGCAGAACGCTCCTGGAAATGTTTTTACTGACTAAAGAGCAGTGAAATATAAAATTCTTACCTCTTCTGTCAGAGTTACCTGCAGAAAAAGAAAACAAAAGTCTCTTAGCAACAAAGAAACAAGACACTTTAATAAGTCAGGGAGGATCAAAGACCAAGACAGGAACAAATTTAGTAACTCTCATCATCTGCCTGTAAATGTTTCCTTTAAAACACCAGCTATAAAGCCAGGATGTTAAAATGAATTTCTGTGTGAGGAAAAAGGAACAAATCTGAAGTTTTTATCAGCAGAACAGGGAGCTGAAGCCAAGCTTTAACATCAATAAACACAACTTAATGACTAACACTGACTGTTTAAAGCCCATAACCAGCGAGCCACTGGTGTAATTCATTAGCACTTCAACATTAAGAGATAACACTGGTGAATAATTTTAAAAGAGTGGCAGAGCCAAGAGTTCAATTAAGAGCAGCTAGGCCCAGGGATGGGGGTGAGGAGCACTCAAGGAAAGTCTCTACCTGCTGGGCTGGATGTCTCATCCAGAGGACACCAGGACAAACCTGCCAGGCTCTCCTGGGGCACTGCTGGTGGCTTTGGAGAAGGAGGAACTGCCTCTCCAATGTGTCACCTTCTGCCCCAGTCCACTTCTTGAGCACCACTTCATTCTTCCATGACAAACACCCACATTTCCTGTTGAGGCTAATGGCAAGGGCAGCCCTCAAATTAATTTTGTTCCTTGACAAATCATTGGAAATAAAGGAAGAATCAGGTTTGGTTGTTTGTTCTCAGTACTGAAATTGAGTGAGAAGCCACTTATGGCCTTGATGGTGCAATAGCCAATGTGTCATGGAATACACCAAGACAGTTCACAAAACCAGTAACCCAAGTCACAAAAAACGTAGTAGAGACACAAAAGTGATAAATTTGGTCCCCCCACCAGCAGAGATTATATTACAAAATCCATATATTAGCAGCACTTAAGGCTTTTGCCTCCATCTCTCCCATTTGAAGGCTAAATTTATTCTGAACTTGCCCCATGTGTGTGGCTAAGGCTGTGCCGGACTCCTTCACTCTGCAAAAAAGGATTTGTGTTGGGAAGGAAGCTGGGTGAGCTGAGGGGTGGCAGAACACTGTGAAAGCTGGGTTGTGAACTTCCTTCAGCCACATCCCTGCCTATGCTGGCAGCACAGACAACTTCACTGCAGCTTCATGGGCTGTGGCTTCCCAAAATCCCCACAGGAAGGGGGCACACACATCTCACTGATGTGCAGATGCCCAACACCCAGTATCCCTTGGGAAATTTGTTCTTAAGGAATGTACACTTGACACCTTCCTGCATTAGCTCCACTGTTATTTTGTTCCAGCATTTTGTACTCCACCACCAAGTTATCAATCCTGTTTTTCCACTAAATCCCACTCTGCCAAGGCCTAGCAGGCACTGCTATCTTCCTGTTCCAGCTTGGAGGCATGCAGTACCAAAACTGGATCTCAAATGATGCAGCACTGAGCAAACCAAGGCTGAAGAGCCACAGCTCTTCAAAGATTTCTGGCCAGCCCAGCCTCTTTTTGTCTGATTTTTTGCTCTTAACCTGCACTGAGCAGCCAAACTACATTTTCTGGGGCCACTTTCCTGATGTGCCAAGAGGGGAATGAGATCAGGATGGCAACAGAGACAAATCTCTCTCATCTGGACCTTTCAAAGATTAAGGTCATCCAAGTAATGGGGAAAATTGATAATGTAAGGATACAATCACAGAATAGTTTGGGTTGGAAACAAAGATTATCTAGTGCATCTGTGGACAGCTTTCACTAGATGACCTTGGCTCAAACCTTTGGTAGGACAAATCTTCTGATTTGGGCCACTCAGGGAGTTCTGTTGTTTCGTATCACCACAGAATTGGCCCCAAAGTGTTCTCTTGCTCCGTTTTGCTCAGCAAAACAAAAAGAGCGAAGAAACAAACCCAGAGGCAGGGTGGCCTGGAGAAGAAGAGGTGGGGGAGGTGCCTACCATTGTGGGAAGCAGAAGAGGTCTCCTGTGTTGTCACCACCATGCTGAAATTCCTCTCCGTCGTCTCCGCCTCCGTGCTGGGGACAGCGGTGAGCGGGGCCGGCGGCGTCGCGCTGGGGAGCAGGGATGGGGCTGGAGACAGGGTTGTCCCCAGGGTGGAGGAGGTGTTGAGGCTGCCAGTGGTGGTGTTGGGGGAGATCCTGGTGGCTGTGGTTGGCGGTGGCTTTGGCGCCAGGGTAGAAACAGTCCTGGGAGTGCTCACGTTGAGCCGGTTTGCGCTCGGTGTGGTCCCGTTCTCAGGACCTGCTATGGGAGCTTTGGTGGGGCTCCTGGGGGAGGTGGACGTTGTTGTGGGTGGCCCTGAGAGGGGAAAAGCACAAAGGAAGCTCCATGAGATTCTTTTCTGAGACACTGGAGGGTTTGGATTCACATGATTGTAACTATAAGGATAAAACATCCCACAAATGCTGAGTGCAGGATGGGGAATGCTCTGCACAGCAGGTGATGCAAATGCCATGGAACAGGTAACTTGAACAGGGGTTATACATGAGGAGGAACAAGCAATAGAGCCCCTGGAGGTGAGGATCAATCCTGGTCAGAGGAAAGACCTGTGGGTCCCATTTATGAGCACCTGAAGCTCATCAGTACCCTCTTTCCAACACTTGATGTTACAGTTATGTGGAGGGCAGAAGGAGTGAGACACTGAGCATGTGAACTCTTACTCCTTTGATTCTAAAGATGGGATAAAAGGGAGATGAGGAGCACAGTTTACCTGTTGTAACGTTGTCAGCACCTACACTTATCAGGCCACTTCCGAGCAAAAGGAGAAAGAACCACAAATCCATGTTGACCTGGGGAGGAAAGCACAGAACGGTTATTTAAACCCTCATGCAACATCATCCCAAAATAATCCAAGGTGGGGATGCTGCTGTGCATCTTGTAGAGCTGTGAGAGAGGAGTGGAATTGTGGCTGGAGTCCCTGCAGGCACGTGGATGGGAAGGATTTATGGGGGTGTTCATATTAACCCAATGGGAGAGCACATGGAGAGATCCCAGTCTGGTGGAGCAGCAAAGGTGTCCATGGATGAAGCAGGGAATGGGTGAACTGTGGGAGAGCACAAGAGGAACCAGCTGAGCAAGACAAGTATCTTAAAAGAGATTGATAAATTGTTCATACAGTGGTCTGCAAATGATTGCACTCTGAGCAAACTCAAATGCCATTTAAGTGAAGATTGTGGCAAAGAGCCTTGATCCCGAATGCCCCAGAACTGGAGGCAGGAATGAAGGAGAGGTCAGCTCCCCCTGGCTCGCTGACACCCGAAATTTTACTGGGCAGGGGCAGAACACTCAGCTCCATTCAGACCCCGTTGGATCCCCTGTGCTTCAGACAAAACACCCACAAATAACCCAAGATGATGAGCAAACTCAGGCTGCACACTCCTACTGTACATTCTTCCCAGGATACATCCAGCAAAATTACAGGACTATGACATCAGGAAAGTCGTTTACCCCAGCCCTTTTAAATACAAGATTTTTATGGTGATTTCTTTCCTCTGGAGACCTCAGAAAGCTCCTGAGAAATGGGTATTGTTCTCTCCTCCCAAACACCTACAGATCCAGAGGCCCGGAGATGGGAGACGTCACCATTCTGGCCAGGATGGAGCCCAGAGCTGCCAAGCCCAGACCAGCACGTGGCCCTGGGGCCTCCCAAGGATGGGCCAACACCTCTGCTCTCCTCTGAGCCCAGAGAGGGCTCAGACACAGCTCTGTTCCGTGCCATGGGCCAGCAGCTGCTGCCCAACTCCTGTCCTTCAGGCTTTTGTCCTGTGTCCAGTTGCATCTCCAGGATCTCCCAGGAGAGAGCTGCGGGATTTTGCTGCCAAGTCATCTTGAGGCGCTGCCAAGAACGGGTTTTATTCCCTCCCCCTCTAATACATCTTGTGTTGTTTGTGCTTCTTCTATTTATTTAAATTTGCTGCATCCAGACCCATCCCAAACTGCGGGCAAAAGGACAGCACTGAAGTCATCCACGCGCTGGAAGCGGTATCAGAAATACAAGATCCTCCCACCCCACCCGGGAGTATCCTCCCACCAGCACCACCTACTTACATGTTTTTGCTCCCCTTCCAAAAGAAAACCTGGCAAAAATTGACCTTACTCAGTGACCAAAAGGTCAGACAAACCCTGAACCAGAAGGAAATCAAGCTCTGGAGATAAGAGCTTTCCGTAGGCTCCGTCCACAGCCAGCCCTGCTGCTGCAAGCAGGGCAGGGCTTTCTCCAAGGGTCCCACTGGTGTGAGCAGTCAGCATTCCAGAGGGTTTCATCACCAGTTAATATCTGTCTGCATGAATTTGAACTGATTCAGTCCTCCTGTCACTGGTGAGAGCAGGACTGGTCCTGCAATGCCTCCCTGAGGCCGTGCTCCAGGGTGGGATGTCGGGGGAAAACCACAACCAGTAGTTTGATGGTTTGATGATATGTTCCACTCTTGGTGATTAACACACCCCACTCAGCCTGGTCAGCTGTCTGCCAGAGTCTGAGATGAGCCTGGTCTATGCTGATTTGGCTTTGGAGAGAAAAACTAATTATAAGGAATAAATAGCGAGGGTGGTGAGGCCCAGCAAAGCTGTGGCTGCCCCTGGATCCCTGGAAGTGTCCAAGGGCAGGTTGGATGGGGCTTGGAGCCACCTGGGCTAGTGGAAGGTGTCCCTGTCCATGGAAGGGAGTAGAACTAGGTGATCCCTAAGGTCCCTTCCAACCCAAAGAATTCCATAATTCTATGATCTATGTAACTCACTGCAGGAGATGGATTGTGGGAGCACCCCGCTGTGGAATCCCACAGAAATAAGGTGCTCATTGTGATGGGACCCACGTGCCAAAGCAGGAGGAAGTTAAACCCACACTGAAACTCCAGAGAATGTAAATGATGGCACTGAGATGCTCTGAAAACCTCACAAGGGCTGATGAAAGCACTAAGGCCTCGTCATCACAACCACTTCCCTCGCTGGGAACCCACTGCTGCCACAGCAGGAAAACAGGCAGGGAGAGGGAAAGACTTGGCTCTTCTGGAAGCACTGCTAGGGAAAAAAAGCGACCATTTGCTGTGTTTTGATGAATATTTGCACAGAAACACCACTCATGTACATGGATGTGGCTCCCTTCTCTCCCCCCAACTCACTGCTCAGAAAAAGAGTTCCCCTTTGTTTGGGATCCCCGTTCATTTGGGATCCTGTTCATTTGGGATTCCCATTCATTTGTGATCCCACTCATTTGGCATTCCCATTCATTTAACATCCCATTAACTTAGGATCCCTATTCACTTGGGGTCCTCGTTCATTTGGGATCCCATTCATTTAGGATCTCCATTCAATTGGGATCCCGTTCATCCCATTTCCACTCCCATTCCGGGCAAGCTGTGCCAGAGCCTCACCACATCCTCACCACATTTTCCCTTGGCATCAAAGCCGACCACAGAGAGTGGGAAGAAAGGGGGAAAAACTGTGAATCCCCTTTACTTTCTGCCCTCCATTATAGGGAAATAACCCACAAAGGATAAAAGAGCTTGGGCTTATTTCCATGACTGTGATTGCTACGTGCATGAAAGCTATAGGAGATTCCTGGACTGGCTGCAAAACCCCTTTGGGATGGTGGGATGATCACAGAATCATTTAGGTTGGAAAAGACCCTTAAGCTCTTTGACTCCAGACACCAACGAGGGTCCCTCCATCGCTGAGCTGGCAGCACAGCTCCCATGCCCTGGGATTACATCAGTGGGCAGGGCTCTCTAAACCCCCCCTTGATTCCACATTTAATCAGTTTATTGATCCATGAGTGGATTGCAGGAGGAGGAAAGGCTTGGCAAGGGGAGGTAGGAGATAATGCTGGATTTCCCCAAGCTTTGTCCTGCTCTCATGAAGAAAGCTGGATGCAGGCAGCCCGTGCAGACCCTGAGTTTTTATGGCTTTTTTTATTGTGACTGTCAGAAAGAACAGAACACTGGGAGCATCCCAAAAATCCCAATCCTGGGAGCCGCTCCCGTGACCGGCAATCAGCTGCCAGAGTTGCTTTATCACCTTAAAACCGGATCTGGAGCAGGGAACAGGCAAAGAGCCCTGCGTGAGGGGAGGGCTGTGCCAGCCCAGCTCCCAGTTCCCAGCCCCTGCTTTTAAACACTCCCAGTTCCCAAAAGCAGCACAAATAAATGCCGGTGGTTCGCCGTTCCCCGCTCCTCAACATAAAAGGCCTCGAGAGTCCTACCCCAAAGCCGGAGAAACCCGAGGCTCCCTTCCCCCTCGGCTCCCTCCCTGCTGGTTTCGGAAACGGAGAGGAAATACTTGTAATGTTATCAACATAAACACAGCTCTTGGCCGGCTGCAACATCCTGCGAGCTCTGCAGAAAAACACCCTGACGTCAGGGCGCCGGCTCTGCCCAGGAGAAAGGAGCCGGCTCCGGCACCGCTGCTCCGGAGGGTCGGGATGCTCGGCATTGTGGCTTCATCCTAAACCTTCCTTTTCAAACATCAGGGTTGGAAACCTCAATAGTTGCTACTGGTGTGCCTGTTAATATTATATATGTATGTATTTTTATATATATATCTATTTATATATATATAGATAGATAGATAGGAGGTGTATGTGCACTGCGCTCTTCCACAAACCGCTCAGGATCTTCCTTAGAGGAAAGGATTTTACTGCAGGATGTATGTTTTAAAAGAAGCAGAACTTGTCAAGATGATTGATGCTGGAGGGGGAAAAAATAAAGGAAATAATCTCTTTATAAAGTAGTAAGTGGCTTCAAAATGCGGGCGCCGGTGCTGCAGGGGGGTCAGGCTGCAGGATCACCCCGCCGTGCTCCCAGAATGCAAAGAATTGGTGTTTATTGCTGCAGAAAGTGCCCAGATCCAACCCGGATACAGCCGTCCACAATCAAAGGCAGGATTTGCCTCCACCTCTGACATATTCCTAATTCCTGGAAAATGAGGCAATCTTTTTCTGTGTGCAGCGAGGAGACACAACCTGAATTCTAACCAGCTTTCCCGGGACCCCAGGAATCCCTGCTGTCATCAGGAGGATGCTGAAATGCAGTGGCTCAAGTGAGACCACCTGACTGCCTTATGCTGGCTCCAACTGCAGTGAAAATTAAAATAATGTTCAGTTTTCTATTTTTTTTTCTGGCAGGGGAGAGGGTGCAGAACTGGGAGCAAGGTTGGCTCTTTGAAGCAGCTCACAGTAGGGCGAGAACAAGCACGAGCATAAAGAAAGGGGAAAAAGGTCATTTTTTTATTCTTTTTGGTGGCAGCAAGCCATCAGCATGGCTCAGCCACCCTGGAAAACAAACCTGCCATTCCCTCTCCCTCCTCCCTGCTCCTTTTAAATCCTGTTTGTGGATTTCCAGCCTCTCACTGGAGCTGTGATCCACGGCAGAGGAGTTTGTCCGATAGCAGAGCAACTTCATCCTTCAAACCTCTCATGTTGGACGAGATGCAAAGGATGTAAGAACACATGGAATTGCCCAGGGCTGCAGCAAGTTGGCCATCATAGGGAGAGAAGAATTGAATTTAGGGAGGAAAAAGGGTTTTGTTGCACTAAAACCCAGTGACTAATTCCTTGCATGTGTCTCCGAAGCTGAAGCGAGGCCTTTGATGTGTCACTGAACATTATTCCCCCACCCTCTGCTTTTCCACTCTCCAACAGAAAAGATGAATCACAACAGCCATTCACCCTTTCTGAAAATCCATTTAGTTTTCTTCTTTTTTTTCCCCCCTTCTTTTAAATAAACAGGCGGCTTCCACATGAGCGACAGCCACTCTGAGGAACGGCGCAGGAGGAGGAGGACGAGCCTGTGGGCAGGGCCTGGAGCTTGGCTTTCTCCACCTGCTCAACCTTCCACAAATCACCTCTTTCCTGCACCTTTCCCGCTCATGGCATGGTTTGGAAGGGACCTTTAAAGAGTATCGAGTTCCAACTTCCTGCTATGGGCAGGGACACCTTCCACTATCCCAGGGTGCTCCTGATCCCATCCTGGCCTTGGACAATTCCAAGGATGGGGCAGCCACAGCTTCTCTGGGAAACCTGTGCCAGGGCCTCACCATCCTCACAGCCAACAAGTCTTTCCCAATATCCCATCAAAACTTTCCCTCTGTCAGTATGAAGCCATTCCCCCTTGTCCTGTCCCTCCATCCCTTGTCCCAAGTCCCTCTCCAGCTCTCCTGGAGCCCATTTAAGCACTGGAAGGGGCTCTGAGGTCTCTCTGGATCCTTCTCTTCTCCAGGCTGAACACCCTGAGCTCTGCCAACCTGGCAGCAGAGCAGAGGGGCTCCAGCCCTTGGAGCATTTTCATGTCCTGCAGTCCAACAGGTGAACACACACTCATCTTTCTAACATCATGTTATGTGCGCATGGAGGGAACCCAACCCTATTCCAACCTGGATTTCTGAGCAGCTAGAAAAATCTGGCACTGTTAGAATGATGCTAAAAATTGCTAGCCTGTGCCAGGAACAGCTTTCCCATGGATGTGAACTGTAGTGAGATGTTATCCCGTGTCATGGTGATCCCATGGGCTCTCAAAGCACACCTGGAGCGGCAATGTGTGTGAAGCCATCGTGGCTGGATGGAGAGAGGATCAGGTGCTCACCAGGCACAACCTGAAGAAGGTTCTCCAAGAAGTTCAAGGGAGGGGATCCTGCCCCTCTGCTCAGCACTGCTGAGGCCACACCTGGAGCACTGGGTCCAGTTCTGGCTCCCCAGGACAAGAGAGCCATGGACAGACTGGAGAGAGCCCAGTGAAGGGACTGGAGCATCTCTGCTCTGAGGAAAGGCTGGGAGAGCTGGGACTGCTCAGCCTGGAGGAGAGAAGGCTCTGGGGGTCTCATCCATCAACTCCTGCAGGGAGAGTGCAGAGGGGACAGAGCCAGGCTCTTCCCAGTGGTGCCAGAGACAGGACACAGGACTATGACACACAGGAGGGTGCCTCTGAACATCAGAGAACATGTTTTGGCTGTGAAGGTGACCAAGCACTGGCACAGGTTGCCCAGGGATGTTGTGGAGTCTCCTTCCTTGGAGATATTCAAAATTTGCCTGGACACAGTCCTGAGCAATCAGCTCTGGTGGCCCTGCTGGTGTGGGAGGTTGGATCACATGACTGCCAGAGGTTCCTTCCAAAATCAATCACTCTGTGAATCTGTATCTGACTGTCCTGCAAACTTTTCAAAAAGCAAAGCTGCTGGGATTGAAGCTCACAGTGGAGTAAGAGAACATCCAGCACTGAGCAGGAGATCCCTACAGTGTGCAGGATGTTGGAAGGGACCCACAAGGATCATCGAGTCCTACTCCTGATTCTGCACAGGACAACCCCAAAAATCACAGCATGTGCCTGAGAGTGTTGTCCAAACACTTCTTGAACTGAAAAATGAACTGATGAGGTTTTAAGCAAAAAAACCCAGACAAAACCATCAATGAATGTGGACATGAAATAGTTCAGGCTCCTAAAGAGATGCAGAAATGTTGACAGTGGTTATCACTCATTGAACCACAAAATGGTTTGGGTTGGAAGACACCCTAAGGATCATCTAGTTCCAACCCCCACAATTAGTCCTCTGTAACTGTGGCACGTCAGACCTTACTGTTCTGTATTATCTCACTTTCAAGAAAGAAATCCGTCCCTGCATGTTTAAAATAGGCAAATACTAACAAAGAGCCTACAGACTTGATGCCCTCATGCTAAAAACATGGAAAGTAAAAGCCAAGGGATGAGGCTCCATCCCTGAATGAAGCCAGGAACAGATTGGTGGCATGTCTAAGACCATGGCCTTTGAGGATCCTTGCCCATGGAGCTGCGTGGATGGGGCACCCCTGGCACAGCCACCGCCTGGAAACCGCCTGAGTGCCTTGGAGGGGAAGAACTACAAATACAAATTATTTTCCTAATAATAATTTTCCTAATAACTCTCATAATTAGGACAGGTTTAATTTGCCCTCAGCCACTCTTTTCTCCCGGCGCGGCGGACGTGTGATCGCAGGAGCATGTGCCAGTTGCTACTGCAGAGTAAACTGGGATGGCTTGGGGAATAAATTATGGGAGAGAGAGAGGGGATGAAGAGCTTCCTGGGCCTGGAGCAATGGAGAAAGACCAGCTGGAGAGGTTTTCCTAAAGGAGGGACAGGTGAGAGCCAAGAGAAGGGGAAGTTTTGAGAAGGAGAGCAGTGAGCTGAGCCCAAGGGAGCTGTCAGGGCAGGGAGGAGGAAGGTGAAGGACCAAATCCAAGCCTTGTGCAGGAGAAAGGTGCTGAGGATGGAGGGTTTCGCTGCAGGCGAGGAATGAGAGGGGATCAAGAACTGTGCAGCAAAGGGGAGAGGGAAGTGAGACCTCCTCTGGGAGATCTGCCAAAGAAACGCCCCCAGAGCTTGTAAAAACCCCTGACTAGTACAAGACCAACCCCCTGGTGTGCTTTCCCCACGGGATCAGCACTGCAGCAGCAACACGGCACTGGGAAGTGGAGAACAACCGCCGGAGAGGCACGGCAGAAGCTGGTTCAACTCATTATTCAAAATCATTAATTCATAACCAAAACAAAAAAAGGTCAAGGCATATAGGAACACATTTCCTTAAATATTCCATTCTAGGCTGTCCCCTCCTACATCCCAGGTGTGTACAAAGGAAACACGAGCACAGTTCACATTCCAGCTAGGAAAAGGACCGGTTGCTTTTGAAGGAGGGGTCAGGATGAAGGATGGCCATTATTTAGCATGACAACATCCCTACCTAGCGAGATGCCTTTTGGAGAGAGAAACCGTGCACGGGGAGGAGAAACAAGGCTTAAAATAACAGAAAACCACACACAAAAAAATAAAAGCCCAGTGTTTGGCTCAGCCCCTTCTGCAGGAGCGGGATGAAGTCCCAGCTCCACGCCAAGATTGAGCTGGAGCGTTCAGGCAGCGAGGGCTTGGAGCACCCTACTTAAAACAAAGGTGTCGGAGGGGATCACTCGCATGACAGCCTTAAAATCTCATTAGAGAGGCTCAGCTCCAATTAAAACGCATGCGTTCGGTCATGCAGCTTTAATCTGTGGTTGTGCTTACCCTGAAATCCACCCGGGACACCTGTAGGTGCGGGGAGCAGCCAGCCCGTCCCACGGAGCAGCCCCCGGGCTACGAAAGTGCCGCGGCTCCGCGGAAGCACCGCTTCACCTGCGGTAATTCTGCACCGCTGCTCGCTTCAGCCCTGTTGCCACAGTAACACTTGTGGTGTAGCCGAGATCACTGATTATGAAACTAGGAAAAAAATCAGAGGCTGCTAATTAGGATATACTCCAGTTCTCCAAAAGCTCCATATTAATGACATTAGGGCTGCGAGCGCAAGGAAAACAGACGCCAGGAAGAATCACCTCGGTCAGCACCCGCGGCCAACAGCTGCTTTTTTTGGGTCTTTGTATACACAGGTCTTAAAAATTCAGCCTGCAAATTCCCTGTAAAATCGACTTGTTTTCCTCCTCTTTGAACAAACGTGCAAGACTCGGTGGAACAGTCTTTACTCTTTACATACATTTGCATGTATTAGACTGGGGAAAAAAAAAAAGGGTTGAGGATGAGGTACAAATGGTGACAGCCGGAGCGGGGCCAGGGATGCACCCCCTGCATCTCTCATTAACTGTGCTCCTCTGTTTTCCAGACAAACCAAAATCATGATTTTACCAGTGGCTGCAAGGGTTTATAAACAAGGTTAGCAAACGAGGGGAACTGGATTGGAAGCGTTTTCCTCTCTTGACTTATCTGAGTGCCAAAAGCATTGTGAGGCACGTCTTCTGCTGAAGGCTCCAAGCTGAAAAGTCTGACTGGAGCAGTTGTGCTGCCAGACACAACTGTTTTCCAGCACAATCCACAAATAAGACATTGGAGCGTGCTTCCAGGTGAAAGGACAATTTCCTGACAGGTATTTCTGGAGACGCAAGCCCACAGAGATGCTGCTGTAAAAAGTCAGCTCATCAAAATGCCTTCATTTTTCCCTTTTCATTGGATGACCAACCTAGTGAGTGGATGAAATGGTGCTGAACATGTCTGGCCAAGGAAAACTGAGTTAATGTCTTATAGAGAGCTTATAAGAGCTTCCTGTCCTGGCAGTGTCCAAGGCCAGGTTGGACAGGGCTTGGAGCAACCTGGTCTAGTGGAAGTGTCCCTGACCATGGCAGGGGCTGGAATGAGATGGTCTTGAAGATCCTGTCCCACCTGGCCTTGAGCACTTCCAGGGATGGGGCAGCCACAGCTTCTCTGGGCAACCTGTGTCTGTGTTTTAGCACTCTCATTGTAAAGCACTTGTTCCTTACATCCAGCACTTGGAGAAGAACTGGGGACCCACCTTTTTTTCCCCCATTTTGAGCCAGGAAAACAAACAAGATTAATTTTTTTCTCCAGCAGCATCACCTAAAGTCTTGAAAGCACAGTCCCCCCACTCACAACTGCACGAAGCAATTTCTTCTCCCACTCACCAGCAATACTGAGGATGTGTTAAACGGAGTGTTAATTACCTATAAATGTGATTTATTAGCTGGAAACAATACAAGACACCCACCAACCACCACATACAAGCAACTGGCCAAGCACAAGGGCACCCGGTCCTGGGCTGACTGGGACTGCCATGTTGCAGATAACAGATTAATACAACCAGGCGGATTCAGCTGCCATTGATGGTTTAGTTGGAGGCATTATTTCCAACCTTTTAATAGGCTTATTTACAGGAATTAGTCCTTTAATTCCATGTGATCGTGTACCCAGTGTAGAATAAGCCGGTTGGATGCGACCACAGAGAGAACATCTGCTTTTGTGAGCATTTAGGGAAATTATTGCCAATTACAGGGACGGCAGGTGAGGGCAGCTGGGGAGGGAGATCTGCCAGGAGGGATGAGGAGCCTTGCAAAAAGCTGATGTGAGCAGGGAGTTCACTGGGAACATAAATATCTTGGGGAAAAAGGAGCCCAGAACGTCACCAAAATATCCTCAGCAAGGAAAGGATTTGCAAGGCCAGTGGAGTTTGGGGTGATCCCTGTTATCATTCATGCTGTCAGCATTTTGAGCAGATCAGTCTCCCAAATATTTCTTCTCATCAGCCCATGCTCCCGAAAAATTACCACATCCTGTTTGCCTCCAGCAGCTCTACTTCCACTTTTATCTTTCTTTCTTTTTTCCATCTATTTTCTACTTTTTCAATCTATCCTTTCTTCATCTGTTTTCCTTCCCACCTCCCATGCCCAAGAGGGGTGTCCTTGTTCAAAGCAAAGCGATGCTGTAAGCCACACCAAGCTGGGCACCTTCTATCATTGCTACTGCTATAAACCTATTATATAAAAATATATTTATAGATGTCACCAGAAAGTCGAGGGAGGGGATTTTGCCTGCAGAGCTTCCTCCAGCTCTGGGGCACCAACACCAGAGGGATGTGAGGCTGCTGGAGCCAGTCCAGAGGAGGCCATGGAGATGCTCCCAGGGCTGGAGCCCCTCTGCTCTGGAGCCAGGCTGGGAAAGTTGGGAATGTTCACCTGGAGACGAGAAGCCTCCACGAAGACCTCAGAGCCCCTTCCAGGGCCTAAAGGGGCTCCAGGAGAGCTGGAGAGGGACTTGGGACAAGGAATGGAGTGACAGGACCAGAGGAAATGGCTTCACACTGACAGAGGGAAAGTTTTGATGGGATATTGGGAAGAAATTAATCCCTGTGAGGGTGGTGAGGCCCTGGCATAGGTTTCCCAGAGAAGCTGTGGCTGCCCCATCCCTGGAAGTGTCCAAGGCCAGGTTGGACAGAGCTTGGAGCCACCTGGGATAGTGGAAGGTGTCCCTGCCCATGGCAGGGGGGTAGAACTGTTTGGTCTTTAAGGTTCCTTCCAACCAAACCATTCTGTGATTCTATGATTTACACAGCTATAAACCTATTATAAACCTAATATAATACAGCTATTACAAATTATACACATATTTTGCTATAAACCTACCACAAGCCCAATATCATTGCTATAAACATATTTCCTGCTTACACAAGATTGTAAGAAGTAGTCCTGAACACCACAGTGGGTACAAGCCCCTGCTGATACCAATACAAAAACTAATGTTCAGTAGTTCTGAAAAATATATAATTAAAATGCAGCTTCTTATCTTTGAAGTGATTAACCAACAGCCTGGGACGACTGACTTTTAGCCCTCCCATGTTACTCACAATTCAACCTCTATTTTCATCTCCCCAACAAAAGGCTGAACTCAACTGTATTATTGTCAGCCAGGGCTTTTATCTCCAGCCTTTGGAGCAGTCAAGGCATGGGACAGAACAATGGCTCTCACAGGAGAACAAATACAATCTGAACAAAAATACCCTGTTGCTAAGGTCTGAACCAGGCTTTTTTTGGGCACAGCTGGGTAGCTGGGAATTCCAGAGCACCCTATATGAAAAAAAAAAAGGGAAAATTAGGACTTGGATAGGGGGAAAGTAACCTGACGCTCAGCGCTGTTGTGTTTTTGCCTCCATGATGGCATTTAAAATATAAATATCCCATAAATGGGCTTTAAACCAAAGCCAATGGCTGGAAGGAAAGCTGAAGTTGGAGGAGCAAGCCCAGAGGTCCATGGAGATGTTGACCCACATGGCCACAGATGTTGGGGACAATCAGCTGGGATCTCCTCTCCAGGAAAGCCCTGGCCTGAACCACAACGATTTCTCTTGTGAAATCCACCCCAAAAGCAACCACAGAGCAGCCATGTGTGGTTTCTGCATCCTCAGGCAAGTGAGCAGCACCTGCTTCTGCTTTTGGGGTTTGGTAGAGAAACGCTCCTTGCTGGGCAAGGAGCTGGGTTTGGCTGTGGTGTCCTCCACTAAACACGAGGGCTTCCAGCAGTAAAGTGGCTCCCAAGGTCAGGAAAAGCAGGACTGACAGTCCTGGCCAGGTGCTGCTTGGTGGGATAGTGGGTAAGGGGACAGCAGAGCCGTGGTGGTCCAGAGAGGCCACCAACCTCCATGACCAGCCCATCTTCCTCCCCTCTAGATGGAGCTCCAGGAGAAGCCTGAGGTCCCTCCCCAGAGTGAAGGTGGATGTATCCCATGATCTCCAACAACAGAATCACAAAATCATGGAATGGTTTGGGTTGGAAGGGACCTTAAAGCCCATCCAGTTCCAACCCAGCCATGGTTGGAACACCTTCCACTATCCCAGGGTGCTCCAAGCCCCGTCCAACCTGGCCTTGAACACTTCCAGGGATCCAGGGGCAGCCACAGCTTCTCTGGGCAACCTGTGCCAGGGCCTCCCCACCCTCACAGGGAAGAATTTCTTATCAATATCCCATCTAACCCTGCCCTCTCACAGTGGGAAGGCATTCCCCCTTGTCCTGACACCTGCAGCTTGGTGCTAGAAAAGAGAAGTTTGCCAAGGAAATTTCATGAAAACCAGTACATTATTTAATTACTCCTTCCTGCAACATATCAGTAAAATGCCCATCATGGCAAATCACAAAATACAGAGCCCCCAGATAATGCTCCCCTAATTTGGGCAGGGAATTCTGTGCTGAAACCCTTCTCAAAAGCCTTGAAGAGCTGCTGTGATCAGGGGCACCACAGCAGCAGCAGCTGCAGGAAGGAACAGCTTCTCTGAAGTGTTTGGAGATTGTATTTGCACTGGGACCATAAATATTTTTGGACACATGTACGCAGTGGTGAAGAAATGAATCTTGGCCATTTCACGTGCAAAACAAAACACAAAGAGGAAATTTCAAGTTACCTTCATGACAGCAGAGTTTGGATGCATATTAAAGAGACAGCAGAGTCAAGGTAATGCTGAAATTCAGTTTTTATGACCCATTTTGCTTTTTTTTACAATAAATAAGGCCTCCCTGAGCAGCCATTAAACATCATTGCTTGTCACTTAGATTTTAGTGATATGAAAATAAACATTAAGAGCCTACGACAGAGCTCAAATCCCACTGCATTGGGCACTCAAGCCAAACAAAATTATGCTGAATTAAATTCATTTCAATCCCATCTGGAAGGACAGAGCCCTCTACTCAGGTTAAATAATTTCAGTAGCAATGAAGACGACAGCACCCGAGACATCCCCATCCTTGAAAGTCTTTGCTGTTCCTTTCAAAAGGCTTTGAAAAGCAGCTTTCCTACAAAAACACTCATTTCCATCACGCCCTGGATAGGAGCATAATACACAGAAGGCTCCTCAGTGTTGCTGTTAAATAAGAGACCCCCCAAACCAGGCATTAAATGGTACAGGAGCTCCCACACAACAGAGAGGGCTTTCTGTGCCTGCACAGACACAACACAAAGTCTGTTGCTCAAGAGGAGGCACGAGGGCCCAGCCTGACAAACTCATCTCCTTTTCACAGTGTCAGGGCAAGGTTTGGGGTGGAAGGGACTTTAAAGGCCACACAGTGTCACCCCCACCATGGGCAGGGACACCTTCCACTATCCCAGGTGGCTCCAAGACCCACCCAGCCTGGCCTTGGATGCTTTCAGGGATGGGGCAGCCACAGCTTCTCTGGGAAACCTGTGCCAGGGCCTCCCCACCCTCACAGGGAAAAATTTCTTCCCAATATCCCATCTAATCCTGCTGTCTGGCAGTTCAAAGCCATTCCCCCTTGTCTTGTCCCTCCATTCCTTGTCCCAAGTCCCTCTCCAGCTCTCCTGGAGCCCCTTTAGGCCTGGAAGGGGCTCTGAGGTCTCCCTGGATCCATCTCTTCTCCAGGTGAGCACCCCAAGCTCTCCCAGCCTGGCTCCAAAGCAGAGGGGCTCCAGCCCTGGGAGCATCTCCATGGCCTCCTCTGGATTTGCTCCAGCAGGTCCATGTCTCTCCTGCACTGAGGACCCCAGAGCTGGACACAGCACTGGACATGGGGTATCTCAGGAGTGGGGCAGAGAGGAGAATCCCCTCCCTTGACCTGCTGGCCACCCTTCTTTGGACACAGCCCAGGGTACAATTGTCTTTCTGGGCTGTGAGAGCACATTGCTGGCTCATTTCTCATCCACCAGCACCCCAAATCCTTCTGGGCAGGGCTGCTCTCCATCCATCCATCCCTCAGGCTGTTCTGATACCAGGAATGCCCTGACCCAGGCAAAGGGCCTTGCACTTGGCCTTGTTTAACCTCATGAGGCCCCTCTTCCCCAGCCTGCCAAGGTCCCTCAGGATGGCATCCTGTCCCTCAAGTGAATCACCTGCACCTCTCAGCTTGGTGCCATCAGTTTTGTCTCCATGACATGCACCCCTGAGGCCATCCTGGGCTCAAATCCTCCTTGTTTCCCTCCAAATCAAATCCAGCCCAATCCTTCAGTGGATTGGACTGGATCCAACATCCATCTCCGAGTTGTGCCCTGTCCCATATCAGATGCATTCCTAGGTGATTATCTATGGGATTGGTTCATCCCAAGTGGGTGATGCTGCACCCCAAGCCATCCTGTGCTTGTACAGCAGTGGGAGAAGACCCCCTGCAATCCTATCATAACCAAATGCAGGGATGTACCAAATAGGAGGGAGAAAACGAAAAGATGTCATTTTGGGAGGTGGACAAGGCTTGACACCAAAATCCTAAAGTTGGAAAAGGGGCAACACCTAATACATAGACAAAGCAAAAGGGATGATATGGGTGGTCAGTTCATTACAGGGTTATTTTTGGACACAAAATGCGTTAATGGCTGGGTTAATGGTTGGACTTGATGATCTGAAAAGTCTTTTCCAACCTGAGTCTATGATTCTATTTCTACCTTAATAATACCCTCAACATTAGGGCAGTGCTCTCAAAGGAATCACCTCCAAACAATTTCAGAGTTCTAGACGTGATTTCCAGAAGTGCCTTAACTTAAAATGTGAACCAACCAGCCTCTACTCCTCTGTGGAGTACTTTCCTCTACTCCTCTCCCCCAGAGCTCTATGGGCATCCCACGGGTTCTGGATGTGATTTGCCTGGTTTTAAAACCCAGGCTCTCCAGATATTATGAGATCTCTTTATACCCTCTGTATACCCCTGATGCTCCAATGTACAGATGCTGGTAAAATCACACATTGGGATGCTGACTGCTCCCCATCTCCCACTCTGGAAGCTTGAGTTATAGGGAAGGAAAGCTTGGAGGCTTTGGAAAACACAGTGGCATCTTCCTTCTCAAGTAATAAATTATCCCATGAGGAATGCAAGAAAGGGATTAGCTCTGAAGTGGCTGCTTTGCTGAAGGAAATCCCCATCTCTCCACCACCACTTTGCAGAGGATGACAGTGAAGACAAAAGGCTCCTGAGTGGAATTTTGACCCCCTCCCAGCTCCAAAGCAGGGGTGATGATGCCCAGAACTCAGCCTCTAAAGCAGATTTTGCACCACTGGAAAAGACACACTCTGGAAAGGGAAAAGCAGGGCAGTCCCTGCTCTCTCCAGCTGGCCTTTCCTGGCAGCAGAAGGGCATTTCAGGTGTGGGATACTCCAACCAGCTGGAGGAACCAGTTATTCATAGTAGATGCTGAGATAGTTATTAAGAGTCCAGGAAGGAACATGAGTAGTGGGGTGACTTTTAATCCTTGCTGGCGTGGACTGGAATTAAAATTAATGAGTTTCAAATAAATGGCCACCCATCCTGACTCGCACCCCAACACAGCTCTGCTTGTGAGATTAATGTAGGGACAGCATTAATCCAACACCATCCTCCCCCTGACCTATTTGGGCATGGAGATAAGACCCCCAAAACACATCTTGCAACAGCCAACCCAGTGTCACTGCCATGGGCTGGTTTTGATCCCCACCACTGATTCTCCCCTGCCCCACAGGACACTCTGAGGGACAGAAGAAGCTGCAACATCTCTGAAAGCTGCTTTAGCACAAAGGGAAAGACCTGGAGGGAAGGGAAGTTTCAGGTGATCTGGTTGAAGGATGCAGCTCTTGCTGAGCGGCTTTAACTCCTCTCATCCTAGATTAGCTCCTCGGAACTCAGCAGGAACTTTCCAGCTGTTTCACTTGCTGGAAGGATGCCATGTTTGTGTGTCAGACTGAACATCTGTGCTTTTAAGCCTGGGATTTTCAGATCAGATGTATGTGTTTGGAGGGAGAAAATAACACAAACTGTCTGTTAGGGAGTGCCACTGAACACAGCCACCATTATTTCTTCCTCCCTATCCCCCCCATCACCCCTCCTCTCCTCCCTCCACAGGCAAAGCGGTTCAACAGATTTCAGGAAAATGCAGAGAAAAACAATATTGTACATTTTCTGTGGTCAGAGTTTTCCTGCTAAGTCAGAGAGGAGTTACCAGAAACACAGCCTGCAGTTGGCATCTTCCCCTTGGCCTCACTGATGCAGAGAAGCACCCAACTTGGGATCTGGGGCTCGAGGACCAGGTGGGTACCCCAGTATGAACTGGGAAAAGGTGCTGGTTTACCCCATGAAGGCCATGGGTGGGTGCACTCATGCTTTTCCATTCCTGCTCTTACAGAGCACCCACTGTCAGAGAGGACAGGATCGCTCCAGTTCGGCTTCTGAGGCTCCATCAATCTCCACAACCTCCACGTCAGCCCCTTCTGCACCCTCCCAGCTCTCTGTCAGCCCTCACTGCTGGAGCAGCCTTTGGGCTCTGCTGACAATCACCCTCACTTTGAGAGTTAAAAATCTCTGTGCTGACAGCTGGCTCTAGTGGTCAGTGCAACTGTGGACAACACGAGCTGTGCTTCTGGTCTGATCCCCCACCAGGTCCCACCAGCATCACCTCAGCATCTTTGTTCTCTCCTTTCACTCTCCCACAGGGAAGAACTTCTTCCCAATATCCATCTAAACCTGTCCTTGCTGCTCAGCACCACTCCAGGCTTGTCCCTGTGTCACACAAGGTCCTCATGGCCCAACAGCATTTCCGTGTGGGGCTTTTGCTTCTTTTCCGTTTCAAAAGACCTGAGGTATTACAAGAGCTGGGATGTGGAACACCAGAATTGGGGGTTTAACAGCTTGGCAGGTAAAACCATGAGTCACAAAGCACAGGAGCACTCAGGGACATCAAATTGCACAAGCCCTGCAGTAACTCGAGCACTCGGTGGGGCAGGAGAAGGGAAATCTGGCGCCTCTCCTTCACACCGAGTGGGTCCCTGGAGCAAAGTATTCCCCAAACCACACCCATGGAACAAGACCTGCTCACCTGCCATGAGCCAGGGAGCCAGCCTGGAAGCAGGGGATGAGCTGGGCAGCCAAGGACAGCGAGGTGTCCCAAGGCTTTGCCATCATCTATATCTTTTCCCACTGTGCAGAAGCTTCAGTGTCAGGGAGCCAGATATTGATTCAGCGTGAAGGAATAACAGCATCAGGATTTTGTGTGTTTCTCAGTGTGCACCCACCTCCCCTCTTCCAGCCCAAAGGAGCTGCCACTCAGTCCCTTCCCACCCATTTTATAGAGAAAACCAGTGCCAGGATCAAAGGAGGCTCCTGGGCTCGAGTCTGATGGGAAAGGGCAGCAACTGGAGAGGTGACAGCGAGAAGGAGATGGGGGACTAAGAAAAGTGAGGGGTTGTTCTTTGTGCTGCTGCCTCTGGCCATGTACCCTGAGTGGCAGCACAGACGATGCTGAGCAGCAGAGGAAGGAGAGAGAAAAACCTGTGTTTGGGTTGATGAAAATCCTGGCTGACTACAGAAAAGGGAGAGCTTCTGCTTCTGCTTCGCGTCGCTGCACTGGGTCATCCTCAGATGACCCCCACGTTTTACTGGGAGAGGAAAATTTGATTTAAAGTGTTACCCTGGAAGTCCTTTGGTTGCACTAGATGAAAGAAGCTCTGTTGGGAAGTGAAACAACCAGAATGAGTCCCTGCAGAGCTGAGCCCTGGTGTTCCCACAGAATGGACTAACAGAAGTGGCCTTTTTCCTTCCTGTTCCCCATAAGTATCCCTGGCATTTGGCTATCCCATGCCTACCAGGACATCTGTGGTCTGGGTGGAAGGACAACTAAAGGTTTCCAATGCAACTCCTCACTCTCCTTGCATGTCCATCTATCTCCCATGTGGTTTGGGAGCAAAATCCATGTTAAGGCAGAGAGAAGTGGATTTAGATTTTTTTTTTAATGGATCCTTTGCAATGCTCTGATCCTAAGTGTTCTTAGCAGCTCCAGGAGAACAGATCCCAAGCTGCTGCTTGTTCCCATACTGAGGGAGAGAGGAAGCCTCTCAGGGATCTGCATCACTTGCTCATGGATGATCAAAGCCACCTATTCACCTTGGGCCACGTCACCCCAGCTCTTTTCGAGGAGAACTCCCCATGAGATCCTGAAGGCCTCGAGCCAGGTAAAGGCAGGGCCAAGCTGTATTTACCTTGGCACCTGATTGCCAATGCTCTACCTTCCAGAGTCCTCCTGTTTCTTCTGTGAGTAATTAATTAATAGCTTGTCAGTGGGGAGAGGAGGAATAAGGACCTTCACCCCATTATTCCCATGGTTTTTTTTGCTGCTGTGCCCAAACCCTTGACCATGCCCAACAGCTGCAGTTTGTCACAGTACTGCACAATAGAGAAGCTACCAATAAAGCCCTGAGATCCTTCTTTTGGGATGTTACAGGGATTAAGCTGCTCCCAAAGACGAGATGTCACCTAGAAGTGCTGGGGGTGATAAACAGCCCTACAACTGCTTTATAATCTGTGCCAAACAAGTCCAGTACATCAGAATAGTGTTCAGAAAGGTGAAACACCTGTTATACATGATTTCCAAAGGAAATAAAAGGACATCCCTCCTTGCTGCTGCCGCAGAGAGCGTTAATCCCAGGCTCCATGAACTTTCCATCCCAAAAGCAGCACGCTGCTGGCACGAGCCCTTGTCCAACTGACCCATTTTTTTTTCCCCTTTACAAACTGGGTGAATAAAGACAAAACCACCTGATTTTCATTGAGAAAAAACACAATTCCCTCTGAGCAAGGTGCGATCCCTGGCTCTCCCGACGGGCACGTCCCCTCCTGACCTATTTACGGAAGCGCCGCAGCGAGGATTTCTGTTTGGGGGGGGTGGTGGGCAGGGTTATCCGTGTAAAAGCCTAAAATTACACTGCCCTACAAAGAGCTGGGATAAATTGACCCCTCTAAGCAAAGGGGTTGCCAAGCTTTTATCTTCCCCCCATTGTCGGCTGACGCTGGAGCGGAATAATGAGACGATGCGGGGCTCTACGGGGCACGATTGGAAAACTCTGCCTTAGCAACTCAATTGTATCCCTGATGCCTGTGCTGGCTTTTATACACAGCTACTGGTTTGGAAAGCTGCTCCTGATTTCACACTCACTCAATAAAGCTGCATTTATGATTTTCTGCCCGCTTATTTTCGCCCGGTGTTACGGCAAAGGGAATTTGTTGGGGGGTTTGGGGTTGGGAAGGCCAAGTGACTTTACAAAAAAGGATGGTGGGGGATTGCTCTGGTTGAGTTTTCCTGCCCTTCATCCAGTCTAGACATGAAAGTCTCAGGACACAGATGATTTCCTCTCCGCAGAGGTTGTGCCCTGGTATTAAAAGAGAGCGATGAAGGGAACAATAAGCACCAAGATGTGTCTAAAATTAGAGGTTTACAAAACAATCTGAGTTTATAATACCCCAAGTACAATAAATGCCAAGAGCAAGCGGGCCAATTATTTAAAAACTTCAGGATAAAAGGAAACCTTGATCAAAACCGTTATCAGGGGAACAAATCTATCTTTATTGTGTTGCAGTTTCGCTGCTGCCCGAAATAACTTTCCTAAAATTGTCATTATGCTGCTAAGAATTAGCAAAATAGAAGCAACACACCAAAAATCCCACTGCCTTGCCCAAGTGATCAACGTGACAGCAGCCCACAGTTCTTCCCTATTTTCTGCCAAGGTTTAAATTCCAGTATATTTGCCATTTGGTTTTCCCTTTATGCACCTTCCCTCATCACACAGAAAATGGATGGGTTGATTTCCATGTGATCTTCAGTTAAATTTGCATTTTGGGTCTCAAGTGGTAGCAAAGCTGCAGTTCCTGGACTGTAAGTGAATGAGTAAATTAAGAGGAAAACACCAAAGTTGCACTTGCTTTGGTGTTGTTATTATTTTTAATATTAATCTTAAACAAGAAGCAAAAATTGATACAACAGCAGTGCCAAAAAAATTCTCCTCCTTCTGCCAGGGGAGATGAAAATGTCCTTTAAAATACTGAGGGAAAATAATATTTACAAATCACTGCTGAGAGGAGGGATGCAAAACCGGCAGGGGATCAGAGATTATGCAGCATCCAACTTCTGCTGTCCCTCACCACTGGGAGAATTCAGAAGGAATTTGAGTTGTCAAGGGGATAAAGTCACTGTCAAGGAGAACAGACTTTTCCTTTGAAAAGCCACCTTCTCTTCTGAGGGAAAATCAGATCCATCAGAAATCTGACCTTGCACTTGTGTAAGGCAGTGAATGTGCTCTGAGCACAGATCCTGGGGAGATCCCTGCAGGCTTTTCCTTAGGAGTGGACACAATGTTCAATTCTTGCACATGAAATAAGAAAACAAGAGCCCTGAAGTACAGAACCAAACAAGGATGGGCACTGTAGCTCCCATGGCCTCACAGCCAGGCACGTGTGGACTGTGCTCACGTGCACCCCACGTCTCAAAAACAGACACAACCACAAAGTTGTATTTGCTCAGCATCCCACTGCTCAATGGCACAAGTTGCTGCTTTATCCAAAGCTCTACAATACTCATCTTCCCTGCTCCAGCTCTCTCTGTCCCAAGAATACCCCTCACATTCAGCACTAAACCAAACTCAATCCATCTCCTTCCCAAATGGTGGCACAGTCCCCTTTCCTGCCTTTTCCCTCCTCCCAAATACTACAACTGTTTCCTCCATCAGGAGTATCCTTCCTAGGTAAGAAATGATTCTCAGATCCCTCCATTCCTCCGTGGAAATCCACACCAAGTCACATATCCACGATTTTTTTCCTCATCAACAGGCACAGCACCCACCTTGGTAGATGAACAAGGCTGGTGGTAAATATTTTGTGACCTTCAAGCCATGATTCAGCCCCAACAACAGCCAGTAGCCCATAATTTGATGTTTCAAGTGGGTCAAATCCTAACCTGCTGCACAAGGTTTTCTCCTCACCAACCTGCAGGATGACCATGGGGAGAAGAGAGGGGGAAATAAAACGTTCATGGCCAGCTACAGGTTGCCCAGAGAAGCTGTGCCTGCCCCATCACTGGAAGTGTCCAAGGCCAGGTTGGAGAGGGCTTGGAGCAGCCTGGGATAGTGGAAGGTGTCCCTGGCCAAGGCAGGGAGTGGAATGAGATGAGCCTTAAGGTCCCTTCCCACCCAAACCATATTGGGATTCTATGATGATATGTTCTGCCCCAATTTCTTACCCGTTCTCAGAGCTCTGTCCCATGGAGCAAGTAGAAAACAGGACTTTTTGTGGGTAAAGGCAAAGAAAAAGCAACTCAAATCTCAGTGAAACAGTTCTCAGCTCACATTCTCCACAGCTGACACCCTATGGACACCAGGCTGTTTGGGGAGATGCATCAGCTGCAGCTTCAGGGAAGGTGAAGAGCACTCCCTGCAAAGATGGTTACACCCTGCTAAGCCTAGAAAGAGTCACAGCAGGGGATAAAAAGTCTTTTTAAATTGAATATATATTTTGGAGTAGCAGAATCCCAGCCCAGGAAAACAGTAACCCTGTAAGCAGTGACCGATCCCTAAAGCCACCAATCCAGTCCAGCTCCCTTCCCCACCTCTCAGCAGGAGGAAATGAAAACCATCTGGACTGGACAGGGAAGGGATCAATTATATCATCTGGTCCTACTCATCACACAGCAAAACTGTTCCCCACAAGAAATTTCCCAAATTGCTCCATCCAGTCTCATAAAAGTCCAAAGAGATGGAGTTTCCACCTCTTCTCCTGGGATCTGATTTCTCCCTGCAGGAAGCCTTTCCTAGCAAGACTTTCCTTTTGAAAATGTCTTCATTTCAATTTGCAGCCCCCCCTCTCTCCCCTGCCTGTGTGCATTTATGAACTACACTAATGAAACAGATTAATACCAAAAAGGAATTACAATTTAGGAATAAATTAGTTTATTTTCCTTTTATCCTCTACCAAAACCCCTCAATATGTCAAAGGAAGTCTGAGGCTCTCAGAAATCTTCCTTTTTAAATTGGTCCCACTGCTCATAATTACACCTCCCCTCTATCCATATAAGTTAGCTTGCTTTTCTTTCCCCCACTCCTTTTTTAGGGAGGAGGGAAAAAAGGCAGAGAAAAGAATAAGAAAGGGTGGGATAAGGGGAGAGAGGAGAGGGATCCATCCCATCTGATCAGTCTTAATTGCTTGCAACACTCCCCAAGTGTATGAAAATAAAGGTTATGATAATGGTATTGAATATTCCAGATGCAGGATCTGAGTTTATCCAGAGACTGGCTTCACTGCACCAGGAAACAGCTTCCACTTCCCAGAAAAACCAAGGAGGAGAAAGGCTGAAATGGGGCCAAATTGCAGGCAGAGGCTTGGAAAAAAAGAGAAAGAGGGCCAAGGGCTGAAATGCTGCTCCAAAGAAATATTATTTGTTCACAAAAATTGGAAGAGCTGCAAGAGAGAAACAAAACCCCAAAGATCCATCAGGCTGGAGGTTACAGCACATACTGATAAAGGGTGTCAAAAATGCAATGGCTTTGACTTAAAACACCCTAAAAAAAGATTGGAAAGTACTCCAATCACCTATTGCCCTTCCCCACAGGATTTTACACTCACATCTGATAGTAAAAGCTATTCTAATGTATTACAAAAATTGGTTATTTTGGGCTTAATTGTAATGGATCCAAGAGCCTCCTGCTACTCCAGGGTCCTCCCTCTGGGACAGGGACACCTTCCACTATCCCAGGTTGCTCCAAACCCCCTCCAGCCTGGCCTTGGACACTTCCAGGAATGGGGAATTACAGGGATGGGGAATTACAAGTCATTAAAGGCTGTTCCCATCCCACAAACATTCCTGCTCCCATCAGCTGGTGGCCAGCCCAGCCCAGCTTCACTTCCAAAGGTCTACACTCACATCAGGAGTTCTGCTGGATATCTTCATTCCCTCTTGTTCCAAACATCCATCCATGTGTGCAAGTCCTTGCTAAACAGGGCTCTGACAGCCAAAGGGAAAGTTTTGGCTGGGAGGGCTGCTCCAGGTGGGAACACCCATGGAGGAGGATGGCAGGAAAGCTCCCACTGCAGAGGAACTCTCTGCTTGCATCAGCAGCAAAGTTCAATTCCCACCCTTGGACAGCATGTTCTAATATTTAAAAATATTCAGTTGACTTCCACATCTCCTGTGCCCTTTCTTTTCCTGATGGCTTCCCCTGGACGGGAAGTAGGGGAAAATCCAAACTGCAGCCACGGAGCAAAGAGCCAGGAACCCCTGCAGCCACTGACCCAGGGCCAACTTTGGGGGGATTTTGGTTAAAATGCAACTTTTAGAGAGCTGCAAGGACAAATAGAAAATCTAAACACCCTAACACTTGTTAGAGGTCCAAAAGAAAGCAAATAGGAAATGCATATCCAAAGGGAAACTGGAGCACAGTTCTGCCCTTCCCTCGCTGCATGTCTCCCTTTCTTGGCTGCAAGGAGCAGCAAGGAAGTGATTATAAAGCATTTATTTGCAAAATCACAGCCAATAAATCCAAGAGCAACAACACCCTCCCTCACAACGCTTGGTCCCTGGTGGGGAGGAATGAAGGAGAGGTGTAGGGCTGACCAGCAGGCAGGTGCATGGCAGCAGATCTTCATTCCAAAGCTTTTTGGGAAGAGTTCAAGCCTATAAAGTGGAATATTCACCCAGGCTGTCCCTTACCTCTGCTGTTTTGAAGCCCTAGAAAATAAAAAGCCTCAGAAAGGCAATGAAGGCTGTGAAATGAAAACGCCTGAAAAGGTTAAAGAAGAAAAAAGGACTGGGCTGTTGAATGAGGAAATGAGTAAGGGAGAGCTAGAGAAAATAAAATGGTACAGAAAAAGCCATCTAAATTCTCCTCCCCTTTCCTGGATACAAATACCATCACAAGAAAACCGTAGGAAGCGAATCTGACTGCTTTGAAAATCACTGAGGTCAAAAGCACGACAGAAGAAAGGAAAAAGGATTAAACAAAGGGATGATATAATCTATCCAGCTATAATTCAAACCTTCAAGGTATAAATAGCTCCACTACAGGCTCAAGTCAACCACTAATTTACAGTGCAATCAGGAGGGGGAGGCAGATACCCATCCCCACAAGCAGATTAATCCTTAATTGCTCATTTTTGCATTTCTGACACCTTTCTTTGAAGTACCAAAGCTGGTACCATCTCACAAAAGGCGCTGGTGAGCCTGAAAATTGGAGAGCTGAGCCTTGCTGCTGCTTCTTCAGGGCCCTGTGCACAGTCCCAGATGCTTTTGTGGGTGCAAAGAAGAAAGGAGATGGCTCAAATCCATGGGGATAAGAGAGGATCAAAGCCAGTTTCTGCCAGTTTGACACAAAGGGAAGCAGGACTTGGATGGTGGCTCGTGTTTCACAGTGTTTTTCCAAGACCTTAATTGCAGATAAATACTTACTGGGATATTCAAATACTTGTGAGCACTTCAATCACTTCAGAGGCTTTGTAAATCCCTCTAGGAATACTGGGAAGGACAGTGTGTGCCATGTGAGATAAGAGGAGCAGGAGCATCAGGATCATCAGCTGGTGGGGATGGAGGGACACCCAACCCCTTTCCCAGTGCTCTGTCCTTCCCCCTTGATTCATGTCAGGAATCAGGACAGTGATGGAAAATGTACTACACAGAGATTTCTTCAGTCCCTGCACACATCCCCTGCCCAACTGTATCAATCTTTAGGGGAGAAATTCCTTCATTCGTCACCACATGTTAACTTCTGAAAGTTTGCATCAGGAGCACATCCCTGGATGTCTTTGAGAGCCCTGCTCTCCCTGTTCCCATGTACATCCCGTGTTCCCAGAGGGAATGACTGTGTTTGGTGCTTTCCAAGTCATACTGGCTGCATCCAAACACCCCCTGCACATCCTCACGTGTCCAGTGGGTTAATTAACCACTCTGCCCCTGCTAATGACCTTCAGTGCATCCCAGCCTATCTGAATTGAATGAAAATATCATCCTAGAATCAGAACCCAGCCTGGTTTGGGCTGGAAGGGTCCTTAAAGACAACTCATTCCACCCCCTGCCATGGGTGGAACCTCCCACCATCCCAGGTTGCTCCCAGCCTTGTCCAACCTGGCCTTGGGCACTTCCAGGGATGGGGCAGCCCCAGCTTCTCTGGGAAATCCATTCCAGAGCCTCACCACCCTCACAGGGAAGAATTTCTGCCCAGATCCCATCTGACCCTGCTCTCTGGCACTGGGAAGCCATTCCCCTTGTCCTGTCACTCCAGGCCCTTGTCCCAAGTCCCTCTCCAGCTCTCCTGGAGCCCCTTCAGGCACTGAATTCCCCCTCCCCTGCTGCCCACACTGTGGGATCAGCCCAGTGCATGTCCATCCTCTCACCCACCAACACCCCAAATCCTTCAGGATATCCTGCCAGATCCTATATCCCTGCTATTTTTTGCTGATGGGACACAGCATCCAATATAAAAATTCCTATCCTGTAACACACAGGACTTTGTTTAGCCAACAACTTGGTCCTCACACCACCTCATCAGTCACTCACCCTCAGTGGTGCCCAACCTCTGCTACACAACACTTGGAATTCCTTTTGGGGAGCATCCAGCTTGATCCCACTGTCAGGGGTGGCTGTTTTGTGTCCCAGTGGGTGATTTTATTAGGATGTCCCCCTGGAAACTGCACTCCAGGCTGAGTGTGCAGCTAGTGGGAAGAGAGACTTCTTGATGATGCACTTTCCTACCAAAATAGAAGCAGCATCTTTAAACACAAACAGATTTCAGCTTCCAGCACGGCAGTCCTGGGGCAGGAGACTGAACCAGCTTTAACAGCTGAAGCCACACAGGGAAGAATTTGTGAAAAAAAGAGTGTGGTTTCTGTATTACAGCAGCCACGTGCTCCAGATGGATTAAATGCCATGTAGGCTGGTGAGAAAAAAATAACTTTGCTCCTCCCCCGAAACAGAAGTTGGACAATTCACATCAAAACTGGATCAAGCACCAAGTGAAAGTCAACAAATGCTTAAAAAGCAGCGAGTTGTACCAAAGTCAGATGTTAAAGCATCACTGGGAAAAAAACCCACAACAGCCTGTGGTATGAAACTCTGAAAATGTATGTTAAAAAACTGTGTAACAGAGAATTCTCCCATATTTTTGCTTTCAAGAATAAAGATCTGGATAAATCAACAGCTGAAAGGGATGAAAGTCATCTTGCTGTGAGCCTGTGTTAATAAAAATCAGGGTATGGGTGAAATCACTCAAGCTGAGACAGAGCAAAGGTTTTAAAAGATATTTTCCTTTTAAAAGGAACAATCTGCCTAGTGGTGAAAAGAAGCAGCAAATCAGTTCATGACATTTCTTCCCTTCTGTGACAGAGGAAATTTATTAAAATTATGATTGCTGCATAAGGAAATAAAATCATTTCATTCCAAGCAAGACATGAAGCACTGAGGAAGAGCTTCTTCCCCTGCTAAGGCTCAAACCCCAGGGCTGTCCCCATCAGATTACAAACCAGGGATGCCCAAAGCACAGTGTGTGGACCAAAGGTGAGGCTGAGCATCCTGGTGATCATCTGCATCCCATCACTTAACCAGCATTTCCAATTAAGCACCTCTTACAGATTAATCATGGACTTCAGCAAGCTGACAGCCCTTCCAAAAGCACAGAAACAGCCACTCTAAAAACAATGAAAACTCTTGAACACCTGCCTGAGGGATGGACAAACTGGTGTCTAGAAGATATTACCTTTTTTTTATTTAAGGGCAAATAAAATTGAAGCGGGGAGTAGATGTTTTAAAGCAGTTAATGCAGAGCTGGGTTGCCAGCCAACATCTCACTAAAACATCTGCCCAAATGGCACATTTCAGGCCCAGTCAAAGCACATAAAAATAAAGAAATAGGTAGTTCTAATCCTTGGGAATAGGACTTTTAAGAGGTTCACCTCTGAAGCAAAACAGTAGCTGGGAAATATCCTGCAGCAAAGCTGACCTTCCATTGAGCAACTGGCTCAAAACCAGTGCCATACTGGGCTTCCCAGTTTGTGTTTGTGCTGTGGGCACTGCCAGCCTCCCTAGTGAAGTATTTGGGGGTGGTTTCAATGCTGCTGATGGCACCTGAGCCAGACTGGCTGAACAGCAGAAAATTCATTTCCTATGACCTATCATTTGGAGAAATAAATTTTCATCCTGCCCAACATGTGTCTGAGCTCTGAGACAGCCAAACAGCCTCTGGAAGGAGGTGGGGCAGCAGCACAGGGTGGGTGTTGAGGTCTTCTTGCCCCCTGGTACCCTCATGGTGCTGCTTTCCTGGCCCAGCAGGGTTTGAAGATGTGGTGAGTTAAAAATCCATCCAACACCACCCTCCATGGGGATCCCCAGGTGTAAGAGCCACTCCTGGGGTTCCTTGCACATTCCAGTTTGGGGAAGCATTAAAGGGTAGAGCTTCAGCCCTTCCACTTAATGTGATTTTTTGCTCAGTTTTAACTCTTTCCCACCAGACCCTTCACACTGTTCTTGGTCACCACCTGCCTTACCACACCTAGAATTTTTAATTCATATTTGGGATGAAGGCAGGGAGACACCATCACTTCCTCCCACACATTTGAGTCTTCTTGCATGGATTAAAACACCCACAAAATGTGCATCCTGACCAACTTCTCTCCTCAAAAATCCAACCCATCTTCTACAGTTTCTCCACCACCTTTCTGCTGCTTAATCCCTTGGGCCATTTCCCTCTCCTGCAGGGCTCTCACCTCCCCACGAGTTTTCTCTGCAAGGAGAAACCTGACATAACTAAACCCAAACGGGATGAAGCTGCAGAGACCTTCCTGCTCTGTCACACCTGTACCTCAGAAGGCCAGATGTCAGTTTAGATGCCATAATATCCACTCATTTTGGGGTGGAAACAGCAACATTTAATACTCAAAACCAGTTTGTCTCAAATACAAATTTTTTTGCAAAATCTAAGCCATGGTCTTGTTCACATGATTTTGTTGACTTAGCAACCTGATCCAGTGGAAGGTGTCCCTGCCCATGGCAGGGGGTTTGACTAGATGGTTTTTAAGGTCTCTTCCAACTCAAAGAATTTTTTGCTTCTATGATTCTACAACTTCTCCACCCCTTTGTACAACACTGGAAGCAGTCCTGACTAACTTTTTTTTGTTTGCTTGTTTTTTAGTATTTTTTTTTTAAATTAAGGACCAGGTCTAGTTGAATTTTTAACCTACAAACTTCCTCCAGAATGACAGAAGTTTGCCCTTTGCTTCCTCAAAGCTCAGCCCAAGGTTGCTAAGAACATCTGCAGAGCGAGGTGCAGCCAAGCCAGGCACCTTGCACTGGTGAAAAAGAGCCATGCAGAGCTAAAACACAGCTTTATTGTAGCATAAACTTAATTTATATTTGAAATGTTTCACTTTAAAGAGCTTCTTCCCCCACTCCAGCTCTCCAGAGAGAATTGCTCACCAAGGCACATGAACCACATCAAATGGAAGCAGAACCCGGCCAAGCTGTTCAGACACAGCTCCCATCCCACAAATGCTCTCTGCAGCAGTAAAACTATGGATTACAGTATTTCTTTCCCCAAATATTGTACAATTTTCCTGGTACACCACCTGCTTCCTGCACCACACCAGAGTCAGTTTATACACTGGGTAGAAGCACCTGGGTAAGAGAGGACAGGAGAGAAAGGCAAAATGTCTTGCATATTGATGGGCATCTATAAAATACATTAAAAAAACAAGCTTAGGAATTACATTCCCTGTCCCTCAGCAACAGTCAACCAAAATCTAGTTTCTCTGTAAAGCTTTTCTCCCTCTTGGTCCCCAGATAACCCTTCCATGTTCCCCAAGAAATAATTTACCTCCTTCCCCAGCAAGCTCATCCCTTGGCTCCACAAGTACCAACTGTGCCCTCTCTCACAAATTCTTATTATATTTTGATGAAGCTCAGATCAGCTGCTGGGAGTTGGCAAGATCAGGACCACATTTTGTGTCAGAACTTGGAGGATTTACGCATCAAAAGCTTGTCTGCTTCTCCCCAGCCGCAGCCGTTTACCTGCTACCAGGTATCACTTCCCATCAAATGCACCCAGCTAAAGAACCACAGCACTCTGTTCTCCCAGAGAATATTTCATTTTTTCCAGCCTGCCATATCTCCCCATGTACACCCACCCACACACAAAAAAACCCCAACCCAAATATCTGCTTGCCCTCAGAGTGACTCTGTGTGAAAAGGGAATTGATCAAGCACTGCGCCACAAGTGGATCAGCCACGTGTGTAATAAAAGTATCACAAATCCATCAAATCACCAACTGGAGCTGTGAGAGGTCCACATGTCCCTTGCCAAATTCCTGTGTATTTTTTCATTCTTTCTTCTTAATCATTGCATAATCCAGGGAAGATTTGGACAGCAATAGTAAAGGAAAAGTCACTGGTGGAGGGAGAGGAAAACACCGGTGACGGTGCCAGCCTGACAGGGGATTTCCATGCTTTGCTCTTGGAAAGACCTGATAGGATGGATATATTGTTTTAGCTTTCAGCAAGGAACCTCAAGGATTTGGATTACAAAATCCTTAAATAACATCACGAGAAGTGAGTTCTGGAAAAGGAGATAGGAGAAGTTAATGGTGTTAGGAACCCTGACCTAATCCCATTGCTGACCTGCAGCTGGCTGGGCAAACGTGCTTCTGAAAGCTGGATGTGGTTCATGGCACATGCTAAGGTCTTGAGGCAAGAAAGTGCAATTCCAACTGTACCACTACTGGGTGCAATTCCATAATTTCAAGGCTTTTGGTTTGTATCAGCTGGGACCAGACATTCTCCCCTAGCCCTTCCACCTCCAGTGTCCTCTGTGTTCGGTACTGTGAAAAAATGTCACCCAAACAGCTGCATTTGTGTTTTACCCACAAACCCAAAGCCTGTCTGATTGAAATTCCTCTTCTCTTTTGTTGGAAGGGACCTTGAAGACAATCTAGTTCCACACTGCTGCCATGGGCAGAGATACTTTCCACTAGACCAGGCTGCTCCAAACCCCACCCAACCTCAAACACTTCCAGGGATGGGGCAGCCAATCTGCCCAAAGTGAAGGATCTATTTGATTGAAGATGTGGCTCAACCCAACCCTCTCATGGGACCAAACACAATCCAAGCAGAGATGTGTCTGGAGACATCAACATGAAATAGAATTGTTCCTATAGGTGCAGGCCCACCAGAGTCAGCAGTAACCATGCTTAGATGCAATTAGCTAAATTAACTCATCTTGAGCTCAGTGGAGACAAGTTGTTGAGGAAGCCCTTACACTTAGCAAGCAAACACCACTAAAAACCTAAACCCAGGCTGCAGGCTGCAGCTGCACCCCTCCTAAAAGCTGAACCTGTGGTTGCTACACCCCAGCAACGTATTTTTGAGGTAACCACCCATTTGGTGCAGTTTCCCATCTGATTCAGCCAACAGGTACATCAGCTGTTGGCATCAGTTTTTCAGGACTGAATTTCAACAAATCACATGTCTCAGAAGGATGTGAGAGCAGTTGATGTCTATGCACAGATAGTTGTGCCTAATTAACATAAAAATGAGGTTTTCCTAATCACCTGCAAGAGGAAACCTGCTTGCAGAACAAGCTACTGGGAAAAAAAAATAAATTACTCCTCAGGGAGGCAGTTGTCAGGAAGAAGACCAAGGGTGGATGTGTTTATTTATACCCAGCAGCTCCAGGTAGGGGCTGCAGGTCCCGACACGCTGCCTGGTGTGGTTTCTGCAAGGAGTTTTCTCCTTCCTGTCCCCATTCCACAATCAGCTCCAACCACCCAGTGCTGGAGGTGTGTGCTGGGAACTGATGGTTTGCACTGTGTGCAGCAGTCCCTGCAAATCCCAGAGTATTTTTAGGATGCAGCAGGCCAGGGCAGCTCACGTCAGTGACATCATATTCCATGCAGGAGCTTGAAGCTTCACAGGTAAGAGGTGGGGAGAAGTGAGGATGGGATTTAGGAGCACTGGTCACTTGTGATTTCTGGGCTCAGGGCAACCTCTGTGTTTCCAAAATGTACTCCAAGCATCAGCCTGTACATCAACAAGTCCCAAAATGTCAGAGCAAGCTTTGAAGGCTTGAGAAGGGCTGCAGATGTCGGTGGCTTCAACTGAAATCACTCTGAGTGAGGAAAAACCCACTTTTTGCCTTGGCCACCATCCAAAGCCAAATCCACCAGGATGAACCAGTGCAGGGCTGGGATGGGTCCTGAACCATCACCTCCTGTCTCATCTGTACCTGAGGAGAAGATGAAGCTGTGGCACCTTTTTGAGGAGCAATCCTTAGGGAGAGGCTGCAGGACCGCGGGCAGACGGTGCTGCCCTGGTGGAGGAAACCCCTGGAGGGGAGCAACAGCAGCAGCAGCACCTCAATGACAAATGAAGTTTCAAGTTACAAGGAGGACAAACACCACAGGAAGGAGCCAACCACAGTTACTGACTTATCTTGCAGGAAAGACATTTCAGTTATTGTGGGTAGCACCGAAAACAACAGCTCGGTGACGGGCGCTGCTGAACCGGTGGAGGAAACCACACGTGTCGAGCTCTCCTGCAGATCCAAGAGCACATCAGTGTGGCTCCCACCTCCAAAAAAATGCTGGCAACACAGCTGGAGGAGCATATGGATGGTGGAAAGGTAGTGGATGGTTTTGGATGGGCTTTGTTGCAACAAGATCCGTGGTTTTAGCGTTCCCACTCTCAAAAACACAGCACTCAGCACCACACTGGTATCTGTGGGACTGTCCCCTCCACACCCAGATGGTTTCTGCCCTTTTGAGTAGCTCTGGCAGTGTTCTGCACACTCAGATACACCCCACACAATGTCACATCTCCAGCACATTGTGCACCTTGCTCTGATTGCTTTAAAAACACCCTGGTGGCTCTTCCCCACCCAGGACCTCACAAATGGTGGGACCAGTGATGCTCCACCTGTCCCATCACTCACACCTGCCCCTGATGCTCTGGAGGGCAGAAATTCTCCCAGTTTTCCCCATCAAAGCCAATTTTTCAGAAAATAAGTGTATTACACAAAGTATTTTAGATGAACTTCCCAACACATTTGCCTTAACCTTTCTACTCTCTACAAAAAGGAAGTAAGAGAATTACAAGCAAATTTTCTAATACCACCAGGTTTAGTCAAATTTAGTGAGGACACCAGATTTAGCATCAATGTGGAATTTAGAGTTAAATAAAAAGCTTGAGTTTGTACATAAAAACTGCTTTCAAGTCACCCAAAATTCAAGCGATTTTTTCCTCGCTCTTTCTATTCCTTATGAGACACCATAATTTTAAATATTGGATAATTTGAGTCTGCAGCTTGAAGGTTTCTCCTAAACATCAGCTCTTGCTTTTTGAAGACAGACTGATGTCAGTGTAGCTCATTTGCTTAATTAGTGATTTACAGAAAAATCTGTCTAGGAGAAGGGGAAACCCTTCAAATGAAAAGCTCCAAGTGCAGAATCAAGACACCATCCACAATAACTGTTTACTCCCATCTTGCACATAATTTTGGGCCACACTGTATCACTCAGCAGCTGTGACTGAGGCCATTACACTTCCCAAACACAAAAGTGAGCTCTGCAAGAGGCCAAACACAACTGTACCAAGTTCTTTTTTTCTAAGAGGAGGATGTTGCTTTTACAAAACCGCGCTGGGATGAGAAGTCAGCACAAAGAACGAACACACAAATCTCGACGCTGTTGCACAGCCCTGAAGGAGTTTTCCCCTTATTTCAGCAGCTTTGTTTTTATCACTCCAGCCTTCCTTCCCCCAAGCACTTGGCTTTTGCTGACCACTGCACCCCAGCACACAAATCCATCTCCAAAGGGGTGCTCGGGCACCGCGCAGCGCGGGGAGAGGGCCTGCACAGATGTGCACGTTGGAAGAAACAATAATTCATGCAAATCCCTGCTCCAAGCAAATTCCACAGCAGTGCATCTTATCACAAGCCAAACAAAAAGCATGAACACACTGGAGAAGGGTAAACCTGTGCTAAAAGAATTTGCTCTTGTTGCAGCTTGAATTTCCTCCCTCTCCTTCCAACAACTCTCTGCCGACACCGAAAACCAACCAGCCATTAACTGCACCCATTAATCACAAGTGAAAACCCCAATTGGGAGAGAAAGCAAAGCCTCTGCTGCAGCAGATATTGGGGAGTCTCTGTGGTGACTCCTAAAGAGGTGAAGACCCTCTTTGCTACTGGAAGAGGAGGCAGAGCCCAGCAGTGACCATCTCACCCTCCTGATGACACCTCTGAGCACAAAAACCATGCCAGAAATGACCCAGCAAGGCAAGAAACCAGCTCTTGAAGCAGCATAAAACCTACTTATAAATCAATTTAACTCTGCACACATTTGTATTTTCTTCTCCAAGTTTGTCCAACAGTTTAGTGCTTTTAAATCAGGGATTTTCCTCTGTTTCATCAATCAAGAATTGAGCACTCTCTTCCCACATTTGGAGACAGACCAGCTTTCCACAGAAGCTCAAGATGATGAAAATAAACGAATAAAATATATTTTTAGTTTGACTTTTTTTTTTCTGAGATGGCAAGTTAGAACCTGAATTCCAACCCAACCACTGGGTTTCAGCAGAACAAAAAAATCCCTGTGCTGAGTGCTCTCAAATAAGAGTCATGTCCCTTCCAACTCTGTACCAACAGAGACCTTATTATTCTTTGGGGGAGGAAGTCAGATTTTTTCCACTTAGTTACGTTCCCAGGTAGTTCTTAAATAAGATTTCCCTTCCCTCTGTGTTTAAAGGGACACTTTAGCACAAGTTACTGCTTGGCCATAGTGCCATCATTGTGTACTGAACCCTAAAATAGAGCTATGACCATCCAGATTTTATTTCAAGGACAGGACAAATGAGAAGATGCCAAAATTAAAAGCACTTCTTCCTACCTTAATTATCATAAGTCAATCGTCCACCTGCACGTCATTAGGAGCCCATAAAGGTTCTTCCAGTGGTGCCCCCTGGAAAGAAACAAACAAACAAGCTTTTAAAACCAAAGAGTTAAAATTCCTTTGGGAAACAGCATTTTTGCTGCAGCCAGCAAGGTGATTCCACTTCATTTTACCAGATGCAAAATGGAGTTCTTCATTATTGCTCAAGCTAGAGACACATTCAAAAACATGACAATAATTTAAATACAGAAAGCAAAATGGTGGGAGCTTCCAGGGTTAAAAGTGCTTTTGGGCAGGGGTGGCAGGAGGGAATGACAGGGCAGCAGCAGTTATGGATGAGGAGACTCTGAAATTCCCAGCTTGCCCTGATATGTGCACTGCTGTCTGGGGAAAAATAAGTAAAGTTTAGGAGGGTCCACAGTTAGAGGAAACAGATAATTTCTATCATAGTGAGGGCACCACAATCACTTTGTATTTCCCCAGACAGAAGTTTGGGCATTGGGAAAAGCAGTCTGAGTGTGTTCATTTATTCCCATCCCAAGGGAAGGGGACAGAAAGCCACACAGGGGTCACCAGGACTTGTGATGGCCACATACCTGTGAGATGGCCACCAGTGCCTTCCCCAGGCCCAAACCTCTCTGGATACAGACTTTGGCTGTAGGATCAAGTGTGATCCTAAAGGGAACAGGCTGGAGGCAGCAGTTCAGGTGACCTGCAGGGATGTTTGTGATGTTCTCACACTTCCACACAAACCACCTCCCTCCCCACCAGCTCGCAGATTTGGCTTCCTGGCCCCATCAGCACAGCCACACCATAGGGCCTCATGGTTCACTTGCAATGTCCAGATTATTCCTGGTTGTTCCCCAGTTTTACACAACCAGCCAAGTTGTTCCCACTCCCTGCATCTCCATTCCCCTTCCCAAATATTTTTTACCCCAATCAGCTTTGAAGCAGCAGTGGGGCTCCCTGCAGGAGTCTGCAGAGCCAACCCCCAACTAATCCCATCTTCTGGGCTGCTGCTATTAAGTACAAAACTAGAGACCTGAGGCACTTCTAGATTTCAAGTCAAATATATTTAAACCAAATTAATTTTTTTTTTCCTGTCGACATCTTTCCTGCCCAGCCCTGTGCAGGATGTGGCCCAGCCATCTGCTCTGGAGGTGCCAGGAGCTGTGGAGCTCAGACATAATCCCTGGGTGATCTCCTCATTGTTTTTCATCCTGCTCAAGTGTTGACTCGAGCACTTGTTCAATTAGACAAGTCTCAGCACTGCAATCAGATGGGCGCACGGGCTTGATTTTCTACCTCCATGGAGGAGAAAAAATCTGATTTAGCTGAGTGTGATACAACCAGGAGCTTCAAAGCAATGAGACCTGGAGATCATGTCTGCCCTGAAGTCTGCCAGAATTGCTGCTTAACCCGAGCAGACCACCAGCAACTCCCATTGTGAGAGAAGCTCAGAGACAGAGCAGATTAAAAGATATTGGATCTGCCAGGGAGGAGGAGAGCTGAGTTCTTTTGCTGGTATTTCTTTTTTAGAGGAACTGAAGAACAGCTGAGGCATCTGCTTTCTCTTGTCTCTGGCTCCAAACAAGTGACCCCAGATGTGCCAGACTCACTGGTATTCCCTCCACACCACTTGCATTTTCTTCCTCACGATCCAGTGTTTCCCAACACCTCCCAGGAACGCTGCTGTCCTGGGGCAGAGGGGTCTGAGGGCTGCAGGAATTCAGCCCAGCCTTCAGCCTGTCCTCTCCTCCCTGAGCAGTGGAGGTGAGGCCCTTTCCATCCTTTGGTTAGCTCTGTGCATTTAAACAAAGCAGTAAATTTTACAGGACCAAGTTGGGAAGTTGGCATGAACAAACATGCTGTCAATATTTTCATGGTCAATTTATTCCTTCATTCACAAGGCTGCCAGATTCCAAATCAAGCCTTGGATGGTGCTAAGCCCAAGGGAATCACAGGATCATGGAGTGGTTTGGGTTGGCAGGGACCTCTGGAGATGATCTAGTCCAATATCCCTGCCATTTCACTATCCCAGGTTGCTCCAAGCCCTGTCCAACCCAGCCTGGAACACTTCCAGTGTTGGGAAGTCCACAATCTCTCTGGGTAACCTGTGCCAGGGCCTCAACACCCTCACAGCCAAGAATTTCTTCCTAATATCCCATCTAAATCTACTTTCCTACAGCTCAAGGTCATCCCCCCTTGTCCTATTACTCCATGCCTTTGTCCAAAGTCCCTCTCCAGCCCTCTTTTAGGAACTGGAAGGTGCTTGAAGGTCTCCTCAGAGCCTCCTCTTCTCCAGCTCCCCCCCTGCTACTACCTTGAGCTGAGAATTCAAAGGGAATCAGCAATGAAGCTGAGTTTTCCCAAAGCTTGGAGCGAGACTCACGCAGTGCACGCTCCTCACAAGACAAGGACAACATCTCGCTGGAAGAAGTCTACAGTGGGAGACAACAAAAATCAGCAAATGCAAAGACAGAATGAACAGAAGAGAGCTGAGAAATGCCAATGGCACATGTGAATGGGGTGTAGAGCTGGCTGTGCCTTCAGTGGCAGGAGGAGAGGGGAATTCAGGGTGTGTGACTCGCTGTGACTCTCAGCCCTCTCTCCCTGTGGCAGGTACGGAGCGCGGCGCAGGCGGCACTCCAGCACGGCAGAGTAGGAACATCTTGTGTTGTGCACACTCACAGGAGTATCTCACATCCACATCTGTTCTTAGAAATTAGTCATCTGGCCTCAGAAAGCAGTTTCTGTGCGGAGAGGAAGTGGGATTGCCAAGGAGCAAGTGTGGCACAGAGCGGAGGGGACACGGCGTGTCCCACATTCGACTCCCTCCACCCCAGCCCCACACAAACCTTTCCACTCATCCACCTTGTCCCAACCCCACTGTGCCCCAACGAGCCAGCAGTGTCATCCTCTTGCCAGATAATCCTCCCAAAACTGTATCCAGAGGATCTGGTGTGGTCAGGTGAGTGTGGAAAGCCATCCCTGCAACCCACCAGCCTCAGGAATACCACAATAATTCATAATTATTATTTGTGTATCTCAGTTGTGTATTTTTGGATGAAAGCAATTTAACCTGGTAAATGCATGGAAGACACGCTGGATACAGGAAGGAGCTTCCATTCTCTACCACCAAAATTCAGTTTTCCAAGCCTGGCAGCATTGGGAAACCCAACACTCATCCAGGTATTTCTGGACAATGCTGTTACACAAATTTGCTTCAGAAAGAGACTCAGTTATGAAAGAGACCACTGGACTGAGCACCAAGCATCTTCCAGGATGGTTGGAATCATGGAATATCCTGAGCTGGAAGAGACCATCAGGATCATTGAGTCCAACTCCTGGCCCTGCACAGGCCATGCCCAAGAATCCCACCCTGTGCCTGAGAGCATTGTCCAAACACTTCTCAAACTCAGAGAGGCCTGGTGCTGTGACCAGGCTGTCCTGGTTTTGGCTGGGATAGAGTCAATTTTCTTCCCAGTGGCTGGTACAATGTTTTGCATTTAGGATGAGAATAATGTTAATAAAATACAATGTTAATAAAAACACTGATGTTTTAGTTGTTGCTGAGCAATGGTTAAGGGCTTTTCAGCTCACCTGCTGGCTCCATCCCCTGGAGATGGATGGAACCAAGGGATGCTCCATTAACTGGCAGGGTGCAATTCAATGCCAGGAGAGGGTTCAACCACCCTCAACAAATTAACAGAGGCATCTTATCCCACAGAACCTCAAAACTGCAGCTCCACTGCTGGCTTCCCGTCAACGAGCAGGAAAATGCTAAGGTTGGGGAGTTATGTGCTTGGGGGTGAAGAGCTTTTGCCAATTTAGGGATGTCCTGACACTTTTGCTGTGGCCAGAGCCCTGTCATGAGCTATAAGGAACTGTAGGATGTTCCTTCATGGAAAACACAATTACATCTGCACATGGTGCCTACAAAGAGCTGGGTTGGACCATAAAGAAGGTGACATTCCCTGGTGTTTCTTCTCTCCCAGCACATTCAAGCAGAAGTTCAGTGACCACTGAGAACTACACTCAAGTTGAGCAGAATGTTGAGGTTTTTAATCATGGGTTGGTTTCATGATGCCAGGCATGGGGTATGCCTGGCTCCAAGGGGGAAAGGGATCCATGAGCAGGGCTTTGAACCACATTTGAGGAGGGAAAAGGATCAGCCTGAGAGTTCTCTTTTGGAAGAACCCTGCTGAGAAAGTGCCCTGGGAATTCAGTAGACGGCAGCAGTTTTGTTAATCGAGAATATTAATGGTATTAAACGTTACACACAAAAATGTTCAACGTCAGGGGTTGGCAAAGGTGCCCACAGCTCTAGGAGTCCTCCATCCCTTATTAAAATAATTAAAATAAAAGGAAGGCAGGTATTAGTTGGCTAGACAGCTCCAAATCCCACCGCCTGTTAATCCACCTGAAACCCAAGTGTATCAAGGCAAACTAAAGCTGCCTTTAATCCATGCAAATCTCAGCCCAGGAATCTTTTATTCTCTTACCTCCTGCCACGACTTTAGCCCTGCCCTGCACCCCATCCATGCTGCCAGAGCAAAACAACACAGACTTCTGTGTTTTAGTAAGAGGGAGAAGAAATTGCGGAGCTTTCACAGATTTTGGGGTGGCTGCAGCTTTGTGCTTCATTGGCTGGGTGAGACCAAACCCTGTTCCACCTGTACTTGCTTTAATCATATGTATCGACACACATAAATTAGGGCAATTTGTGCATAAATTAGGCAGCATCATTATGCTAATTGGGATGGTATGATTGTGCTGAGAGTGTTTGCAATCTGCCACAGTCCTCCGGGACAGCGCTGCGAGGGAGCTGCTGCCTCTGAAAAGGCTGGAGCTCCTCTGGGATCCTGCTGGGGCAGGTACAGCCCCACAGCCACTCAAAACAATCCTGAATAACTGAGGAGAAGGGGTGAGGAGAGCTGCTTCCTCTGGAATGCTGGGTTCTGTTCTCTGATTCCTAAATATCACAGCCTAAGCTCCCTCTGATGTATGAAACAGGCTGAGTTATAGATGGGTGCAGAGAGAGGCTGCTAGAAAAACAAGCCCCTGAGGTGTATGTAAACCAAATGAAGAGCAGGAGACTCAAATCCCCTGCACTTTGATTTCTCAAACTTATGTGAAGAAACAAGTCATCCTTTTCAAGTTATCAAACTTGAAGAAAGAAGTCATCTTCACAACAACCAGAGCCACTGCACTGTCCTCCTTTCAATCCCACCTGAACTGCAGCAGAGACAGGAATGCTTGCTGGGATCAGGGAGGAATCACAGATTCCTGATGAACCCTGTCCTTGAAGAAAAAACACAACCCAAAATCTTTCCAAGTGAATGAGCAAGGATAAGGGAGGAACAAATAAACAGCAAAGTGACAGCTTCTCCTTTTGGAATAATAGAATACCCAGAGTTGGGAGGGACCCACAAGGATCACCAAAGTTCAACTCCTGACCCTGCACAGGACATCCCAAGAACCACAGCAGAGACTTGGTTAAATCACCATACACAGGTAGGTATACCTGGAAGAGCTGTTTATCAAGGCTTTTTTATTAAGACTTTCAAGGGCTTTTACCAAAACATGGGGGTTTTTTTTTGCTGTCCCACAGGTGTCCTGCAGCCTGAGCCCCCAACTCCTGCAGGGCCATGGCTGATGTCCCTGTGCAGCTGCCAGTGGTGCTCAGATCCAGCCCCAGGGGTTGATGTTGCATCTCCCTCCTCCTTGTGCCTACCAAGAGATGCTCCCAAAGCCATCCAGTTTTCCTTACAAAACTGGTCACTAATTTACCTGCCAAATGGGACCATTATGATGAAAACCCCCCCCTGTGGGACTTGAGTTCTCTCCCTTCAGAGGGAATTTGAGCTCAGTTTATTCTCCAGGATCCAGCCAGAAGTCTTTCCTCTGACAGACGTGCTGGCACTTTGCCTGGCTAAAAAACATACAGCAGAAGAGCAGCAAGCACTAAACTATTACTACAAGTGTTAAAAAAAAAAATCAGCTTTGAGTAAACCATCTGGTAATACTCACTGTGCCACAGGTGAGAGCAAACACAATACGCTCATACAGCACCAAAAAATCACCAATGTTCAGAGAAGAAGGGTGTGAAACACCAAAACAGAGAAGCTGTGGCTGCCCCATCCCTGGAAGTGTCCAAGGCCAGGTTGGACAGGGCTTGGAGCAACCTGGGATAGTGGAAGGTGTCCCTACCCATGGATGATCAAAGGTGAGACGATGAAACAGTAAAAGGGCAGGGGCACACGGGAATTGGGGGATGCTCCATAACCAGCAAGAACAGGGAGCAGAATTGAGCTGCTCCAGCTGCTGGGCCAAAGGAATTAGTGAGACACAAAGGAAAAAAACCCACAGCCAGCTTCCTTCTGCTCTTCTGCAGCTCCCCTGGAGCACCTGGCTGGGTGGTGGCTT
This sequence comes from Climacteris rufus, assembly GCA_013398175.1. NCBI lineage: Eukaryota > Metazoa > Chordata > Aves > Passeriformes > Climacteridae > Climacteris > Climacteris rufus. Next base: position 1,074,685 of record VZRZ01002085.1, on the reverse strand, counting down.
TTTCCTCCCCATCTTTAAGCAGAACCTCCTCTAAGTCATTTAAAAGTGAAAGCAAACTCATCTCTCCCTCCCTAAGAAGGAATATGTATATTGGCACAGGGCATTACCAGATATTATTACCAGAAATTCCCAAGCCCTTTCAAACACCCATCTTATCACAACAGCAGCTTTTAAACCTCTTCTCTGCACACTCTGGTCATAATTAGTTTAAGTCTGTCACCAGCAGATCAGTTTTGGATTGCAACTAAGCCAAAGGGATATGAAAAGGTTTTGTCCAAAGCCTCTCCACACCAAATCAGTTCAAAAAAAGGCAAAGACAAAACACGAGCTGGCTGCACCAGCAGCTCCAACAGTTTCTGCCGCTCAGTAGGGAACACAGCAAGATTTAATAAACAAGCTCAATAAAGTTATTCTTCCCTGTTTTATTTCCCCTTAAAGCATGAGCCCAATTTGGTTTTGTTTCCACCACAAACAGCTCCTTTAATCGTTCCTGACGGGAGCACAACGCGGGGCCCCGGCGTGCGAAGCCTCCCCGGCCCCTGCCAGCTCCCAGTTCATGGAGCTGCTCTGCCTCCACCACAGCAATTCCTGTAATTCAAGTCTGACAAACATTTCCTAGGCTGAAAAATGGGACAGCATCCAATCGTTATCTCCTTGCTTTGTAGAAAAGAAGCGAAAAAAACCTGGTGTTATTTACCCTACCTGCCTGTTTGCCGCGCTGGCAGTGCCACCACGCAGCTGTGACAGCAACAAACGCCGGCAGCTCTCGCAGTTTCCCCTGTGGATGTCTCTCCTTTCATCCCAGCAAACAGCATGTCAGAGCTAAAGGAGCAACTGAGAGCAAGGAAAGCATCCAGGCTCTTTCCTGACAGCTGAACAAGCTGGCAGTTTTCAGGAGGAAAAGCTTTCCTACGCTTCTAACCACGGCAACTCGGTCCAGAGTTGAGCTTAAAAGTCTTTTCCAACCTAAATGATTCTGTAATACTAATATTCTAGTCTAATTAATATTGGTCCTGGTGCTTCTATGCAGCCTCACTGGTGTTTCCAACCTCATTCATCTGTACCAATCCACCCTAGGACTTCCATCCCTGAAAACAATGCAATAAAGACTGAAAAACCCATCAGTTTTCTCACAGACACATTAATTGTGGACCAATCCCACCCCGGTGCAGACACCAAGCCCTGGCCAAGCGCAGGAACTGTGCTCAAATGGAGGTGAAAGGCTTTTGTTTGAGTGGTTTTGCTCACCAGGACACACCTGATAAGAGCCTGCAGCAAGGACACACCCCGAGATAAACCCGTCGGGCTCAGGGCTCCCAGCCCCAACTCCCAAACCCAACTCCGCATCCCGGGCGAGGGCTGGGAAACAAATGCCCAAAGAAAACACTCTGTGTGTAACAGCACCATTTCCCTTGGCAAATCTCTCTGCTTTCCTCACCCTCTCTGTGTGCACAGAGAAACCATGCCCTGGCTTTTCCCAGGCTACAGTCTGGCTCTGCTCCCCTGGATGGGATGAAGGGCTGATGCTTGATCCCAGAGCAAGAGCACCCCACCAACTTCTGGTGTTTGTATAATTTAGATCTCGCTGGTTTTTAGCTTGGAATGTGCAAAGAGACAGGGCAAAGCTGTTTGAAAAGAGGCATCCTTTACAAATTGAAGTGATAGAGGTGGGAATAAACGAAATCCAGGGATGCAGAGGTGGCCACTGGGTTTAAGAGCCACATTCCGGGAAGCCAGTGGATGCATGTGAGAGCCTTTCATTAGTGATGATTTGACAGTCAAACACTGGCACAGAGAATCACAGAATGGTTTGGGTTGGAAGGGACCTGAAAGACCATCTCTGTCCTTCCCATGGGCAGGGACACCTTCCACTATCCCAAGCTGCTCCAAGCCCTGCCCAACCTGGCCTTGAGCAGTTCCGAGGATGGGGAGGCCACAGATTCTCTGGGCAACCTGTGCCAGGGCTTCACCACCCTCAGAGTGAAGCATGTTTCCCAATATCCCACCTAATTCTGCCCTCTGGCAGTGGGAAGCCATTCCCCCTTGTCCTGTCTATTCCTTGTTCTAAGTCCCTCTCAGCACTCCTGGAGCCCCTGGAAGGTCTCCCTGGAGCCTTCACTTCTCCTTGCTGAACACCCCCAGTTCTCCCAGCCTGGCTCCATAGGAGACTCTGGGCCATATGGATATGAGCAGATACACAAACAAGCTGTGACCCTACCTGAACACACCTTGGGATGGCACCTTGGTCTTCCTGAGCTCCCAGCAGGGACACTGGAGCTGCCCAACGTCTCCTGCACGGGGCAACGTGCAGCCCAGTCGCTGAGGTCTCATTTCTAAGCAAAACATTTGCAACCTTTCTATTCCTCTTCCTCTTTTGACTTCCTTAATGAATAAACAAACTCATGAAGGGGGGAAAAGACCCACTGGCACAACCAGTTGTCCCCTGCACGGCCTGGGCTTGCTGGGAGCAGTTGGGAAGGGGGAATGGACACGAGGTTTTGAACAGGGCAGTGTGGGTGGACACGAGTGATGGGGCAGAACCTCACAAAATGCTACAGGGGGCAGTTTCTGCTGCTGCCTCAGGGTGGTTTCATTTTTGGGAAGGCATCTTAATCCAACCCACTCCATGACCAGAGCTGGTGGGACACACAAGAGGCTGGGCTGTATCCTGTACATTTTGGGAGTGAATGAATGCAGTGGCACAGGGTGCCCAGAGAAGCTGTGGCTGCCCCATCCCTGGAAGTGTCCAAGGCCAGGTTGGACAGGGCTTGGAGCAACCTGGGATAGTGGAAGGTGTCCCTTGCAAGGAGATTGGAACTGGATGGTCTCTAAGGTCCCTTCCAGCCCAAACCATTCCAGGATTCTCTGATTCGTGCTTTCCTAAATGCTTTGGGAAAGAAATCCCATTTCCCATCATGCTGTCTGCTTGCCAAATGTCAAATTCAAGAATTTCCTTGTCTGACCAAGGGACACATGGGCTGTCCCTAACCCACATCCCATCCATACTGACACACTCAGCTCTGCTCACCAGTGCAAATCACTGCAATGGAAACATCCTTGCTCCTGCTGGGAGAGGTTTCAGTTGGATTTTCCTGCCCATCATTTCACCAGATCCCAAACCACAGACTGCCAGAGTCTCTGGGCAGAGATTTATCCACTTGAGGGCAACCAGGATGTGGTTTTAAGGCAGATCCACATAATTCAGTGTGCATGATGGAGTCAAGTGGTGGATTTGGCTGGGATTCCTGTGCATGCAGGAGCTGGGACAGGGATAGGGACAGGGACATGGAGTGATCCTTCAGGAAGCAACCCAAGGATTAAGCTCCAGCCAGTTATAGCATCCAAGAGCAATAGGATGTTCTTTACTCTTCCCACAGATGGATTTGTGAGCTGTGGATATAAATACAATATTGCTGTAGCCAGGATATTGTGCCTCTCTCCTGCAGGACACAAGATGAGAGCTGCAGCAAAACGCTGCTCAAAAAGCAACATTTCCCTTCTGCCTGTCATTGACACTTGGGTTCCTCAGAACTCTTTTTGGTGACTCTTTTCTGAGGGCCAGGTATCTGCATCTCCAGATCTGTTATCAGTGCTGATCAGGACACCCAGTTACACACCTACACACCCTTGTGACACCTCAGCCCCCTCCTGCTCCAACCTCAAACCAACCCTCAGCAGATGATGATAAGGCTTTCAACAAGAGCAAAAGCTGAACATGGGGGAAAAAAAAATAAGCCAGAGCAGCAGAGACCAAAGGACAATGGGTTTCATTCCTGGCACAGCACCACTGAAGTGTGTTCATGGAAGTTTCACCTCCAGGCTTGACTATCAGGCTCTAAGTTCACTGTCAAAGTGAAGTTTGTGGATAAATCCACTCAATTTTATAGAATCATAAAATCATTTAGCTTGGAAAAGGTCTCTAAGAACATCAAATCCACCATTCCCCCAGCACCAAGGCCACCACTAATGGCCACCACATCCCCAAGTGCCACATCCACATGGCTTTTAAATCCCCCCAGGGATGGGCACCTCACCACTGTCCTGGCAGCTGTGCCACGGCTGGACAACGTTTTCTGTGAAGAAATTTTCCCAAATATCCAACCTAAACCTGGACACAACTGCCCCCACACACAACAGGGGTTGTCCCTGTGGTAATTCCAAAGAGGGAAGGGATGGACACACTGCAGATCCAGGCTGTTCTCTGTCGTGGATTGCTCAGCACTTTGCACCAAACAGTAATTTTGGCTCTGCTGTAGCTTTCAGGCTGGATGGAATTCAGAGTTTTGACAATCCCCCAGCCCCAAACACCACTGAAGTCTGTGGGGACTCAGCAGACCCAAAGATCAGGAGAACTGTGGCACAAATTCTGACGTGCGCCAGGTCTGGAAGGGGCTACAGGGCAAATTTCTGGAGGAGCCGCCTCCTGGTCTATTCACAAATTCCCCAAAGCAGCAAAAGACCCAGGACTTGACTGATTTCCTGCCAGAGGTTTTGATGTTTCTGTTGGGGGGATGCAGCAGGACTAAACCTGCAGGACTCATCACAGCAGCAGCAGGATCCCTCCAGCCCTGCACGGGAGTCCTACCATGGGAATTCTGTAACCTTTGGACACGCTGGGGATGGAAAGTGGAGCCAGAAAAAGTCATGGGTGAGATGTCCTCATGGATGGGAAAGCTCTGACGGAGCTGTGGTGCCAGATGTTGTGTGCAGCTGTGGAGCTTCCCTTTAATCCATCACGGAGATCTCCCGTACGCTTCAGCCGACCAAAGAGGTCTCGGTTCCCTTCAGGGGTTTCTGTTCTGTTTCACCAGTAAAGACCCTTCTCCAACAATAAAATAAATTGTTTGCTTCTCTGGAAGTCCTCCTGTAGCTCCTTATTTTTTGTTTAAAATACAAAATGCTGCTTTAAAAAGTTGCCTTTTTTTTCTTCTTTTTTCATTTAAGCACACACATTTTCAGTTCAAATTCACTCAGGTCAAGCTTCCCCAAAGAGGAAGCCAAATGCCCAACCAGGACTCTGCCTCCCCACACAGACATCCTGTCCCAACTTAGCTACCAGGACTTGAGATGATTAATTACCTAACCTTTAGAAAAATAAATTAGCAGTGAAGGTGCCCCTAACAACACAGAATCATAGAATTATTTGGGCTAGAAGGGATTTGCAAGATCACTCAGTTCCACTCTCCTGCTGTGGGCAGGGACACCTTCCACTATCCCAGGTTGCTCCAAGCCCTGTCCAACCTGGCCTTGGACACTTCCAGGGATGGGGCAGCCACAGCTTCTCTGGGAAACCTGTGCCAAGGCCTTGGGATTTCTTCCCAATATTCCATCTAACCCTTCCCTGTGTCAGTGTGAAGCCATCCCCCCCTTGTCCTCTCACTCCATTCCTTGTCCAAAGTCCCTCTCCAGCTCTCTTGGAGTCCCTTCAGGCACTGGAAAGGGTTCTAAGGTCTCCCTGGAGCCTTCTCTTCTCCAGCTGAACACCCCCAGCTCTCTCAGCCTCCCAGCAGAGTTGTTCCAGCCCTATGATCAACTCAGTGGCCTCCTCTGGACTCATTCCCACAGGTCAATGATCTTCCAGCCTTGGCAGCAGGAGGCTCTAGGACAGGAGCAGGAGCCTGGCTTTGCCTCTAAGCCCAGCATTAGCCCAGGCACAGCCTCACCACCACATCTGCTGGAGACCTTTGAGCACTGAGACTCATCCCAGCTACCACAGAGTCCAGGATGTCATCAGAAGATCCTGAGTGTGACAGTTCCAGCCTACCAGGAGCAGCAGCTGGAATATGTCAGCCTACAAGGAGACATCCAAATCTAACCCTTGAGATGCACAGCAGCTCCTCCAAAAATTCTGGATGCTTCACAAGCCTGAAGAAAAACAAAGAAATCCATCTGCCAGCTCTGAGGGAAGGTACATGCTCCAGGTAAGAGTCTCCTGGGAAAAAGGAGGTTAATTTTCTTTTTCTTTTCCCACTATTGCCCTGCAGCATGAACAAACCCAAATGGTTTTGCCCTAATTTATGCCTGTTTTTCTTACTATTCCAAGCTTTCTCTGTTCAAAGGAAGGTTTTGCTGCAGAAACTTTTACAGATGGTAAAATAATAATCTGTGAGCACACAGGGTTGCACTCTGCATCCATGTAAATCAACAGCAAAGCTTCCAGCATTTCCAGGGGACAGGTTTGGCTGCAGCTCCAGCTGGGATTAGGAGCGCTTGTGTTCCCACAATACCACAACAAACCAAATTAAAGACAATCCTTTTTCTACCTCTGACACCTGAAGCTCTTTTTTGCCTTCTGATAAATGAGATAATGATTTTTGAGGGAGTTTTTCGCTGATCTGAACAGCTGTTTCTCCAGTGTTGTTGATATTCACAATGAAGTGGAATTTCTCTCTCTAGATGCTGTTTATTCTGGTTGAATTTCGTTAGGGAAGTGCCATAAACTGAGAACAAGTAAACAAGAATTCAAGTGCCAAGCCATTTTGGATATCAAACAGTTGGCCTCAAAGATGCAGTGGAAATTCTGAGATGAATTGAGGTAAAAACTGTGCTCAGAGGGAGATCCCCACTTCCACACAACAGGGAAGCAGGTGGAAAAGGAAAAGACCTTCCTGAACTGTGAAGAAGTGTCCTGGATTATCCCAAATCACACTGCAGCTGTAAAATCCTTCCAGGGGAATGAGTAGGTGAGGGACACAGACATTCAAAACTGTTTTTTTCCATTGAAACAGGAGAGTGAGGGTGGCTTGGAAACCCTGCATGCTCCTAAGGAGTTAAAAGGCATTTATGGAGCCTGGCCCCATTAACATTCTGGCAGAGTCTATTTAAATTGCAGGGAAAGTTGAGCTTGTCCAACTGGATAGTCAGACTGCAGGTTCCCCCAAACAGGGCTTTGATTCTCCAACACAACACCTGAAATCCTCTCTGGCTTACATAAAACACATGTGGAATCACGCTCCCTGTTGCACAACACGGCTCCAGGGAGAATTCCAGGTACAGAAGTACAAACTGGAGGTCATTGCTCTGGAAGGGCTGAGGATTTCTCTGGCAACAGAGAGGAGGAGAAGCTGGTCCTGGTGGCAAAGCTGCCTTGAGAGCTACCAACAGCAGCAGCACCTCCCAAGGCAAGGGCAGGGGGGAGTTCACTCAAGCACAGCACTCAATGGCAAGAAATATGAACAAATACCTGAAAAAAACCCTAAAAGGAAGTAGGTTTTGTGATCCAAACAATCGAACTCAATAGGATTCTTAATATTTCCGTATCCTTGTATTCCCCATGCTGCTCTTACACTTCCAATAATCACCACTGCCTTGAACATCTTTTCTGTTCTCAGCTCCACTGCTCTGTCAGCTTGATTTTTAAATATGCTGCCAGGGTGAAATAAAATCTGGCTGTGTTTTTCTCAGCCTGCAAAGGGCAGGTCAGCACGGGGAGGGGAGATCTCCCTGCAGCAAAAGGCATCACAGAACCATGGAATGGTTTGGGTTGCAAAGAGACCATCTCATTCCATCCCCCTGCCATGGGCAGGGACATCTCCCACTATTCCAGGTTGCTCCAAGCCCCATCCAACCTGGCCTTGGGCACTTCCAGGGATCCAGGGGCAGCCACAGCTTCTCTGGGCACCCTGTGCCAGGGCCTCACCACTTCATAGTCGAGAATTCCTTTCTAAAATCTCATCTAAATCTCTCCTAGTTTAAAACTATCCCCCCTTGTTCTATCACTATCTGCCTGTTTAAAGTCACTCTCCCTCTTTTTAATGTCCTTTTAGGTACTTAAATGCCACATCCCCTGTGCAGACACTGTACATGGAGCTCCCAGTTATTACCATCATGTCCCTTCTCCACAGAGCAAGGCTGCAGTTGAAAGCTGCCTTTATTTGACTTAGAAAGAATGAATGGGATCCAGGAGCTCCCAAATTCAGATTATTTTCATAAGGAAATTAACCTGAGTTCTGCTGCAGATCAGAGAATCCCAGAGCAGAACCACAGAACACCCTGAGCTGAAAGGAACCTTCAACAATTATTGAGTCCAACTCCTCCAACAGGGAAAAATGACTGTGCAAAACTGACTGCACATGGGCATCTCTGCACAGCCACAAACCCAGCAGTGCAGGCAGCACTCCCAAGCTGACACAGACAGATTTTGGAGCTTTATCCCATGGCTTCATTCTTTGATTGACAGGGGCCAGTTCAATGGACCTGCAGGAAGGCCAGGGGAGGAAAGGGCTGAGCACAGGGCTGCTGCTTCCCTCCCAACAGCAGAAAGCAGCACACAGCAGCCATGGTGCACAAAAGCTTTTGTTTTACAGCTCAAAACCAATCCACCATCGCTGCTCTGGGACTGACAACCGCCCGTGCAAGCAGCAGGGCTGAAACCCAAACCGTGCCAAAACCCAGACTCCAGGGGGGTTGAATCCAGAAAAGAGACTTTTTTTTCAAGAAATAAAGGTAAGAACATTTCAGCTCAAAGCAAATCCCAGAAGGAAAAGCCTCCCCTGGATGCTGCTGGAGATCAAAATAGAGTAAGTGACATTTAGGGATGCTGGATGGGGCACGTCCTTGTCACCCCAACCTCGGCAGTGCCTTCACACAATCACAGAACAGTCTGGGCTGGAAGGGACCTTAAAGATCATCCAGTTCCAGCCCCCTGCCATGGGTAGGGACTCTTTTGGCCAGGAACAGCCTCTCTGAGCCGGGCTGTGCAGTTTCCAGTAGCAACTGTGCCTAATCCAGCCCTGAGACAAAACTGCCGGCGCTCATTGATACCCACGGCACGTGCTGGGCAGACTCTGGGCATGGCCACAACTACTGCATGGTTTGTTGGGGTTTTTTTTACCCAGTCTAAGCTTATTTTTGAAACATTTTTGAAAGAAAATAAGAATATTTAAATCACTTTTTTTACAAAAATAAAATTTTAATAGATGAGGTTGGGGTCAGCTTCGCTCTAAAGGGTGAATAAAAGCTTTTCCCTCTGCATGTTCACTGTACAAAATATATTGATTTCAGTGCTTTTTTTTCACATTAGTGGAGAAATTGCCAACAAAGAAGCTGGTTTAGTGAAGAAATTCTTGATTTTCTTTGTAAGAATTACAAGAAGGAAGAAAAAAATCGTGTTGAAAAGGATTCAATCAGCAGTTGCTCTGCCCTGCATTCAGGTCACAGCACCAAAAAGACACCAAATTGACAAAATAATGTTGGGATCACATCACCTCTTAGATACTGACAGCAAGGAATGTAAAGAAGCAAAGAAAAAAAGAAGGAAAAAAATACATATTTTTCTATGAAAGTTTCAGAAGAGTCACCAGACGTGGGCTAATGAACTGGGATGAAATGTCGAATTGCTAATGCATCTTTTTGATAGCTTCTTCTACAGATTTCCATTTCTAATTTTAAGTTAGATGGTAAGTGCACAAATGCCCAGATATATGTCTCCTTTTCTCTCTGGGCATACTCAGCTGCCAGCACCAGGTGAGGAAGGAGGCTTGGAAGCTTTCCAGCCTCTCCAATGATGCCAGGGAGAAGGGAGAACCTGGCTCTGACAGGGCAGGAGGACAGGAGGTGATGGGCAGAAGATGAAATGAGATGTTCAGGGTATAGGGAGAAGCTTTTCCAGAGTGAGGTCAGCCAAGCTGGTTGCCCAGACATTGGGCAATCTCCATCCCCGGAGGTTTCCAAGATGCAGCTGAGCACAGTCATGGAATCAACAAGGTTGGAAAAGCCCTCTGAGATCACCAAGTGCAACTATTCCCCAGCACTGCCAAGGCCACCACTGATCCCTGTCCCCAAGTGCCACATCCACAGGGCTTTTCAATCCCTCCAGGGATGGGGACTCCACCACTGCCTGGGCAGCTGTGCCAGGGCTGGAGAGCCCTTTCCATGAAGAAATTTTCCCAAATATCCAACCTAAACCTCCCCTGGTACAATTTCAGGCCGTTCCCTCTCCTCCTGTGCCTGTTCCCTGGGAGCAGAGCCCGACTCCCCTGGCTGCCCCTCCTGTCAGGGAGTTGTGCAGAGCCAGAAGGGCCCTGCAAACACACAGAACCCTGGATCACAGACTTGTTTTATTCTGCATAAAAACGGGTGTACAAGAGAAGAGAGGTCCCAACACCTCCTTTGAGAGACAGCCCACAGGCATGATGTTAAAAACCTTCTAGAAAACAACCTCAAGTCCCCCTTTTCCACGTCTCTCCTTCCTGAGTTTGCCTTCCACATTCCAAAGCTGTGCCTGCAAACAGCCCTTCGCCTCCTCAGCCAGCTTGGAGAGATGTTATTCATGTTATTCTTCTCACCAAAAAAAAAAGAGGAAAAAAACCCCCTCGATTATTTATGCTGCTCTTTGAACAACACCAGCTATTGTCAGGGAGTGTTTTACAGCTCTGAATGTCACATTGAGAGTCTGGGCATGCCAGGAGAAAAGCCTGCTGCTGCCATGTCCAGGCATAAATCCCTTTATTCAAGGCACCCGGAGCCCAGCGCTGGGTAAAACCCAAAAGGAAGCCGGTGGGTGTGACAGCCACATTTTGTACAATGACATAAAAAGGAACAGGCAAAGCTGCTTGGGGACTTTTTTTTTTTTGAGGTAACAGGTAGATAAAGTACAAGGAGCAATGTGCAGAGCCAGGTGAGGCCAAGCTTTGGCTGGATGCTGCTCCAGAGGAATTGAGAAGCGTGGGGGTGAGAAGAGCTGGAGAGCTTCCCAGCAGGACCCAGGGAGCTTTTGCTGTCGAGAAAACCAAGCTGGCTGGACAAGAAACCAGTTTCCTGCCTGATTGTGACTGTGTGAAGGGACACAGGGCTCTGGAGGCAAACAGAGCCCAGCCACCTTCGGCCGGGGAGCGCCCCAAAACCATCGAGCCGCTACAAGTCTAAAAGCCAAAAAAAAACCCAAAAAAAAAAGTGGTAAAAAATCCCAAGAGGGCCTTTTCCACGGTGTGTTATGTTACAAAGCAAAACTGGACGGGTTGCAATCTTCCTCTGCCGCACCCCAAATGCCGGGTTTCAGGTTACTGCACCCGAGGTACCTGCAGGAATTCGCTGGGAAGCGCCTTATTTCTACCGAGCTCTTAGAGCCAACTTTTCCTCTGCAGCTCTTCCCAAAGTCCTGCAAAGAAAGCAAGTGCCATTTCCTTCCCCCTCCCACACCCCCATGTGCTGAGGAGGAAGTTATAACCCATGTGAAATAATAAATATGGCCCAGCAAAAAAGGGAACGCGGGGAGCAATAGGAAAGCCAGGTTCCCGTGTTACTCCAACCTACAGGATCCATCCTTCCAGCCTCCCATTCAGGAAATGGCTTTTCAACGCCAGGTATCAAAGCTCCTCCCAGTTTTGGCATCTCCTGCAGGACTTGGGCATTTTTTTTAACCAATTCATGGATATTTGCACTGTATCCAGCGTCGGCACGCACGGTTTTTCCAGCGGCTGTTGCACATCTCACGGGTCTGTTTACTATCAGCAAACATCCCAGCAGTAATCCTGGATTTATCTCTTTGTCTCCCTGATAACTCCCCCATGGCTGCGCCCTCAAAGCCCAGAAATCCAGGTTGCCACCCTTCACAAGGAACCTCCAGGCATTTTGGAAGAGCTCTGTCGTTTATCTCCTCCACAATCTCAATTCACCATGAAAATATTTGGTGAAACCTATCAGCAGCTTTCCTGGTACAAGTGCAGAGACTCTACCACTACTTCTGCCCACACAGTTTTCTCTAACATCCAAGAAAAAAAAGGCAAACTGTGGGGTTTGCAACAACCCTATGGTGCTGAGCACTCCTGTTCCCTTATCTTTGAGATCCCCATGAATTTTCCCAGCAATGGCTCCATGCTGCTGCAAGGATCTCTTGATTTATGCAAAAATTGATCCCTTTTCCACCCTTTTTATGAGCAAAGGGTTTATCTTTTCCTTTGGATGTAGCCTGGTGATTAACTGCACGCTGCCACAAGACCCGTGCACTGCAGTGCTTTGCTGAACACTGCCACAAAGCCTGTAGATTTCTGAGGATAACAAGGACATCGGGAGTACAGACATCTACAACAAAGAGAGCCACATGCAAGCATCACCTTCAGACCTTCCTTTTTATGAGATACTGCCTTTTATCCTCTATTTCAAGCAGCAGGAGCAGGGAGAGGGGCTTTGCTGAGGTCACTGGCGAGGCTGGTGGCACAGTGCCACGATCAGCCGTGCTGTATCCTGAGCCACGGGACGGAGAGATGGAGAGAGAGGCTCTCAACACCACAAAGGAGTGATCTGCAGCAGGCAGGGAGCCTGTGGAGTGTGCCCAGGGAAGGGCAGGGAGGTACAAAGGACCTGCAACCTGCAGCTCTCACCGACCACCTTTCACACCTGCACAGCTCCAGGGATGCAGTTGGGTTATTCCTCATCTCCCAAAAGTAAGAGGGAAGGTAGCCTGGGCTGAGCTCAGCAATTCCCATCAGATCCCAATGCCAAGAATCGTAGGGTTGTGCCAAGGCACTGAATCAATGGCATTTTCTGGGCTCCTCAGAGGAAAAAAAGACATGGAGCTACAGGAGCCAGTGCAGAGGAGGCCACGGAGATGCTCTGAGGGCTGGAGTCCCTCTGCTCTGGAGCCAGGCTGGGAGAGCTGGGGGTGCTCACCTGGAGATGGGAAGGCTCCAGGGAGACCTCAGAGCCCCTTCCAGGAGAGCTGGAGAGGGACTTTGGACAAGGGATGGAGGGACAGGGCAAAGGGGAATGGATCCCCACTGATAGAGGGCAGGCTTAGATGGGATATTGGAAAAAAAATCTCCCCTGTGAGGGAGGTGAGGTCCTGGCACAGGCTGGCCAGAGAAGCTGTGGCTGCCCCATCCCTGGAAGTGTCCAAGGCCAGGCTGGATGGGGCTTGGAGCAACCTGGGATAGTGGAAGGTGTTTGGAAGGGTTTGGAACTGGATGGTCTTTAAGGTTCCTTCCCATCCAAGTTGTTCTGTGATTCTGTAACTGGAGCCATCTCATCTCCATGCCCAGGACAAATGGAAACAGGAGCAGCCATGGCTGCAGCCCCAAGTCCATCCTGACATCTGGTGCTGACAATCCTTCATCTCAAGGCCCTTTGATTGGACCCTGCTCACAAATTGTCCTCTCCTACATGAAAGGTGGCCAGAGCAAGCCAGAGGCAGCAATACCACTGAGTGAAGAGCTCCAGCGTCCTTCCAGGCACTCAGGCTGGAGAAATGAAAAGGATCTAAAGCAGATGAGAGAGTTGTTAAAAGATGATCCTTTGGTCTTAGCGCTTTGGTGTTTTTAAGCCGTGTGGGATTCAACCTTCCTCAAACAACTCTGGTGACACAGAAATCACAAGAAGCCTGGTGCCTCTTTGAAGCACAGTGCACTACTTTTCCTAATCAAAATATTATTCTTGAGCTGATAAAATACTGATCAAGAGATAACCTCATTTTCTCCCACTCAATCCTTCCCCATTGCCACTGGGGTTCATGTTGGCATATGTTATTTTCATGCAGGCAGAAGGTAACGATAGGAAAGCAATTACTGGGCAACATTTTTTAAATATAGTAAAATATTTATGAGCAATTTAATGTTTTTCACGCCTGGTTGCTCCATGCACTGAGCTACAACTCCACCACATTGTGGATGAGATGCCTTTTCATCACAGACTGGAATCCAGACAGCAGAGCCTCCCAAAATCAGCACTGCTGAACAGCGTGGTTGGTACCTGTGTCCTTCAGAAGAGAATCCTACGGGAATCCCAGAGTGGTTTGGGTGGGAAGGGACCTAAAAGACCATCCCAGTTCCACCCCCTGCCATGGGCAGGGACTCCTCCCTTTATCCCAGGTTGCTCCAAGCCCCATCCATCCCGGCCTTGGACACTTGCAAGGGGCAGCCACAGCCACAGCTTCTCTGGGAAACCTTCTGCTTTCACAGGAGATTGATGGATTCAAAAGCAACATCAAAGCTAATGTTTTTCCAGAATATTTTATCACTAATGCCTGGATCTGGACCACAAGTTTCTCCTTGCTCTAAAAATGCAAAACCATCAGATTCAGTTAAACACATGTGGGAAAATTTCAGTGTAAACATTTTAAAACTGTGTGAAGTGACAACAAGGAGGTTCATTGCTGGCTCAAGGTATATGGTGACCATCATTATCAAACCATAAGGTGCCTGTCATGGGGACAATTTTTGAAAGAGAAACAAGTTGAACTCCTGCAGGTGTTTAAATTTCAGATACGAGGGTTTCTAGGGTAAAAAAAGAAAAAGTATATTCCAAATGTTCAACGTACAAAATTGACTTGGTTGAACTCTGCAGTAGCCAGGCTCTAAAAAGGGATAAAACCTTCATTCTCAGAGAATCATTGAAGGAAAAGTCCTCTGAGATCACTGAGTCCACCATTCCCAGCACTGCCAAGGCCACACTAACCCATGCTCCCAAATGCCACATCCATGTGGCTTTTAAATCCCTGCAGGGACAGGGACTCCACCACTGCCCTGGGCAGCTTTTGCCACAGCTGGACCACCCTTTCCATGGAGGATTTTTCCCTAATACCCAAACTACCCCCTTCCTTGAGCAGCTGCCTCTCACATGTCCCTTTGAGAAGCTATTTGAACCCAGCTCTCCCCACAAGCCTCATAAAAGGATTTCACTGCAACAAATGCCAATGCAAAGAACAAGAATGACTTAAAAATCCAAATAAAGCCCTTTTTTTTTTTTTTTTTACCATGTAATTGCAAATAACAAACATATCTGTGGTTTACAGAGGAGGCAATAAATTAAAGCTACAGTCCCAAATCAGACCAGAAAAAGATACTTAAGTCATTCAATCCACCACCCCGGGATGGCTGTGGCCCCGTGGGATTCTGCTCAGTTTTGTGAAAGACTTGGAGTCCTGAACAGAGGAAGTATGACATGAAGAGTTCTCTCAGAAGTGTTTTTTTTTTAATTCTTATAAAATGAAGCCAGCCCTCTGGTGCTTCCTGAGCACAGCCTCGTTGGTCTGGCTGGAGAAAAGCAAATGGCCTTTAGCAAATAAACTTTTTTATGTGTGAGTTGAGCACTTCATAAATAAAAAGGAAGTTTGAACCCCAGCAAAACCGTTTGTGTGTTTCTTCTGTGACCACCTCATGATGGCTGTGACATTTCAGTTTCTAGAAAAAGGAACAGGCATTTAATATCTTTTTTGAATCACAGAATGGTTTGGGTGGGAAGGGATCTCACAGAACATTCAGTTCCACCTCCTGCCATGGGCAGGGACACCTTCCCCTACACCAGGCTGCTCCAAGCCCTGTCCAACCTGAACACTTCCAGGTTCCCTAGGGAACTTTTTAACTTCAAATTCATGCAAACAGATGCATTTTGAGCCATTAGGAAGCAGAGGACCCCAGAATTTTAACTTCCTCATGGAGTCGAACCCCTCTACCAACACACTCAGAATGCATGAGGTGCCCATTTCCATAGCTTTGGTGAGCAGAATAATTTTAGGAATGGTCACTAAACAAAACAAGTTGAGGGTTTGGGGTTTTTAATTTCTGTTTTTTTTTTTTTTTTATATTTTAAGGACAAGAGGAAATGGCCTCAAGTTGCACCAGGGGAGGTTTAGATTATATATGAGGGAAAATTTCTTCATAGAAAAGGGTGTCCAGCCCTGGCACAGGCTGCCCAGGTCAGTGGTGGACTCACCACTCTTGGAGGGATTTAAAAGCCAAATGGATGTGGCACTTGGGGACATGGTTTAGTGGTGGCCTTGGCAGTGCTGGGTTAAGGTTTTGGATTCAATAATCTTAAAGGCATTTTCCAACCCAAACAATTATATAATTGTGTGATTCTATGAAGGAAAAAAAAGCCCTGTAACCACAAACCCATGAACTCTGTACTAGTTTCCACTGCAGCTCCAGAATACATGTCCAAAAAGACACATTTTGGGTGAATTGAAGACATCGTGCCAGCGGTGAGTTTGAACACAATGAGTGGTTCCTCTCCCTCAGCTGAAGCCCAGCTGGGTGTAAATCTGTACAGACAGCTCTGCTTTCAGAGCAAGTCCATCCATGAGGATTCTCAAGCCTTCCCAACACGGTGAAAGCAGGAGAAAACCCCAAAACCTGACTGAATGAGCTTTTCAGTGCATGATCTGGGCTGTAGCTGGAGCCATCTCCCCACACCACAGATGTGACAGCGCCACAATAGAATGAATAATTCTCCTTACTCACTCCAGAACCCAAGGACGGCACTCAGAGTCTAAATTAGGAACACGAAAACCATTAACATGACCATTAACTCCCGCCCCACCCTCCCTGCGCCACATAAAAGCCGATTTAACAATCCCCAAGATAACATTGTGTGTCAGAAATATCACACACAGGAGTACAGCAGTGGCAGGCCTTGTTTCCTGACCCGGGAAAGCTGCTATAATTGTAGAGCATTGTGCTCCTGGAGGATTTGGATCTGGAATTTGGTTGCTAACAGGCTTGGTTTGCTGGAATTTCCAAACAGGCTCCTTAAACTCTTTGGGTTCCCAATCAACATCAAGGCACTGCTCTGAGTTCTGCACTGTACAGAAGGAATTTCGCTTTCTTGGTGGAAATAAGTCAAGATCATCCCAGGGATATAAAAGCTGGATGTGCAGAACATGAGCAAACCGAGCAGAATTTGTGTGTTTGGGATTTTTGATTCAATTTTGATTCACATTTCATTGCTGAGGGAATCTAAACCAAAACCATCTCTGCTCTTGGAGGCCCTCCAGCTGAGTCAAGAGGACAAATGTTCAGGATACCATCTCATTTTAAGGAATTTCTTCATGGAAAAGGTTGTTGAGCATTGGAAGGGGCTGCCCAGGGAGGTGGTGGAGTCCCCATCCCTGGAGGTATCCAAGGAAGGACTGGATGTGGCACTCAGTGCTCTGGTTGACAAGGTGGGGATCAAAGGTTGGACTTGATGATCTTGGATGTCTTTTCCAACCCAAATGATTCCGTGATTTTTTCATTAATTCAGCTATTACAACACACATAATTCAGAGGTTTGCCTTCTCCAACCCAGCCATCCTCCAGGGAAATCCCTCAAATTCCCAGAAACCAAAACATCCTCTCACACAGGCCGTGCCCATGGCACTCTCCCCTCCTGGTGGAAGCCAATCTTTCAAGCAAAATTCTCTCAAGTAACCCTCCACCCATTTCTAGAGAACTTAAAGTGCCCAGATGACAAATCTGAGGAATGTAAAGGACACCTCTCTTCCAGCAAACCTCTAAGGATGTGACACCTGACAAACCCACTGGATTTTGAAGTCCTGTCTGTATAAAGAGGTTTCATCTCAATGAAGCCTTCTCCAGTCAGTATTTCCAGGCACCACCAATACCAGCTTTCAGCTCTAAGTGCTCTTTTACCAAGCTCAGACAAGATTAAAAGCAAAACTTCCACTCATTTTGTTATTTTCCAAATAAAATTAACAGATGTCAGCGACCTAAACAGAGAGTGTTGGAGAATGGCTTCTCCAACGAACACACCAACAAAAACACCAACATTTTTGGTGTCCCCAGTGATGCCAAAAGTTATGGAGATCCTGATTTTATCCTTGTGGTGACCTGTGGGCTTACATCTCTCCTCAATTTCACCCTTGCTTTTTCCCCGTGAAAAACAATGATTTCCACTTCAATCTCTTCTTTGTCCTTAAAATCTTTTATAAATTATCTAGAGGATTTCATTTTCAGGGCTATTTCCTTGCAATTTGGAATGTTTCCCCCTGTTGGTTGTTGGCTGATGACCCCACAAGGCCCATCCCAAGAGGAGGAGCAGCCTCCTGGGAATTTTTCAAGGGTGAAGCTCAGCGCCAGCCAGGCACTGAAGGATCAACACCTCCTTCATTAGTATGCTGAACCACATTAGTTCTGCTGCTCACAGAGCCAAAGCATCAAAGTGGGGCTGAATCTTCAATTTCACAGTTTGCAACATGAGGCATCAGATCCTCCCAGGGCTCTGGGCACCGGTGGGATTTACAGGAGTTTGAGATGGGCGAGGTGCTGCTGGTAAATCTGTCAGTGCCTGTGGAAGAGGCAGCACGTAGCCCTGAGAGAACAGGGGTGAAATCATCCTACAGAAAATTGGGGTTAAGGCAGCAGAAGGGCAAAGTGACTGCCCAGCATCACACTCGAGGTTTTGCTAATACCATGACCTCAACAGAGGAGTTGACATCATCCTACAAATCAAATGTGGATTACCTAAGGAGCAAATTTATGCTGCAAACTTTGCATCAAGGCTGGGAAGTCTCATGATCTCTCCACTCAAACCCCCCTGGTACTCAGTTTTCACAGAATTTGCAAGGTTTGAAGATTTTGAAGCTTCCCAAATGCGGCTGGAGTTGCTCAGAGGTTCAGAAGGATTTTGGGAATGGAGGGGCTGATAAACTGTGTCATGCTGCTGCTCTCCTGTCTTTAGGAAATGAGGCTTAAGAACACAACACATTACTCATCATTGTAAGAAAACTGTGAATGACACTGTCACAGCTGCAGTTGTACCTGTACTTATCAAATATCAGCATTTCAGCTGATTTTTGCACTGAGAACTCTTTGTCCCTCTTGTAAACAGTATTCCCCAAAGAACACTATTAATACATGAGCTCTGATGGTTAGAACAGAGTAAGACCAAGGAAGGCCAGGGAATGCTTCCTTGTATTCAAAATTCAAGCAAAAAGGTGTCAGAGATGGCAAAAGACTCCCAGACACTCCAGCTGGCAGCAGGATTCCTCAATGCACGTGTAGCATTATGGCTTCAGAGGCTTTGGAGGCATTGCCCAGATTAATCACACAAAGTAATGATCTCACAGTGAAGGGTTGAGCTGGAATTAGAGAGATTAATGCTCAGGTCCCAGCTCTCAAAGTTCTCACCCTTGGGGAAGTCATATCAACTCCTGCATCTCGCCTCCCCTTCCCACAAAACCTCCTTTGAATTACTGATTGCAGAACCTGAGAGAAGATGCCAGAGGGAAAGACCATTCCAAAGGCTTTTTTTTTAATTATTATTTTTTCCTTAATATCCGCTGTGAGGCACTGTCTTGTTTAATTCATGACTCTTTGAAGAAAGGTTTTCCATCTTAAGGGAATAAAAACAAGTCTGTGTTATCTTTTTAAAAACATCATGTATTTCTATTACTGGTGCAGTCCAGCCTTGCACAAACACTCACATGGACCTACCAAAGTATGTGCAGTGCAATTTCAGGTAATAATGAGTTTGGTGGGATGTGGTTACAGCGTGTTTGGAGACCCAAAGGTTGGG
This sequence comes from Climacteris rufus, assembly GCA_013398175.1. Classification (NCBI taxonomy): domain Eukaryota; kingdom Metazoa; phylum Chordata; class Aves; order Passeriformes; family Climacteridae; genus Climacteris; species Climacteris rufus. The sequence continues at coordinate 1,055,458 of VZRZ01002085.1, read as the reverse complement.
TCAGGCAAAATTCTTAAGTTAGAGGAGCATTTTTTGGCCTAAATCCTCACAGGAACAGCTTTGTGCATTTTGTGACTCCCATTGCTAAATCCCTCAAGGCTTTGGTTCTTTTGGAGGTAAAAGTTAGGCTCTTCCTTTAATTTCCTAATCTCACCTTGTAGAAAACAAGATATTAAACTGTCATGGGGGATTTCTATGCCTGTTACTCCACACCAGCTCACCTGCAACCCCCTGAACATCCAACATCTGGCATTTGTTTGGTCACATCCCAATTCCTCTATAAAACAAAAAGATATCCAGGACTTCTTGGAATGTGGCCTTTTCCCATTGCCCAAAACACAAAATGCAGGCCAGGTTTTGGTGAGGATGGGAAGAAACAGAAAAGTACGTGGGTGGAAGGAGAACAACAAAGTTCAGTCGTGCACCAAATGCTTTTTTTGTTTTTTTGGTTTTTTTTAATCTAAACCCCAAATTTCTATGAATAATTTGCTGTGAGACAATAATTGTGTTTTGGTGGTGCCATCTGTGCCATGCACAGCCCAACAGCCAGAGGTGACAGTCACAACAGAGACTCCTCGACCACAGCAACCAAACCTTCCTGCCCACACCCCACCTGAAATTGCACTGGGAGGCCTCAGAAATCCCACAGGATTCCAACCAATCTCCAGTTGCCTTGAAAGCATAATTAACTGCAATTGCCTTTTGATTTTTATCTCCATTTTCTCAGGTTCTGGGCGATTTGGGAAAGCTCTGTGTGTACCTACAGGTGAGAATGCACACTGGTGCATGCACCTACTTGTCTGCAGCTACCAACTTCCCAGTGGATCTGCTTTTCTCAGGGCCTCCTCAGAGAATGAAACCTAGGGAAGAAGCCTACCTTTTGGGAAATTCTCCTTCTTATCCTGTACAGTCACTGATAAAAAGATTCCTGTTCCTGCTGGTGATATGAGCTCAAACCAAGGGAATGTTCAAGCTCAGCTGGGCTCCTCTAGGCTCAGCTCCCTGCTTCCCACAAAGTTTTCTGACAAATTGCTCTCACAGGGATTTAAAAAAAAGATGCTGACCTGGCCCTTGCAGTAAGAAAAAAGATTTTCCTTCCTTCTCCACATAAATTTTATAGTTTCCCAAAAAAACAGAAAGAAGGGATTCAGAGAAAGCAATGAGGAACCTGTACAGGAAAAAAAAGGGGAAAGTTTGACTTGGGCTAAGGACTAACTGACACTGCAGGCTACAGCTCCATTCATTTTCAAAGAATCATGGAATGGTTTCATGGAATCCCCAGGCTGGATGGGGCTTGGAGCAGCCTGGTCTAGCTGAAGTTGTCCCTGTCCATGGCAGGGTGTTGGAAGTAGATGGTCTCTAAGGTCCAACCCAAACCATTCCATGAATCTACGAAGATTCTTGCTCCTGCAGGAAAGGTTTAGCTCTAGTTTCATTCAAAAATACAGACTGGGTGTAGTCAAGGGGTTGGAGAACTCCATGCAAAAAATTAGAGAGTTGTTTCAATCCTCAAAACCTTTCCTATTCAGAGGAAAATTCAGCTTTGCTGCAAAGTCAAACAGAAGTTTCTGAGCCAGCCCAGGCAGGGGTTCGCCCATATATCCAAAGAGGAAAGGCCAAGAAAGAGGCATCTGAACACACAGTCCTGCCAAAACCTCCCTGGTTTTATCATCCAGAGTTCAAATCCAGACCTCCTGTCCTGCTGTTCAAACTGCACACAGAAGAGTTTCCAAGAAATGTTTCTTGGCAGCAATCCCCAAAACCCAGCTTCCGACCTGCTGCTGGGAGCAGAGGTGGCTTCTCTGTGGATTTTTGAAAGCTGAATTTCCAAAGAAATTCCAGCATTTTTGAACAATGCCCTTGATTTCTCTAAAAAAAACTGTTTCTGCAAGCCTAAGGATGAGCTGGTGGTCTAAGGGCCAGAAGAATATGATCCCACTGTGTTCTCATTGCAAGTTTTGCACATCACTGGGGATGCTTCCACCCTACCATTCCTGTAAACCTGCTGGGATCATGAAAATAATTATGGTGGGAAATTCTGGGTGAACTCAGATTTTAGAAGGAATTTCTCGACTATGAGGGTGGGGAGGCCCTGGCACAGGGTGCCCAGAGAAGCTGTGGCTGCCCCATCCCTGGAAGTGTCCAAGGGCAGGTTGGACAGGACTTGGAGCAACCTGGGATAGTGGGAGGTGTCCCTGCCCATGGCAGGGGGTGGAATGAGATGGGCTTTAAGGTCCCTTCCAGCCCAAACCATTCTGTGATTTTACATCCCTGCTCATGGCAGGGGGGTTGGAATGAGATGACCTTTAAAGATCCATTGCAACCAAATATTCTACAATTCCCACTCACACTCTGTGGGGCAGAGTGTTTGGTAGTGGGTCTGTTCCTACCTCCCACCCTTCCTTCCAAGCTTCAATGATGCATTTTCAGCCAGTTTTGATTTGACACCACCATGACCTCTACTCAGAGGTGCCACCAGGAGTGGGACCACTACAATATCCAAGATCCCAACTGCATAAGAAGAACCTTTAAGGATATAATCAGCATTTCAGATCTACACTGTGAAGCCTTCTCACCTGTGCTCTGCAAACACAGGCTCTCTGCTCTGCCAGTACTACTACCAGTAGCACTACTACTACTACTACTATGTCTGAGCTGGAATAAATGTGTGACACTGCTGAAATGGCTGACAAAAAGAGGACAGTAACTTGTGACAAGCTAATGTGACCTGTGGAAACAAAGCCCAGAAATCTAGTGATACATCTGAGTGGGCAGCTTTGTATGGGCTTCATGCATCAGTTTTCCCCCACATAATCCAAATCTGAATGCTCTGGCCCTGTGACATCAGTCAGGAAGTGATGGATAATGAAATACAAGCACAAAAGGGAGCACAGGCCCTTCCAGCTCCCATCAGCTGTTTCATAACCTCTGCTTTAGGGTAAGAAAACGCTCAGCCCAAAATGCCTTTCCAGTAGCCCAGAGGAGCCAAGAGGCTCTGGGTATGATGGACACCTCCAGCACTTCAGCCCTGAATCCTGCCTAGCATCCCACACTACCTGAGACAGCTGAACAAGCCCCATGACCTCCGCTGGGGACCTTGCTGTCTTATCCCGAAAGGACTTTGTTGAAGAAGCTGCTGTTTTAATCCAAATTTTAATCCAGTTTTGCTGCAGAAGGAAGGTGCCGTGGGACTATTTCATTCCATCTGGCAGAGTCACATCCAGATCTGCCTTCACCATGCAAGACAAACCACTCACACACAAGTAATTTTGTTGGGAACATTTGACCTGGCCAGTCACAGCACTGGCCACAGGGATCAGCCCATGGCCACTCCCCTTCACTTGGGTTCAGGCACATCCTGACAAGCCCAGCAGCTTCAGGATTCCAGCTGGACACTGAATTCCAACCCTAAACTGCTCAGAAGCCCTGATAGGCACATCCAGGCTCTTGCTTCTCTAAAAAGGCTTTTCTTAGACCAGCAAAAACTGAAAAATAAATGGAGTTTAGTCTATTAATGTTTATGCTGAGCATGATACACAAATCCCTTCTGAGACTTCAGTCCCATTGAACCTAATCCTTTTCTGGGATCAGCTATGGAGAATGCAGGCACCAAAGAGAAAGTCTTTCTTCTTGGACAGTTGGCCACTTCTCAGTAAATCAGAATCACAAAATATCCTGAGTTAGAAGGGACCCACAAGGACCATCCAAGTCCAGCTCCTGGCCCTCCACAGGACAACCCCAATTACTGGGATTCATTCAGCTGTTGACCTCAACAGTTTTCCCCAACTCAGAAAGTGAGCAAAAGAAAAAAGACTTCAAAATACATGTAGCAAAACACAACATGAAATTCAGAGAAGTACAGAGAGGAACACACACAAACAGATCTGTAACTCACTGCTAAATATCACACAGATTCAAAGGGAAGGATTTAGTCAACCCTAAAATTCAGGATTGGCTTCAGTTTGGCACGGAGGTATCACATCAGATTTGCAAAGAGTTCAAAGAATTTTTATATGAAACCATAAATTGGTCATGTTTGTGAAGCAGGCAGTGTTGGCAGAACGCTGTGTGGAAGCTTTAAGGAAATATCAAACCACAAATACAAACTACTTCTCCAGACAGGGTGAACCTGTGAAAGCCACAGCAACAATAAATGCTTTAGGAAAAGACCTTTTTTATACAAATCCCCAGGTTTCACACGCAGATCTCCGTTTGCTACTCCAGCAGCACCATCCCAGCACTGAATCCACTCGGGTTGGAACGAGTCCTTCGAAACACCCAACGAGAAATCTTACAGTAGGGTTTTTATTTTTAATTTTTAAAAGCATTCCTCAATCTTTTCCACAGATCAGACCACGGGAAGAACTTCAACCAGAAAAACTTCCCACAAATTCCCTGATGGATGTTGGGTTTTAATTCACCAATGTCCTGAGTAATGCTCCTTCTCACTCCTTAACTTCCCTTCTTACTCCATGACCTTGCTTTCCTCAAAAAGACTCTGGGCTTTTTCTTTTTACTTTCTTAATAAATCACTCATGCAAGAGTTCTGTGCCCATCTGTGCCAAGGTAAGAATATATTTTAATCTAATACTGGTTTATAGAGACAAGAGAAAGAAACTTAGGGAAAAACCCTCTTCAAAATAATGCAAATATTGATGTCCAAACTCTACACATCTCACAACACAACCCAAAAGTTTCAAAAATGAAAGATTCTACAAGCAAATAAAGAGGAAACACTGGATTCATTCAAGTTTGCACCAAAACAAAGACGACAACTCCTGGTCTAAGAAGACCACGCTCGTTAGGATCGAACAAGGGAACGATGGAGCGCAGGTTTCTCCGTGTCAGACTGAGGGATGTGAATCCATGAGGAATCCACACCCTGGAACCTCTGAAGGCTACACCAGTACCAGCTGCACACCCCAAACAACACATCCATGTCTCTGCTGTACCTTGGAAGGGACGTTCATCCACCTCTTCACCTCCCCAGTGCTTCTTCCGATTAATGCCAACCCGGGACGACGATGAGGAGCACACAATCAATCCTTATTAAGGCTGATGATTATTCTCAATGAGCCCTGGAAGAGAGGAACACTCTGTGAATGGCTTGTGCCAAGAGGAACAAGACCTTTCACACAGATCAGCCTTGTTAAACAAAACAACCTTTTTCTGCCCCAACTGCTTGAGCTTTGTTGTGGATGACCAGGATTGTCCCACCTCACTGAGATTGTCCCAGCCACTAATGCAGTTTCCATATAAAATAAGTTTATCCAAGTATTCTGAGCACAGCTGGAGGAACACCAGCATGGAGATATTCAAGAAGAAAACTGAAGGCCACAGCTCAAGTTTTGGGGAGTAACCCAAGTTTACACAGCCTAAAGAAAAACAAAAAAAATTAGCCTCAAATCGTCCTGTTTTGCAGAGAGGACAACAAGGAACATGCATCACTTGGCCTGAAGCTGGAAGTATCTCCATTTGTGCCAGATTTTACATCCAAATCTAGACTGCTGCCTTAAAAACGCACTTATTTTCTCTTTTTTTGGGGGGGAAAGAGAAGGTTTGTGGGCAGGAGCCAAGAGCCCATAAGGCCAGCCAACACCTGTGGGAAAAGAGGACAAACCTCTGGACAGCACAAACCCTTCTGGAGGCCTGGCACAGGGGAAGGTGCCCTCAAAGTTATGATCTGCTCATGAAAACAGCCCTGAGGTGGAATTAGGCATGTATCACCTACAGGAGTGAGAGGTGGCTCCTCTGGAGCTGTGGGTATGTCAGCAAGAAGGGGAGGAAAACAATATTCCACCCAGCTGGGGGTGAGACAAGTGAATTATTCCCTTGGCACCCAGCTTCACGGGACATGGTTCTTTCCTCAGTTATGCAGTTGAATACATTTGGCTCCTCAGATACTTTCTGTAGGACTCTTCCAGTTTTAGATCTCATTTTCAGCTCAAGCTGGCCACATCTTTCACGTGCTGCACAAACAGGCAGGTGGCATTTTTGTAAGGTGAGCCTAAAGCAGATGAAACCATCTATGCTGTGGGAACATCTGGTAAAACTGAATGTCCTTCTCTGAGATAAAAGGCGTTTTTCTAAAGCTTTATTAGGGCATTAAAACCCTCTCACATGGAGTGAGCACCCAAACCACCCACCCACAGCAAAGGCAGCAGTAGAACCGATGTCCAAGAGCTCCAACAGCAGCTCCCAGGTACCTCTGAAACATCTGGGTGTGGGTGATGGACACTGCCAGACTAAAGAGCACCACTTCAAGAACCAACATTCCCAGAGGTGTTCCAGGTGCTTGGAGCAAACTGGTCTAGAGGAAAAGTGTCCCTGCCACCTGTCTCGGAACTAAATGGTCTTGAACTCAAACCATTGTGGGTTCCTATGAATTTATTTCAAGTTGGAGAAAGGAGATGCATTCTGCAGGCACGGGGAAGGAGCAGCAGAGCACCTTCTCCCCCATGGAGCAGCAGTGCTCCCTGGACACCCAGTGCCCCGCTCTGCATTCCCCAACAAACAGCCCAACCTGCTCCTGGCAATGTGGATTCCCGATCCGGCTCTGCAGCAAAACAGGCTCCTTCTAATTATCCCTCAGCCTGACGACATCTGAATGGTGGAACAGGAACATGGCAGAGACACAAAATGAGGGAGTGTGAAAACAAGGCTGTCTCCTTTCTCTGCTCACACCGCAGGTCCCGAGCGCACGAGGACGCGCTCCCGCCTGAGTCATTCCCGCAGCCCGGCACCAACCACTGACAATTCCCATGCAGGAGGCTTTTTGGGCAAAATTATTTTAAAATGAGAGGATGGAGAGAATGACTTTGGGACTGGAAGGAGCAACAGTGTGATGAGAAGGATCAGTCGTGTCTATAGAGCCTTATTAGAAGTAATTTATATGCAAGCAAAACAAATATCCCCCCACACTTTCCTAGGAAAACGCCAAATTCCATAGTGATTGACACGCTTTCCAATCTCATTGACTTCAGAGGGATTGCCTGCGATAGGAATCACCAGGCTGTGGCCTCCCAGCAATAGAGTAATCCCTTCATATTCCCCCTTTCAAAAGCCCCATCATCCCACCAGGTGCTGCAGCTCAGACCCCGTGAGCCGAGCTCCAGCCCCGCGGCGACGCTTCTCCTCTCCCTACAAAAGCTTGGCAAAGGGGGGAAAGGGAAATAAAAGTCTGATGATGGAAATGCCTCACAGAGCGTGGCTGAGCTGGGGGAGAGAGGCACAGAACCCTCCTTCCACCTAATTAAATCCAGATCCAAAAGCTGTTCTGATCCGAGGACATCAAGTATTTTTGTTAGGAAGGGCAGGGATAAATTAACTCCTAACTCTGGCCCTAATCTTCTTTTCATTGTTGTTTAAATTCTCCCGCTTCCTAAGATTTCAGCGTTTCCTTGTGATAAAGAGGAGCTCTGGCCTGCCAGCTCATCTGCCCCTTCTCTCCACGGCATCTGGGCAGATGCTTCCCCCAACCAAGCTCTCAAAAATCACAGGACCTGCTTCTCCATTTACAAACATCGGGGCAAAAGGCAACTGCTGACCCCACTCTTTCGTCACAGCTGTTATTTACAGCACCACCAGCACACCAGAGAGATTATAATAAATGTTTAATGGTCCAGTAAACACCAAGGGTTTTATCTCCAGCCCATTCCCAAGCCTGATCAAATATAATAATCCTTTGTATGTCTGTCTGCCACTTCCCTGGCTTCCTGTGGGATGAGAGGAGATGGACATGGCTGCTCTATATTCACATGTGATTAATATAGGGAAAAGGGGGTTAGTTTTAGGGACACAAATGTTCTCCCTGATTCCATATCAATTTTTTGCTTCCAGAAGGTCAGGACTATACACCAACTTGTTGGACCTCCAGTTCTACATAATACAGAAATGCAGGCAGCAGCTGCCTCTAGGATTCAATGCAGCAGTTATAAATAACAGGAATATTACACAGAGGAAGTGGGAAATATGTGGAGGAAGTTGAGAAAAGAATCATTCACTCACAGACTGGGCAGATAAACCACTTCCTCAGATCTGAAATGGAAGATCTATTCCCCCTCCAATTATAGCTGTGGGTCCATTACTCAATATTCCTTCCCCATGCAAGTCTTACTTATCTCATAGAGCCTCATCTCTCCCAGATGACACTGTAAATGAGTCATTTGACACATTAAAGTGAAGCAGTTAGGGTTTTATTATGCTATTACACATCGCTGTGACAAAGCTTCCCTAAAGACCTGATGCTAAATCACAGCCCAATTCTGGTTTGGGAAACTGATCCTAAATCACAGCCCAATTCTGATTTGGGAAACTGATTCTAAACCACAGCCCAATTCAGGTTTGGGAAACTGATCCTAAATCACAGCCCAGTTCTGGTTTGGGAAACTGATCCTAAATCACAGTCCAGTTCTGGTTTGGGAAACTGATCCTAAATCACAGCTCAATTCTCATTTGGGAAACTGGTCCTAAGTCACAGTCCAGTTCTGGTTGGGGAAACTCACACAACCCAGAGATAAACACATCAGAAAAAGCCACAAGGACTCAGCAGGTGAGATCCCCCCATGTGGCTGTACCTATTCAATACCTGGGCTCCAGGAGCCAAATCTGTTCCATAGTTCTCCACATCATATTCAAGGTTTGATTTCCTTTTTTCAGCCTCCAAAAGAGCCCCAAAATCAAGTCCTGGTGGTGGTGAGGTCTTCTGATACAGCCCAAGCCAACTCCACCAGCACCAGCACTTCTTGGCTCAGGGGATGGGACAAACCTAATTCCCAGTTTGATCTGGTCAAACTGGAGGGTCTTCTAAGGCTGGTCCATGCAGAGGATGAGGGATCAGAGCAGGATTATGCAAACTAAGGCTCGAGGCCAAAAGAAAGGAGCCTGGAGGCAAGGCTGTGGTCAGGGCGTAGCTCAGCTGTGCCTCCACGCACCGGCCCCTTCCCTCCCTCTCTTCACGGGACATTTTCACTCAGCGTGGCCAGGAGACTCTTGCAGAGGGTGTCTGAACCTCACAGGGCTGCCAAAAACGTCAAATTAGAGCCCAGTGAGAGAGCATAATGAAACCACCCCAGTGAACCACAGCCCTGCTTCGCTGCCTCTCTGGGTGAACCCAAAAATTGTGAAAAGCAAAGACCTCCCAGCAATCACACCCAAAAGGTTTCCTGTCTCTGCACGAATCTTTGTTTGCTTTGGGTTTCAGTGGTAGATGGGAGCACAGACTACAACTTGTGGGAGATAGGTTGTTGCTGTTCAAGCAAAGAGCCTTTTTCCTTCCCCCACCTCTGAACAGATAAAGCACTAAAAATGCTGCTCTGGAACAGCTTGGTCCTGCACTCACAGATGGCAGCAAAAATTAGCATTATTTATCAGTGGCTTTAGTCACTTTTTAAAAGCAAAACAGATAAAGGAAGATGTGCACCTGAATTAAGGCTCCTTTCTTTTGCAAGTAATACTTCAAAAAGCAGCAGGCAAAGAGCATTTTGCAGAGCTTTAGGAAACCACCCTTAAAAAAAAATAATACATTTACCCAAGAAGGAGAATGAAAACAAGCAGAACAATAAGAGTCACGGAAGTTTGCTCTGAGGAGACAGCTGTGAAGGTGAAAGGAGGAAGCAAGCAAAGAAAACATGGAGCATAAAGATAGAAATTAATCCAGAACAGCAGGAGAAGAATTATTAAGCCATTTTACATTCTTACAGCACGGGAGATGTGATCATACAGTGCTGCACGATGCCAAATGTTGCTGTATTTGTGCACAAGGCACACCCCTGCAGAGGGCTCAGCCCAGCCCTGCATCTCCTGAGGACCTTGATCTCCCTGTCTCAGAATCAGAGTGCTGGAGGGGAGAAGGGACCTCTGGAAATCATCTGCTCCAAGTCCCTGCTCAGCAGGGTCACACAGAGCTGGCTGCCCATGATCACATCCTGATAAATTCTGAATATCCCCAAAAAGGGAGACTCCACAACCTCCCTGGGCAACCTATGCCAGTGTTCCATCACCCACACAGCCAAAACCTGTTCCCTGCCATTCAGAGGGACCCTCCTGTGGTCAGTGTGTGCCCACTGCCCCTTGTCCTGTCTCTGGCACCACTGGGAAGAGCCTGGCTCTGTCCCCTCTGCACTCTCCCTGCAGGAGCTGATGGATGAGACCCCCAGAGCCTTCTCTCCTCCAGGCTGAGCAGTCCCAGCTCTCCCAGCCTTTCCTCAGAGCAGAGATGCTCCAGTCCCTTCACTGGGCTCTCTCCAGTCTGTCCATGGCTCTCTTGTGCTGGGGAGCCAGAACTGGACCCAGTGCTCCAGGTGTGGCTCAGCAGTGCTGAGCAGAGGGGCAGGATCCCCTCCTCAACCTGCTGGAAGTGCTTTGTCTCACCCAGCCCAGGACACCACTGCCCCTTTAGTCACAAGGACATGTTGCTGCCTCAGAGTCCACTTGGTGTCCCCCAGGACCCCCAGGTCCTTTCCTGCTCAGCTCCTTCCCAGCTGGGTGGGCCCAGCACAAACTGGTGCTTGTGTGAGGAATTGCAGGAAAGAAAAACACTTGTAGGCCACTACAAAAATCTGCTGTCAGACAGGGAAGCTCATCACCAAAGAGCTTAGTTCAGATGAAGGACAAATAAAAAAAGGCACAGAGAGCATCATATGATAAATAGGCATCATTTTCTCCAGCAGTGAAGCCTGTCCTCGCTGCAAGAACTTGCCATTTCCTCCCAGCACAAATGGATTACTCATGGACAGAGAAGTCGGGAACAAAATTAACTCTCAGAGCCCAGCGTGTCCCAGGGGATCAGCTCAATCCCAGTCCTGCTCCTTTCCTCCCCAGCACTCAGACCAGAAGCCTGGTGGCCTCTTTGATTGCTTCCATCACCACTATAATTACTTTAATTTTTAGCTTCTTGATTTTGGCAGAGAGTGTCTTAAAAGCCGAATGAAGAACAATTAAATGCAAGAATTAAGGTGCCAGCAGGGTTTGGTGTCTGCCCCTCTTCCCTTAAGTGGGGTGGAAGATTAAGTGCTCAGCACATGGGCTCCTGAGAAAGCCTCCAAAGGGAGGCACCCTCAGAACAGATCCAAAAAGCCTTTTTCTTAATAGAAACCATCTAGAACTTGCCAAAAATCTGTAAATCCTGCAGGACCAGCAGGATGGAGCTTTGGCTTCAGTTCCCACGTGGGCTCAGCAGTACAAATCCACTTCCCACACACCAGGGAGAGCAGTCCAAGGTCTGTTCTGTCCTTCCCTTCCCCAAATACCCAAGTCACTCTTCCAGAAAGTACAGAGTGCTCTGATTTATGGACTTACCAAGGAGGGAAGTTCTGATCAGGGTCCTCTTTCTCAGGATTTTAATGTGTTTTACATTAGCAATTCATTGGACCTGAGGAATCCACAAGCACTCCCACTGCACACCGTGCTGAGAAGAAGGATCAGGACACAAATCCTTCCCTTTTAAGTCATCACATGCTCAGGTTTGGGTGGCAAGGAGGGATTCAGCACCTCTGTTTCACACAGCCAGACAGTGCTGCAGGTTTCTCAGCAGGGATCAAAGCAATGGGAACCCAACATCTCCACCAGCAGCAGCTCAAGGAGCTCCCGGTGTTGGCTGCCCAACGAGCCCAGGATCCTGGGAGCACAGTTCTCATCTGAATTTTTTTTTTTTTTTAAGGAATATAGTCATCAAAAATTGTCTCTTGCTCGAAGGCTAACAGCTGCATGACAGTCACATTCCAAGTTTTCTACTCATTCATGAATTCAAAAGTCAGGCTGAGCAGATGCACCATTAAGTCCAGTTTCCTTATTTTTGAGAACACATGTAATTATCCCCAACTTCAGAGACACAAGCCACTCCTAGAGAGGTGACTTGTCAAACAGAGAGATGACAGAGGCAGCAACAAGAGCCCACTCACCTTGCCACTGGTCTCATGGCTCACAAAATAATTGCCTTCCCACCCAGAACTAAAGGTTACAACTACAGAGACAATGAGTCAAGCCAGAAAGACCTATTTAAAAAATGAGAAAAAATGGAAAAAAAAAAAAAAGGTTTTATGAAAACACACCAACGTGTGTAAGACAGGAGAGGGACCATTTCTGCATTGCACCTTGTTTGCTCATGCTTTGTCTCAGCTGCCAACCACAAATTAAACACTTCAGTTAGAACTTTGCTCATCTGGTACCTTTAATACTTACTTAGTCACTAGAAACTGAACATCTGTTTTGCTTTGAGGCTTTCAGCAGTGACTCAATGTTATCTGCACCGCTGGACTGCTGGAGATGAGTATTCCTGAGGTTTTTTCCCCCCCCCACCCCACTCTTAGCAACAGGCCTTCTTGCTTTCGGGAGGAATCAGCTGACAAAGTTGTGTTATAAAATCATTACAGCTTGACACGAGTCGAGGAGGAAGCTCAGGACACTGAGATCTTTCATCCTCAGCTGGAAACAACCTGGCTGAGATCTCCAGCAGTGTCCCCCAGCTCCCTGGGATCGATACACCTTTGGCTCCCAGGCTCTGGAGAAGCAGCAAGCTCCTGCTGTGTTTACAGCGAGCTGGATGAACACACCACAATTAAAACGCCTCCAGCAACCTCTCAGCGTGTGCATCCCCCCCAACCCTGTGAGCAATCCCACAGCTTTATCTGGGATTTAACCTCTGCTGGCTCTGAGAGAGGGCTCAGCTCACATCTTCATCAGCAGGGAAGTTCCTGAGGTGCAGGAGCAGCTCCGGGAAGAGGATGCAGCAGCAGGAAATATCCCAGCACCCAGGGACCCAATTAAGTTGCTGAGAGAAGACACCAGCATCCCATTACCAGCATAGATGCTGTGCCTGCACAAAGGCCTGCCAGGCCTGGGAAAAGGACTTCAGGGATAACATATGCTGAGTGTATGTGCCAGGAAAGAGCATGGACACAGTCATCATCTTGTCCTGCTGTCAGGGAAGGGATCTGGGCAGTATCTAGCCCACCCCATCCCTAAAAGCAGGGATGATCCTGCTGCTCATTCAGTGAGTGGGATATTTTCTCAGGAAGGGCAGCAGACAAAGCAAATGTGGAGATTTTCCCTTCACCTCGGCAAAGAGTGGCTATAAAACAGCCCCAGTGTCAGACAGGTGGATGCTCAGGTTGGCTTTGTGGGGTTTCAGAGAATCCCAAGCTCTGAGAGACCCACAAGGATCATCGAGTCCAACTCCTTTTGCTGCCTCCCACATCAGAGGTGGTCACACCACAGTCAGAGAATCACAGAATCATCCAGGTTGGAAAAGGCCTCCAAGATCATGGAGTCAAATGTGTGACCCACCATGACCTTGTCACCCAGGCCAGAGCACTGAGTGCCACATCCACTCATTCCTTGGACACCTCCTGGGATGGGGATTCTTGTCAACTCCCTGGGCATCCCATTCCAATGTTAAACATAAAATTCCAAAACTGAGTGTGCACAGAGACAGCCCGAGACAGACTTCATCTAGGAACTGCTCAGTTCGATACTTCAAACAGCATCCAGCAGCAGGTCTAGGAAGCAAAGTAAATCCCACACCAGCAATTACCATTTTCTCCCCAGAACACTTCCCAGTCTTCAGCACTGACTGTTTCTGCCTAGGGGTCTTTATACTTTCCTTCCCATAGCAAATCCAGTCCCCTCTATATTCCATGGAAGTTTTTAAGCAGCCTACAGCAAGCAACAGCACAGCTTGCCCAGAGAAGCTGTGGCTGCCCCATCCCTGGAAGTGTCCAAGACCAGGTTGGATGGGGCTTGGAGCCACCTGGGATGGTGGAAGGTGTCCCTGCCCTTGGCAGAGGGATGGAACAACGCAATCTTTAAAATCCCTTCCAACTCAGCCTCCTGTGGTCCCATGATTAACACAAGTGGTGGAAGTTCTTACAAACACTTGGAGGATGTGCTACCAGGACAGTACAGGAGCTCCCAAAATGATCCCCAGAGCTCACAAAGCTCCTCTGAGTTCTCACCCCGAAGTTTTTATGGCACTAACGCAGACCACAATGAACAAGTGCTACCATGCAAGTCTCAGGGATTCAAACTGGGCTCCTCATGAGAGCCTCTGCGGGCACAAAGCAGCAGAACTGGTTTGGAAAGGAGAAAAGGAAAGAAAACACAGATGACTCTGATAACATGTCTAATTAATAAAGCAGAAACGAGACGGGCTGGTTCAGGCTGCGCGTCCCATCTGCTCCGGCTTGGGCCGGGATGGTTCCCATCCCCAAAAGCATCGATTTCCATGTGGATATTCCTGCCTGCTGACAGGCCAAAGATGTGCCTTCAGCAGCCAGGCATTCCTGCACATCCCTGTGTTCTTCTCTTGGGCAACAAAGGATGAATAACAAAAAATATGAGTGCCCAGTATGCAAAGGATAGCCAGAGACACCAAGGCCATATCCCAAGACCCAACACCATCACTTCATAGGCATCAGTCCTCCCTGGCCTCTAGGTAGGCACTAACCTATCTTTAAAGCTTTACCCCAAAACAGCTAATATTTTTTATTTTAGGTGACTTTGCAATCAAGTTGTGTGAATTTCTGTAGTGTAAATGCTGATTTATAAAGATTTATTTGTGGAGCTGATAAGCTCCCTAAGGTCAGCGGTTAGAGTTATGATTCTAGAAGGTGAGGTTTGGACAAGATTTTGATTTCTGCATCTTTCTGGCCCTCCTTTTGGAAAAATAAGCAGGCAAGACACGCTCAGTAGCGTCCCAGTAATGGGAAATGTCCAGACACTCTGACAAATGTGCACCCAGGCCCTAAAGGCTTCAACAAAAGGAAAAAGAGAGCAACAAAAGAGATGAACAGGAAGCTGGTGGTCAAGTGGTGCAGATAGTCCTGGTACTTTCTGAGCTGGCTGACTCATCCTCCCCAGTTAAAAACCCAAACAACACCAACACCAGTCAGTCTGCTGGCTCTGGGAGTCCATGGTTTTTTCAGGCTTCATTGCTACAGGTGGATTTAATGAAAATGGAAACCTTTCAAGCAGGGTAAATCCTTTGGAGGCAGAGAGGAAGCTAAAGTCAAGCTTCTCCTGTGTCACTTCCTTCATGGCCACACCAGCTGCTGGCACCTGCTCCCAAAAAAACCAGCAAGAGTCAGGCCCTGAAAAGATAATCTACTCTATTCTTTTTTAAAAAAATGGGACTGAATGAGCAGCATTCTATTGAGAAAGTCCACACCACACCTATGATGACATAGAAGCCTAAGAAATCAGCCTGGTGTTCGAGCCAGCCAAACGGGGAACGCCAAGGCTTTATTAGAGGAAAACCTTGAGTAACTTGGATGCAAACAAGCTCATCTCCACCTGGGATGCTGAGATCCTTTCAGTCTTCATACTAAGGAGCTGTGAAAATCATAAAAGTCTGATCTGCTCTTGAGGAAGGGCCAGGGAGGATGTGCCATGGCAGAGACATCCCTTGCCCAAGCCATCGGGCTCCAGCTGTGACTTCCCCAGCACTGCAGCATCTGTGGTTTGCTCCAGCCCAGCTCCCGTGTCCACACCCCTCAAAATCCAACACCAATAAACAGTGGGGAGCTGCTGCTTGTAAATCACAGCTGCCACACCGAGGATGGCCACACACTGCAATGTCAGAGGAACAACAACGTGGTGGTGGCGAAATCCTACAGCACAAATTCGTTCTCCAGACTCAGGGCTAAATGCAGACAGCACATATGAGTAGCTGGAGCTTCATCCCAAGGAGGTCAAGCAACACAGGAAGCCTTAGCTGCACTGGAATAGTCAAGATTTCAGGCAAACTACTTAAAAGCAAGCAGCTCTCCTCAGGAAATGGACAATGAGTTGCTGGCAGCATCCTGGAAGCCTTTCCTCTGACAAAGAGCTGGTTACTGAGGAATGGAGCTAACTCAGGTACAGGCACAAAATAAAAGGCAGAAGTTGAACTGGAACTTGCTGACTAAGCTGAGCTGGGCTGGGGGGGCAGGGGAGATCCAGGCAGCAGCCAGGGCTCTGGAATAGGCACGGAAACAAGTTTCCACGGGAGCATGTTGCTTTAAAGTCAGATGCATGAGATCATCTTGTCCCCCTGAGTATGCTGTTTCCTAATGTTTTGCCCAGACCAATCCCAAATGTCAGAAGCAATGGTTGGGTCTGTTGGTTTTGGGTTTTTTTTTTTTTTTTTGGACTACCTTGAGTCCCCACAGAGCCAGTCAAGGATGAGAATTGTAGGCTCTGTTCTGTCTTTCCCATTACAAATGCAATTACCTCTGAAGCCTGCTTGCAGTGTCTCCTGTCAGAGTGATTCTGCAAGAGGCTGAAAGAACAGCTTGCCTTTCAAAGGGAGTTAGGAACATTCCTGTAAGTCCTTCTGTGCCCTGTGGTCACATGCTGATGAAATTTAAGAGAAGCATGTGCATTCCCAAGAGAAGAGCATCCCTTGGAGCAGGCTGTTCTTACAGCCTACAAAAAAGGACGTGATGAAATGCCCTCGCAAAATATGAAATTTCATGGGCAAAAAAACCTGATTTCTCTTGCTTTTCAGTCTTCTTACCCAGATAATGAAGAAAAACCTTCACTGCAAGATGATTTTGAGATGGAAGTGACAGTTTGGGAATGGACAGGCTTGTCCTACATGGATGCAAGGGATGTGGGATTGAGCATAGCAACAGATAAGGTTAGTTTGACTCCTCTTCCCAGACAAGAAAGCAGCGAGCATCTTGGATTTAGATCTTGGATAACTGCAAGTGGAAATTAGCACTACAAGCTGGAAACATCTGGAGATAGGGTGTTAAACAAGATAGCACTGGCAGGTCACATCTGGTTCCCACATTTTCATTTCACCCTGCCCAGAGGCGGGAGTCAGGCACCGAACGGAGCCGGCAATTCTGCGGGGGGTTCTCCAAGCTGGATGATCACACAGGCCACTGCCACCAGGTGAGAGCTGCCTTTTCCTCACCTCCCACCCCAGGCAGTCCCAGAGACACCCATGCCAGGCTGTGTGCCAGCCACAGTGGGAGAGATCACTTGCCAACCTGCCAAAACACCAGCCAGGACAGGGTGCCGTGCCGGAGCGCGGCTTCGCGCCAAGGTGAGCAAGCTGAGCTGCCTTACTCACCGTCAGACGTGGTCCAACACGTGCAGAAAGGAGGGAACAGAAAAAGAAACCCTCCAAAACAACACCACCTCCATCTTACACCACCTCACCCCTGCCATGAAACAACTCATCAGCTCTTCACACCTTCGTTTCCTTTTGGGGCTCCCTGTTCAGCCAGGGAACAACCAAGGAGCCAGTGCTGCTGTGCCAGAGCCCCAGAGAACACCCAGCTTGGACAAAACAGGGCTTAACCTTCAGTTATCAACCAGGAAGTAGGAATATTAAGTGCAGATATTAAGGGTGAAAAAGGCACAGCTGACACCAAGGTCAAAGGGAGGTTGCAGGACAGGGCTGAAAGAGTAGTTTGGATCGGGTTATCAGGGAGAAATTATTCCCTGTGAGGGTGGGGAGGCCCTGGCACAGGTTGCCCAGAGAAGCTGTGGCTGCCCCATCCCTGGAAGTGTCCAAGGCCAGGTTGGACAGGGCTTGGAGCAACCTGGGATAGTGGGAGGTCTCCCTGCCCATGGCAAGGGGGTTGGAACCAAATGGACTTTAAAGGTCCCTTCCAACCCAAACCATTCCATGATTCTGTGATTAAACCACAGTTCAGCTCACATCACATGCCTTGAAATCAAAGATGACAAGGTTTAGCAGATTATTATTAATCATTAAAACTCTGCAAGATGTTTTGTTATAGGAAAACTATTGCTTTTTCAGCTGCCCATCTCCCAAAGTGAGGTGAAGGAGCCCCAGTTCTGAGGCAGAAAATCCCTCTTGGACCAGGCCATAGGCAACTGGAGTGGGAAGGGGTCAGCAGCATTAGGCACATGAGACCTGTTCTCCAAGCAGTGAGACTTCAGGCATTTCAAAACCAGGCATTTCTCAACAATCATGGAAGCACCAACTCCTCCTTTTATTTCACATCTGTCCCCTTTTCCCTGGGGACAGCAGGCAGCCTGGTGTGGCACAACAGGAATACCCCAGGCCCTCACCAGGCACCAAATCTGTGAGCAAGGCCAGCTTTGATAAATGGGAGGAGGGTGGCAAGTGAAGGAAAGTTCATGGAAGAGAGCTCACAGAAGGCAGGAATATTAAAGAGTTTCAACTCTTCAGCCAAGAAAGACTTAACAAATAGGCATCTTTGCACCTGAAACTGCTGAGAAACAACCCTGCCCAGAGGAAAGAAAAACCACAAGTGGAAGAATTAAGTGGGCAAATGCCTGACACAAGTGTGACAAAGATGATTTAGGGAATGGGTTTGTAAGAGCAGAGGATGTTTGTGGGTTTAAGGCCAGGTTGGATGGGGCTTGGAGCAAGCTGGTCTGGTGGAAAGTGTCCTTCCCATGGCAGGGGGCTGGAGTGTGATGAGCCTCAAGGTCCTTCCAAGCCAAACCATTCCATGAACAGCAGCAACACTTGGGAGCTCTCTGAAGCTTCCCAGGCGCCTGTTCGACATCGCTGGGCTCTGACAAAATTCAGCACGAACAAGAAGGTTTTTCTCAAGTCATCATTTCCTGCTGCTTCCAAAATTGAGACCTGCACGAGCTCAGTGTCTCCATCTGGCACATCTGCAGTGCTGGAGCTCGGGATGCTGCAATGCCCTGTGCCAGGGCACGGGGGAGAAGGGAGGGTTTGGCAGCTGGAGGCCAAGAGGGAAGGAGGAGACAATCCAAAAAGAAAGCCATGAATTTAGCTCCAGAATAGGATGGACCAAAATTGTGCCCAAAAATAAATTCAAGTGGCTCTTATTAGCAAGAACAGATTTAAGCACTACACAGATTTTCAGCTCCTCTGCCCTAAACCATCATTGCCAGTGTTGCAATGTTCTTGTTTCTCTCTGGAGGCAGATCCAAAGGCCTCTGCAACCTGGGCACAGCTCAGAGCAGGTGTTTGGGGTCAGATTTAGGATGGAAGAAACTGAGAATATCTGAAGGGAGAACACAGTTGAAATGCTTTGAAAAGCTTTGCAGTGTTTTATTCAATGTTTTGACTGCTTCAAAGTAAAAAAAATCAGGGCCCAGCTTCCAAAAATACATCAAGTAAAACCATCAGCAATGAGAAAAATTGATTCTAACCTAACATCCAACACCACAGCTTGATGGGGTCATTTGGAACCGCACATCAAGTGACCACAGGCAAATTGGGGTAGTCAGAGATGCTTCAGAATTGGCTGAAGAACAGTGAAGAGCTGCAACAGGGTCACTGCAAGAGCTTCCTACAAGGACACAAAATACCATCCTGTCTTTGGCAAATGCCACTGTGATCTGAGAGCTGGCCCAAAGATGGAACTTGGTAGCCCAAGACCAAAGGTGGGCTTGTGCCACAGCTCCTGTCAGAGGCCATGCAGCCTCCCAAGGCTTGATGCAGGATTGGCTGTCCAAGAAATCTACCAAAATTAATGAACTCAGTGGCTGAACTCTGAATCTCCCCAGAGCAGAGCCTGCAGGACCTTCAATAAGGACTTTAGGAAGGACAGGGAAGGACAAGGAGGACTGAGCTCTGGATGCCAGGCGCTCCCTTGGGAAGTGGTCAAAGCATCCCAAAGGAGCTCAGCTGCCATTTGTCACCCCCACAGCAGAACAATCCTCCTGCAAATGCCCTGTGCCAACAGCCCAGTGAAGACAAGGCTCAAGGAATGCTTGAGGAGATCAGCAACAACTCCTGGAACAGGCAAAATGGAAAAAAAATTGTGGAAGGGGCAATCCTCTTCCTACCCTTGGATGTGATGGCAGGGCTGGGAGGCTCCCTGCAGTCCCATTTTGGAGGGGGGACATGGAAAGCACTTACACAACCATCCAGGGTTGAAGTGACACAGGAAATGTTGGATGTAGGATGGGAGCAGTCACAGCCATCTGACAGAGATGGATTGGATTGAAAGCTGTGGAGTAACAGCCATGCACCTATGGAAGTTGGTTACTGCACTACCACCCATGTCCTTCATTAGTTAATTACTGACATTTCTATATCTCCACTGCATTAATGAAGCAGCAGGGGAGGGAAAATTCAGTATCAGATGTAAAGCAATGACCTCAGCTGGGCAGCAATACCTTCTCTGGCACAGCTGGGTGGAATTTCAGGGCTTCAGGAACTCAAATTCCCTTCAATCTGTGCCACCTTTCTCAGCCTGTGAGGCACTGAACAGCCCAAAATGAAACCCCCTGCACACACACAGCACCATGAGCCCCCTAAGAGGATGAACCCTTTAAGGCTTCCAAACACCATTTTCAAGATTCTCTCCCAAACTGAGCCAAATTGTAGCAGGTGAGATTTGTACCCTGCAAACACAGGAGAAGCTGTGGCTGCCCCATCCCTGGA
This sequence comes from Climacteris rufus, assembly GCA_013398175.1. Taxonomy (NCBI): domain Eukaryota; kingdom Metazoa; phylum Chordata; class Aves; order Passeriformes; family Climacteridae; genus Climacteris; species Climacteris rufus. The sequence continues at coordinate 1,035,108 of VZRZ01002085.1, read as the reverse complement.
AGTGTCCAAGGCCAGGTTGGACAGGGCTTGGAGCAACCTGGGATAGTGGAAGGTGTCCCTGCCCATGGCAGGGGGTGGAAATAGGTGCTCTTTAGGTCCCTTCCAAGACAAGGACTGAATGATTATATGAAACTCTGGCATTCTGGGCAGCAAAAGGCAGGAACTTGTTTTGTGCAGCAGAGACAATTTAAACAGATTAAACTACAAGCCTGCTGTTCCAGTCTGCTGTGCTGCCCAGGGGCTGCTGTCATGTCACCTCCAATGAAGCCACAGTCACCAAGCCAGGCCTCACCTTGCCAGGACCTCTTTCCACAGCAGCTAAACACACTCATTTCCAAAGATCCCATACTGGCAACTCTAAATCCACCCTGCAAAAAGAAAACCATTCCAAACAAGCCATGCCAAAGCAGCTGAGAGAGTATTGAGCAACTGCAAAGTTCCTGGCTTCCTAAAAACCCTCATGATCTTGCAGTAACTTCAAAAAAAACCCCACTGAATAGGTCAATTCCTGGGTTTGGATGTGGAGGAGCTCAGCTTTCCCGGCACTGCTGAGGCTGCCTGGCTGTCCAGGAGCCCTGGCTGAAGTTTCCAGCCAGTTACCATCAGACCTGCATGGCTCATCCCTGAAGAACTTTTTCCCCTCAGCACTTTCCACCTCTCCCATCCATTTGTGCCCACACTTCCTTGTTCTCTGTCCACCGGTCAAACAAGTGCAATTGTCAGAGAGAAAATTCGGTTTCTCAGCCTTGAACTTCAAAAGAGGGGTTTGTTCAGTGGCTGGGCCTTCCTGGCTTTGCTCCAGAGGGAATGGAAGGGGATCATTTTGGAGATCCTAATTACATGCTGTGTGATTCCCCAGTGGAGAGAGGCTCCAAGCTCTGCCAGCATCCTGCCTGTGATTCCTCTTGCACCTGGGACTGAATCATTATCAAAAATGATAAGCAAAAATGACCTGGGTGATGGGTGATGAGCTTTGTTCAAGTTTGCAGTGAACAAGAGCCATGAATCTCCTACCAGCTGCCGGGCTTGTGTCCCACAGGAGCCAAAAAACGTGGGTCTGCAAGACACTGAGCACCCTCAGACTGCCTTGATGTGGGGAATGGAGCTGGGGAAGGGGCTGGAGCACCAGGAGCATCTGAAGGAGCTGGGGGGGCTCAGCCTGGAGAAAAAGAGGCTCAGGGGGGACCTTCTGTCTCTCCACAATTCCCTGACAGGAGGGGCAGCCAGGCTGGGATCAGGCTCTGCTCCCAGGGAACAGGGACAGCATGAGAGGAAACGGCCTCAAGTTGTGCCAAGGAAGTTTAAATTGGATATTTGGGAAAATTTCTTCACCCAAAGGATGATCAGCCATTGGAACAAGCTGCTCAGAACAGTGGTGGGGTCCCCTTCCCTGGAGGGATTTAAAAGCCCTGTGGATGTGGCACTTGGGGACAGGGCTCAGTGGTGGCCTTGGAAGTGCTGGGGGAATGGTTGGGCTGGAGGATCTCAGAGGGCTCTTCCAACCCAAACAATTCCATGATTCTGTGATATCCATGGGAATGCAGACCAAGCAGCACCTGGCAAGATGAGGTCCAGCAAAGTGGCTGAATAAACACTGACTTAAAGCTCCACCTAAACCACCCTGAGTGCTGGGCAGGGGTTCACTGCAGGGAATGCAGCAGCTTTGGGAAGGAGAAAGGAGCTTGCAGGGAATGATGCTGGGGCTGCAGCTTCTCCATGGAGAAACCATCACCCTGGTGGTGGCAGCACCCTGGAACCTGCTGCCAGCTCACCATGGCCTCCTCCTGGAGCAGCATCCCAGGGCTGGGCAATGGGGCAGCATCAGATGCTCCATCCCATGCTGCTCACTCAGCTGTGCCAGAGGAAACAGGGACAGAGGGCTCCAAGGTTCCTCTTTTCTGGTCACAAACAGGACAAGATCCAGCTGAGGATATATCCTTTTAAAGCAGCTCCCTGCATTTCACAATTTATCTTCAAGTTTCTACAGGAAGAGGGCAACATATGGGAAGTTACATAAACTCGAGCAACCCCCACAGAATATCCTGGGAAAAAAGGGAAATACCTCTGCACAGGCACGGAACTCTGTCTAAAAAATGTTAAGGAAGGCAAAGAGTAAACCCTTCATTATGCCATGGATAAGACCTGGACACAAGAAGCAATATCAGATACTCAGGTGCCTCCACAGCCTCTCCTGGGTGGATCAGAAATCTGTCACTTTTGTGAACATGCACCTGCAGCACTGGTTTTGCTCCTGTATCACCAAGAGCTCCCCTGCAGCCCTGGCCAAGGGACATGAACTCCTGCAGGGACCCTCACAACAGCCACCAAGAGGGATGGAGACACCTGGGGATCCTCCAAACGCTGGGGATCCTCCAAATCCATCCTAAACGCTGATGGACCCGAGGTGGAAAATGCTCAAGCAGCCACCAGGTTTGTCATCCTTTCTGGAGCCTCAGCTGAGGAGGGCATGGGAGAGCTGAGACAAGATGATTGTGGCTTTTATTTACTTCTCAGGAGAGCAGAGATTCACCTTAACCCTTCTTTTTTTCTGTCAGCTAGCCTTTACCTATTTTATTATTTCTGTTTTCATTTGTTTGGATGTTGGATTTTGGGAGGCCAGACCTGCCTGCTCAGCACAGCTCCAGCTCAGTTCACCTCCAGGTACCTGCTGGAGTCAAAAAATAACTCACACACAAGCACTGAAGACCAAGCCAGGTATAGAAAGATGATAAATGTGTTGTCTGAATACAACTCCCTGACAGCAGAGTGGAGCCAGGTGGGGCTCAGGTTCTGCTCCCAGGGAACAAGGGACAGGAAAAGAGGAAAAGGCCTCAAGCTGTGGCAGGGGAGGTTTAGATTGGATATTGGGGAAAATTTCTTCATGGAAAGGGTTGTCAGCACACTCCTAGATAAGATTAGAGAATAATCTAACCTCTCTAATCCCAGTCTCAGTATCTAAAGACAAGCTGCTGCCACCAAGTCACCCAAAGATCCCACATGGCATTCCCACCCTGCCACTGGAACGAGGATGCAAATTCTACACAGCAACTGGGATTAAAAACATCTATTTGCCTGTAGCCAAATAGGTTTAAAGTCTCCTCAAGAGAAAATCTTGAGGATTATCCATGCTTTCCAATATATTATTCATTCCTAACTCATCTCTATTCATCTCTAATTCATCATTTAAAGGATGGCATTAGTGTGTGCTATGGGAGGGGTATGAAGTCACAGCATTGGGACTAAAGTTGTACTTCAGAGCCTTCAGGAGTGGCCAGTTTGCAAGAGAGTGAAATCCAGAGGCTCTGAGACACACCATGTGTTCAGCAACACTGGCAAACACATGTGAATATATTTATTTGCAGGCTTCTCAAACACATCCACAAGAGCTTTGCTTCTGGAACATGAGCGAGATGATTATCTGCTGCTGTGATAAAAACATGATCCAAACTGTAAAGCAGCAGGAAGAGTTTTGTATGCTGGCCTGCCATGCCCTATCACCAGAAAAATTTATGGTACCTCAAGACCTTCAGGTCCAGAGCCAGGATATTCCTGTGCTGTACACAGTGCCTGGAACGGGAGGCTGCACTTTCCCAGAGCACTGCTGGAATCTTTATAAACCACTAAAATGCTTCTTTTTTCAAAAAAAAAACACACACAGAGACAAAAGCACAAATCCTGTTCTTCATATTTCTCCTCTTACTCAGTGAGATTTAGTTATTTGAGGGTTTCAGCCTTCCAGAAGCCTCTAACAGCACTAGGACTGGGGATCTGTCCCTTTTGCTCCTGGTGCAGCTGAGTGTCTCTGAGGGTCACCTTGCCACCAGCAGCCAAACCCAAGTTCCTTCCTGGCTTTTCTTCCACCTATTTCTCTGCCTTGGTAGGTCACTTCTTCCTGCAGCCCTGTTGCTCCTGTGCCTGCTCCAGGGCTGGGTCTGCACAGGGTGTAGCAGAGTTTTTTGGGGATGGAGTGAGAGATGTCTGACTGGGAGCAAGCAGGAGTTTGAGCTGGTTGCAAACACATTGGGGCCAGATTTCCTGGCTGCAGAACCCTCTCTGACATGGACCACGATGCCATTTGGTAACACCAATGAGTACTGTCAGCCCTGAGGTTGTGAATGAAGTGTTTAAAATCACCAGAGGAGGAACTGAGACACCCCCTCCACAAACACAGGGTGGAAAGCAAAGGATGGAGCCCACACAATCCCAGCAGGAAATTCTTCCCTGTGAGGTGGTGAGGCCCTGGCACCCCCAGAGAAGCTGTGGCTGCCCCATCCCTGGAGGTGTCCAAGGCCAGGCTGGACAGGGCTTGGAGCAACCTGGGACAGTGGAAGGTGTCCCTGCCCATGGCAGGGGGTTGGAATGAGATGCTATTCAAGGCCCCTTCCAACCAAACCATCCTGTGATCCTATGATTCCATAATCACAGACAAGTGAGGATGGTTGGGTGTCAGTTTTGGGAAGACCCTCTGCAAGTTCTCTGCTGGGCAGAAGATCCCCAACTCCCTGAGAGCATCTGAGCACAGACCCAGGGAGACATCCTACCTCCAGCAGTCACACCAGGAATTGCTGCTCTCCCCAGCCCCAGAGCAAGGTCACCACGATGGGGTGGAGCCCAGATCCAGCTAAACCCCTGGGGTTTAGATCATCAGAACAATGAGAGGTTATTTCGAAACAGCAGGCGTGATATGGGAGGACAGTCATCCCAGGGGGGGCTGGTTCAAGCCCAGAGCAATGCAGTGCTGATTGATTCACTGCTCAGACCTGGATGGAGGCTTCCTGTCACCTATTACTTAACTTGGATACATAAAACTTACAAGCTCAAACAGGCCAAACCCTGTTTTTCAGACAGATATGCTGTTGCAGCATCTCTGCAGTCAGCCTCTAACACACCTTTATGGATGGAGTTTGGAGTGCTAAGAAGTTTTGGACCCCTAAGTTAGGAATCCAGGTCTTAAAACTCTCTGCCCAAGCAGCATCCATCAGTGAAGGTGTCTGGTGGTCGGGTATCAAGACACTGGGAAGCTCATTTCCTGCCAGCTGGTATTTCCAGGGCACACATCTCCCATTCCCACTGCTTGCAGGACTCATCCTGAAGAGATGTTCATAGCCTGGGTGCTCACAACCCCCTCAGCAAATATTAAACCTCCCAGCACCAAGGAAGGTGGCTGGGAATAAGGCAGGGAGACCCTGCCTGCAGCACCTTCACACCGGAATTCACCTCATAATTCGCAGGTAAATGCTGGGGAAGCCAGGAAGGATGCCCTGCAGCTCCCCTTCTTCAAACACTCAGGGATTTGGGGGAGGGAAGGAATTGGGCTGGTTTCCCCTGACTACACAGAGGAAGGCAGAGCAGGGATGTCTTCCTGGAAGGACCAGAAAATAGCCATGGATCGAGTCAGACTGTGAGGCAGGATGAGGAAGTCCTCGTTATGGCAATAAAAAGGTCTCAAGTACTTGGCTGGGGCTCCAGGAATCCACCAACAGGCCAGCCTGGCTCAGAAGCAGCTTTTCACATCAGCACAGTGAGAACATTTTTGTTTATTTGTTCCTCAGTGTCAGCCAAGAAGGAAGGAGGTGCTGCTCCGTTCCCCCTCACCACACTTGTCCTCAGCTCCCTGCAACAGCAGAAGGCTTAAAATCATTGACATCTCCAGCTCCTGCTTCCTTCTATCAATCTGGAATGTTTGGCCTCACAGAGAGGTTTTAATTTTGCTTCAGAGGAGGGATGGCACAGCACGACCTGACTCACATGGGAAAGGCAGAGGTTATGCTCTTGTCTCCTCCTCTGAAGTCAGAGAACTCTTGTTTTCCATCCCAGGTCCAAATTACTACTAATTATTCCATGCAAAATGGAGTTGCTTCAACAGGAAGGAATTAGGACAACAAATTATTTTGGAATAAAGAGTTGGTGCTGCCTAAGCAGGTGATCTGTTTGCACAGAGGAGAAAAGGAAGGCTCTCGAGGCCAGGTTGGACAGGGCTTGGAGCAACCTGGGATAGGGGAAGGTGTCCCTGTCCATGGCAGGGGGTTGGAATGAGATGGGATTTAAGGTTCCTTCCAACCCAAACCATTCTGTGATTCTATGATTCTTCCACAGATATTCTGGGAAAGAAACAATCCCATTTTTTAAGATTTCCAACCCCCATGCCTGTTATGGCAGACACCAGGATTTTCTGCACGACCAATGTGCCAAAACCCAGGCCGTGCTCAGGTGATTTGACTTCCACCATCCAAACTGCAGCTGCCATAAACACAGAGGTACCACACGAGCAATAACAGTACAGCTTCCCTGGGCAACCTGTGCCAGGGCTTACCACCCTCACAGGGAAGGATTTCTTCCCAATATCCCATCTAAACCTGCCCTCTGTCAGTGTGAAGCCATTCCCCCTCTCATTGTCCTGTCATTGTCCAAGCCATTGTTCTGTCACTCCACTCCTTGTCCCCAGTCCCTCTCCAGCTCTCCTGGAGCCCCTTTAGGCACTGGAAGGGGCTCTGAGGTCTCCCTGGAGCCTTCTCTTCTCCAGCTGAACACCCCCAGCTCTCCCAGCCTGGCTCCAGCACAGAGAGGCTGCAGCCCTTGGATCATCTCTATGCCTCCTTCTGGACTCACTCTAAGTCCTTGCTGTGCTGAGGATTCCAGACTTGGACACTACATTCCCATCCCACCACCTCCTCCCTGCACAAACACAGCAGCCCCCACCTTGCTCTACTCCAAAACACCTCATGCTCCAGAAAAAAACCCCACGTGGGACAACACAGAGCAGACACAGAACACAGCATCGCTGCCATGAGGAGTTCCAGGGCCATGGTGGGAGCCTGGAGATGACATGGAAGGCCCCCCAAACAGATTAGACAGTGCAAAGTACACATGAGCTGCCTCTGGACTCGTGCTTGGGCCGGTGTCTGTGACAGGGACAAAGTCCATGGATCCCACGTTTCCCACGAGCTTTGGCCACACACAGAAGTTTCAAGTGCTGACAGGTCCCACAGCTGACAGTCCAGCCACGTGAGCTGCATCACAGAAAAAGGGTTTCCAGAGTATTTGTGAGTTTAATGAGAAGCAAACACTCGTGATGAAAGCCACTCTACCCACTTCCAAAAACTGGAGGCATCAGGAAGAACAGGATCGCACCAGCCTCGAGCGATATCCAGGACCAGCTGCTCCAGAGGAAGACACAAGAAATCATTCTGGACAGCTCAGGAATCACTTGCTTATCACTAAATCTCTGCCTAAGCCCTTCAGATAGTGATTAAGCACAATGGTTCATACCCTATATATTAAATATTAATCCTCCCTAATGTGCCCGCCGACGTTCCGGTTATCCGATTCGGATAACCGCACACCCCACTCCTTTTCCACCCCAAACCACGTAAACACCATGTACAAAAACCAGCAATATTCTGTGATCCAGCCAGATCCTCCCTGGGCTCTGAGCCTTGAGGCAAACCAGCTGGATCCCACCAAAATCAGGGGGGAAAGAGTTAAGGGCAGGAGATGAATCAGCCACTGCTCTAAATGTGGACATTTCCTACCTCTCCCCTCAAGTGTCTCTTCCTGTCTGCAGGCTTTAGGGGTGCTTACAGACCTGGTTGTGTTCAATGACTTCCACCAGGACAGGAAGGCCCGGGGATTTGTTTGATTTCCAGAGGAAAATGCGATTTGTGAATGAGCCCAGAAAGCGGCCGCCAGGGATGACCGAGCTCCCGCCCGTGTCACACCGGGAGGCAGCTGCTGCCACTCCCGACCCTGTGGAAGTGTTACAGGTGCTCTATTCCACACAAAATATCCCACCCCAAGCTCCTCAGCTTCTAAGGTATCACACAGACCACGGCTGAGCACGGCAGAGCTCACACAACCTGCGCCCTCCCCGCTGGATTGGGATCCACGGACGGAGCAGGACAGACGTGGGCTGGCAGCAGGAGGAGAAGGGGAGAGAGGGAATTCAAACTACTCTTCCACAAGGATGTTGATGTTGGACGTGGACCAGTATCACAAGCAGCACAGGGATTCAGTTATTTGTGAGGGGTGTTTCAGGAAGGCAGAGCTGTGTCTCCTTAGCCTGGGAATGCACCAGCACCAGGACAGCACTGCCCTGGAAATGGGAAACACCTATTCCAGCACCTCCCAGCATCCCCCCACTGCTTTCACAGCATCACAGAATCAATCAGGTTGGAAAAGACCTCCAAGATCACCAAGTCCAACCTGTGATCAATCACCACCTTCTGAGCCAGCCTGGAGCACTGAGTGCCATGTCCAGTCATTCCTTGGACACATCCAGCGATGGGGACTCCACCACCTTCAATCAACTTTAACCAACCAGTTGCTTTGACCAACTGTTGTTATAAAGATCAGGCAAAATTCCTGGAGCTTCCCACAGGCACCTCCCCCAGAAAGCTCTCCAACAGCAATGGAAAAAAACCCATGGAATGGGAAGGTGGCAGTGCCCACTTTGTGCCCAGCACAGACACTGAGTATCTCTCTCCCAGCACCCCCAGGTCCCAGGGAAGCTGTGGTCCCTGTTCCCCAGGAAATATCCTGGCCCTTCACCTTGGCCCCAGCAGAATCCATCAGGAAATCATCCCCGTGGTCCCATTCCACATCCCAGTCTCTCTGGGAATGACAGCATGAGTTTGCATCTGATGCTTGACAGAGAGAGACAAATCCTCCCTGCAAACCCGGCTGCAGCCGCCCCGTGCACATCCCTCCCCTCCCTGCTGCTGGCTGCTGCAGCAACAGGAATTAAAACCAAGATGAAAAACTCCTGTTGGGGCTGCAGTTTGATTTCCTGTCAGTTCTGGAACTCCCTGTACAGGAGGAGAAATCCTTAAATATTTCCAAGCATCCTGCATGCTCGCAGCAAGCTCCCCCCCAGCCATGGCCAGGCAGAGAAGGGATGACTAATTTTTTTTTAGCATAAGACGCTGCTGAGAGCGTCCTGTGAACAAGCTCTGTGAATTCCCGAGGCTCTCACAGCAAGGACTCCACCACTCCTTGCGAAACTTCCCAGCTGGAACCTCACAGCCCAAAAGCCAGAAAACATCGTTTTCCTCTCCCTCGACAAACAGAGGTTGGGATTCCTTTCACGACAGTATTTGGGTTTTTAATGTCAGTCCATATTTAGCAGGAGGGAAAAAAAGCCTCCCTTCCTTCCTGTCACATTTTCCACCCTCGATGACATCCAAGATCAGAAATAAGCAAGCGCTGGCCGAGGAGGGAGGATGCAGCTACCCGAGCGTGGGAGAGCCTGGACAGGGGCAGCACGGACCTTCCCATTCGGGATTCCCATTTGGGATGTCTGGAGGCAGTGGCGAGGAGGGGACACACCCTGTGAGGAGGGGAAAGAGCCCGTGAGAAGGGGGCAGAGCCCTCAGACCCCACAGCAAGGAGGGTGTCCCCTTCAGTGCTCCAGCCTGGAGCATCTCCCAGCAGGATGACACTGGGAGCAGCCCAGTGTCAGATACTCCCAGGCTGGAGTATCCCTCCCAAAAGAAACCTCTGGCCACCAGCACGGCCTGGATCTGCCAAGGGTGCTGTGGTCAGACCGTGGGTCAGGTGGGTTCTGCTCTGACCAGATGCCCCAGTGTCCTGCGTGGGGATGTGCAGGGATCCTGCAGCAGGGAGGCGGTGGGTGGTGGCAGGAGATGGGGAGGAGGCTGGTCCTGCCCTGCAGCCCACCCTGTTTGCTGGGTGTTGGAAGGGGGTCCCCAGCTTGGACCCCCGAGGGTGCAGGGTGGGAGGAGGCCGTGGGTCGCTGCAGAGGTTCATAGGATCACAGAATGGTTTTGGTTGGAAAGGACCTTAAAGCTCATCCAGTTCCACCCCCCTGCCATGGACAGGGACAGTTTTCACTATCCCAGGTTGCTTCAAGCCCTGTCCAACCTGGCCCTGGACACTTCCAGGGATGGGGCAGCCACAGCTTTCTCTGGGCAACCTGTGCCAGGCCCTTAACACGGTAAATTAGGAAAAATTTCTTCCCAATATCTAATCTAACCCTACTCTCTTTCAGTTTGAGGCCATTCCTGCTTCTCCTGTCACTCCACGCTTTTTTAAATAGTCTCTTCTCGTAGGTCCCTTCAGGCACCCAATTCCATCACGCCGGAACCTTCTCTTCTCCAGGCTGAACAATCCCAATTCTCCCAGCCTTTCCTCGCAGGAGAAGTGCCGCATCCCTCCCATCAACTTGCTGGCCTCCCCTGGACTGGCTCCAACGTCGCAAACCCCCACGCCGCAGCCCGTGACCGCTCTC
>VZRZ01002085.1:998260-1013645 GCA_013398175.1 Climacteris rufus | reverse complement strand
CGGAGGGAGGTGGGGCGGGGGGACATCGGGGAGCAGCCGGGGGACACGGGGACAGGGCCGGTGGGGTGGCCACAGCACGGCCGCTGTGGGGACAGCACGGCCGAGACGCGGTGGGGTGAGGACAGCACAGTGGGGTGATGGAGTGGGCACAGCACGGCCAGGCTGGAACACCCTGGGGACACGGTGGGACGGTGACACTGGCTCAGCAGGTTGGTTGAAGGATGGGACAAGATGAACTCCAGCTCTGGGACGTTTAGGGTGAGGCGGCACCGGCCTGGTGGGGCAGGGCGCGGGCTGGGCTGTGGTGGATGCTGCGCTGCCCAAATTGGGGGCCTTGGATGAGAGGGGAGGGAAGGTGACCGGTGAGAGTGTGAGGAAAAGGACACAGAAGGACAGCTGGAGGAACCAGGCTGTGAGGTTGTGGGGCTGGACTGGTAACTGTGAAAGCAAAGCCATGGAGAGCAAAGGGAATGGTTTCAGTTTCGGTGGGGAAGAACCCCACAGGTTTGGCAGGGGTTGGACACAGACCGAACCAGGCTTTGTAAGGGAAAAAACCCATCCCTACAGCCACATTTTTAAATGTCCTACTGGAAACTGCAAAATGGATGGCAGCCTTCATTTTGGGAGCAGCAGGAGTTGCCGTGCAGGTGCCGTGGCTGTCACTGACTTCAGCCATGTTTGAGGAGGAACCGAGGGATTATTCCTTGACTTTTGCTGGAGTCTTTCCTCCTGGAAGGAAATTGCCATACCCTGGAAATGAAACAGCATCAGTGTAATTCCTTGGTACCTGCACAGCTGTTTAAAAGATGTGAGCAAGGAATCTGGGCTGAAAACAGGGATAGGGATTCTGCTGCATCTCGTCCGTGACTGGCGGTGCCGATTTGTTTCTGTGTTCATGGGAAGTTTTAAGAGTGTTCCTGCTCTCCTTTTGGTTGCTGGTGAGAAAAGGAGCTTCTCCTGTGCCCTTAGTGTGAAAAACAGGAATAGGAATCCGTGGGGCTGTTAATTAGAGACCTGTTAGTTAATGGTCTGCAGGGACATGGAGAAGTTCTCTGGTATGAGAATGAGGGAGGACTCCGAGCTCTGCATTAGGTGATGGTTTTCCTCTGCCTTGCTCGGGGCAGTTTCTGTGCCTTCACTGGAAAATGTGCATTAAAGTTGGGCTCTGAGAGTGGTGTAGGATACTTAAGGAAAACAGGTGTTCTGGCAGCTTCCAGGAGAGGATTTGATCAGTCTGGAAGGTCAGCATGGCATGGTTTGGGATTACAACGTAGCCTGACTTTCCTAAATGATTCTTGTGATAATTGGAAGAGAAATGTGCTGGAGCAAGTGCAGGGACAGTGCCTGATGTCAGAATAAATCATGTTTGGAGTTAAAACTCTCCATCCCACCTTAAGGAAGACTCCAGCCAAAATGAAAGGAAAGCACTTAACGGGCATGGGATCAAAAATGTCCTACTTTAGCTGCCACTTGTCTGCTGCTGGCATGTGGCAAACGAGCTCAGTGACCTTGAGGCTTGTCTTGCCTGGCTGTGCTGGCAGATGCCCTGGCAGATGAGCCCCACTTCCCCAGGAATGAAAGGATTTCAGCAGCGTGATCCTCCTTCCTCATCATCCCTCCGTGCCTGCAGTGTGCAGCCAGGGCTGTTTCACTGCAGCAGGGAGGAGGACTGGATTTGGGATAGAGCTGAAAGAAACAGGCCCAGCTGTGTGCCTTTGTGCACCTTGGGCTTTTCAGTTCCCTGGAAATTTAAATTCCCTGTTTAAAACTCGTGTGGGGACGTGGTTAACACGTGCTGTGTTAGCAATTTGAATTATCTTGGAGATCTTTTCCAACCTAAATAATTCCTCAGGAACTGAGGAGCTTTGCTGCAGACACTGGGATTTTCTGTGTGCCACTGGGAGAAGGGGGAGAAGTCAAGGACACTGTTGCTTTCAGAAGGGAGTGAGAAGTGCCCCTGAAAATGTGGAGATTTTTTGAAGCTTTGGAGTGTTACATTGGGAAGAGGAGCATGACAGGGTTATTGGTGCAGGCAGACGTGTCATACACAAAAACTTTATCAGCTCCAGGGGCAATACAGGAAAATTCCCTTCTGGTACTGAATTATCAGTGCCATTGTTGAAGTCTGCATTTAAAAACAGGATTGGAGAGACCCCATGTGAGTAAAGAGAATATTCCCATTATGGTTCATAAGGGAACTGTGGCTGTGGGCAGGGTGAAATGCCAGGCAGAAACCTGATGATGAACAGGAATGTTTTTTTAATGAATCTTCTTTATAAGAGAAAGAGATCAGCATTTCAGTTCATCACCTTTTCCCCTTTCTGCACTCTCCTTGCTCTCCTGTGCTGCTGCACCCCTCATCTGCTCCTCTGAAATCCTGGGATACTCAAAAGAGATGAGTTTAGGTTATTTCCCTGATTAGCAAAATGTGCTTCTCCCTTCTATAGCTTATTTGTTTGTTCCCTGAGAAAAAAGCTTTCTTTCCACTCATTTTTTTTTTAAGTTTTAGTATCTTTTATCAGAATCATGCTAAGACTTAATGGACAGATGACTTTAAATTTTCAATACAGAAAGTATCCAAGAAAAGGTAAAAATAAAATGCTGTCTTGTCACTTCTTGTAGTACAAAATTTAAGCTTTGATGTTTAAATACCTTTTTCTGTTTAGGAATGGTGTATGAAGTATGAATTCCTCTCAGAGCCTGTTTTTAGGCATGGCAGGAGATGTAGACTTAGTGTCACTTTATATTAACTGCTAATTAATTGTATTTTTTCCCAGCTGTAAAATTTCCAGCATGGTCTAACACTATTAAAATATAATATTGAATATTTTAGAGTAAGCCTAGAGGTGCTGTCACACACTCAGCTAAATCATAGGACTAATCTTTTTAGCTCCTGATCTAATTGGCTCAGAAGTTAAGGATCACTCTGAAATACAACTCGAAGCTGTTTGTTTTGTGATGAAAATCCACCATGGAGATCTTTAATTATATCACCTCTTTCATCTTGGCAGTTCTGCAGCTTCCAGAATAAGTCTGTTGAGGGCTTTTTTATTTACACAGTGTCCAATTTTATGAAGGAATTTACATATCAGATAAAGGCAATTTCTTTTTATTGCCCTGAAGATCTTACAGTCTCACTGCAAAAGGGATTTGAAGGGAGGGTGGCAGCTCTTGATGTGGGCACAGAAAGTATCCTTCAGCTTTTCTGGGATTATTTAGTCAGAGCTGTGAGCCCTTAACTTTGTTTGCAGACCACTCTTTTGTTTGTTGGTGCATATCCATAGATCTGCCTCTGAGAAGGAGGTTTGTTTTTAAGGCAAAGAGCTGTTTATATGAAAATATACAAAATTCTCTGTGCTGAAGGAAAGCAAGAGTTTGTCAGGCCAAAGATTTGGGTTGAAAGGGAACTTCAGGACCATCTCATCTCATTCCCTCCCCCACCATGGGCAGGGACACCTCCCACTATCCCAGGTTGCTCCAAGCCCTGTCCAACCTGGCCTTGGACACTTCCAGGGATCCAGGGGCAGCCACAGCTTCTCTGGGCAGCTCTTTGGGAGTGGCATTCATGGCTCTCACCCTGCCAGTAAAGCAGCAGAGAATTTCTTGAAGGAGAAAGATTGCAGGAAGTTTGGAGCTAAGAGCAGAGGGTTTCCTGCCTTTCTTGGAAATGTCCAAACATCCAGGGAACATCTGAACACTTCCTGGAAGGAAGAAGAGCCCAGAGGTCCACACAGTGATGTGCTTCCCATGCCAGCCTCGGGGTTTGCCATCCTTCCTGTTGTTCTCTGGCTGGAGAGCACTTGGAAAAGGAGCCTTTGGAAAGGAGAAGAGAGGCAGTGTTTGCATTTCCTGCCTTTGGCCCTCGTTGCTGGTGTCTGGTAATTCCAGCAGAACCTTCTGACTGAGCAGAATCAGCCTCAGGGATGCCCAGAGGCTCCAGGATGGCAGCAGTTCTCCTGCTGCTCCTCAAGATCTGTGGCAGCTCTCCTGGAAAAATTGCTTCAGAGGCTTAAAAGAGAGAGATCTCTAGGTGGCTTTTATCTGCTGGGGAAAAAAAAAATCAGTTTCAAGAGAAATCTTGGTGGCAGATGGTGGTGGCGTTCATCCAGGAGAGCTTCCTCCTCCCTGCCTTGGATTTTTCTGGTTCTCAGACATGGAAGAGCTGTCACTGCCCTGCATGTTCCTGTTGGATGACTTCCTGTAAGTGTCAGGAGAAAAAAAAACAGTTCTTCATGTCCTTGGAATAATTTTCTCCTCTTTTTGTGTGCCATTCCCCTTTCCTACAAAAAAAGGGTTTATAGGGATGTTTTGTCCCTGTCCTGAATTATTGGAGTTCTCTGACAGGTGTTACTGTGTAGGGAATCCTTTGCAGCACGGGGAAGAAGTACTTAATTTTGAGCTCACACTCTTCTTCCTTGGATTCTTAACCTGTGGCTGGGATGTGTATAATGAGAGATCCATAATTAACAATCGTTTGGTGTAAGTTAATTACCTTAATAGGCTGTCTTTTAGGATTTATCCCTGGTGCCTTAGGGAAGGTACAGCCAGGCTGCTGGCAGATGGAGAAGAGCAGCTGCTCCATGCAGAGCCTTTCCAGCCTGTGCCACAGGGATGGGAGAGCCAGCTCTGGCTGGGAGTTGTGTCCCAGCTCAGGGGCTTGGATCTTCTTTTTAGGGCCAGTGCTGAGTGGAGATGGTGACCCCTGAGCCCAGCCTGGCTGCAGTAGCTCCAGCTCTGCTGGCATCATTCCTGTTTCCCTGTTTCTGCTGGGATAACTGCTGTGGTTTAACCCCACACTTGATGTTCTGCCCAAATAAAAGCTACATTTATGTATATTAAAAAATGGAAGGTCTTGATGGCACTGGGTATGGGGTGAAGTTTCCAAGGAGCTGCTCTCTTTTTTTGTGACCAGGAAAGCTCCCTAAACTGATGGACCCAGGTAGTGTTTGCCCTGAAATCTGGAAGGTTTGTGTCACTGAGTGTAGGAGTTTGGTGTGTGAACATACAACTTTCCTGAAGCCATGCATGTGCCACCAGCTGAGTGCTGGAAGTGGGAGCCTGTCAGGCTGTGAGGGAGCAGCCCCTGTGGCATTTTCAGGCATGTGGCTTCAGAGCAGCCTGCCTTGGTTTTTGGATGTTTGTCTTTTCTGCTGCACCTCAGTGAGGCCACTTCTGAGTCCCCATCCTCTGCTTTCTCCCCATTTTTACCTCTGTGTAACCTGGAAAAGGGAGTTTGATTGATGTCTAAATACAATAACAGGGATGTTTTAAGAAAGAAATCTAATGTAGACATCAGAATGCAGAAATCAAATTGCATGTTCTGACAGGGACAAATACATCCCAGAAATCATAGAATCATGGAAAGGTTTGGGTGGGAAGGGACCTTAAAGACCATCTGGTTCCAACAGGTACAGCCACTATCCCAGGTTGCTCCAAGCTCTGTCCAACCTGGCCTTGGACACTTCCAAGGATGGGGCAGGCACAGCAACCTAGTCCAGTGTCTCACCACCCTCACAGGGAACAATTTCTTCCTAACACCTAATCTAAATCTCTGTTTTTAGTCTAAAACCATTCCCTCTGTCTTATCACTGTCTGCCTGGGTAAAAGTCCTTGGGTTGCTCCTGCTTCCTCCCTGTGCTGGGCTGCAATTCACATCCCTTTCCCTTTCATTCATGAAAAGTTATTTTTATGTCTGTTCTTGTTTGAAGTAAATGCCTCAGAAATGGAGAGTGATTGGGATTTGGATGTGTCTCTGAAAATAGAACTTGCATCTTCTTTCAAGATTTCCTTTGGTGATGGTTGGGGGTGGCCTCTATGGAAATACATAAAAATAACTTGGTGGATTAAAAATACTGTGGGGAGCAGCCAGTGCCAGCAGCTCCTGGGAGCTGGAAAGCTCTGGAAGGGGCTGTGCAGCCACCAGATAAATCTGCCTGGGAGAGAATTTGTCGTCCTCCAACCTGCCAGGCTGGTGCCAGTGCAAAGATTGTTCCCTGAGGAGCATGATAGGAGATTCCTGCTCCAAAGGAAGAGAAATGAGGACTTCATGTTCCACCCTTATCTGTTTGCAGATAAGAGATGTTACTAAAACCCGAGATCCTCTTTTTTTAGAGGAACATTGGTAACATCTATGCTGGAGCGTGTCCAGGGAGGGAATGGAGCTGGGGAAGGGTTTGGAGCAGCTGAGGGAGCTGGGGGGGCTCAGCCTGGAGCAAAGGAGGCTCAGGGGGAACCTTCTGGCTCTGCACAGCTCCTGCCAGGAGGGGCAGCCAGGGGGGTCGGGCTCTGCTCCCAGGGAACAGGGACAGGAGGAGAGGGAACGGCCTCAGGCTGTGCCAGGGGAGGTTTAGATTGGATATTTGGGAAAATTTCTTTATGGAAAGGGCTCTCCAGCCCTGGCACAGCTGCCCAGGGCAGTGAGGAGTCCCCATCCCTGGGGGGATTGAAAAGCCCTGTGGATGTGGCACTTGGGGACAGGGGTCAGTGGTGGCCTTGGCAGTGCTGGGGGGATGATTGGGATGGTAGAGGTCTCTTCCAGCCTTTATGATTCAGGTTAATTTTCTAAAAATTCCTCTTTTCCTTCTGGAAACTATCATAAGGGTTTAATCCTGCTCCCATAAGCCCTACCATGTGGCTGCATTTTTCCCTGTGCTCTGGAGCCTGTGCATCTCGTTAGCTCCAGCCTCTCCTTTAGCTCATTAATAGTGATATTAATCTGTTCCAGCTCCCAGCTCTAATCGCAGATTCCATCAGATCAGGGGGTTTCTCTTGATCTTTTCCATGAAGCTCATTATCTAACACAGCTGTAAATGTTGCTGGGCCTGACACCAATGCATATTTTGTACCATGGGGGAATTTGACTAATAAAATAATCCAATTAGACATTTGTTTTTGTCTCCCTGCGGCATCTTAGATTACTTGTCTACCTCAGCCCAGTGTTGTAATTAGGGAACGTTTGTACATCCCTTTGATGTAAAAGCACTGGTGTTATCTGTGGCTCTGGCTCTGGTTCAGAATTTGAGGAAAGGAATAGCTGGGGATTAAACCTGCAGCAGGATCTGGCAGGGGTATGGATGCTGCCAGACCTGCAGAGTGTTGTACAGCAAATATTTGGAGCTCCTGAACATGAGGAGCTGTGCCTTGTCAGAGACATATCTGAAAATGGAGAGACACCCTGTGCATGAATTAATTCAGTTTATAACTCTTTTCACAGACTCACAGGATGGTTTGGGTAGGAAGGGGCCTCAAAGACCATATTGTTCCACTAGGAAATTCCTGTGCTATGGCTGTACCACACCCTGCCTCATTTTCTCTTTCCCTCCCCTCTCCAGTCTTTCCCTGGTTTGGCTTGGACATCGGAGGCACCTTGGTCAAGCTGGTTTATTTTGAACCCAAGGACATCACGGCCGAAGAGGAAGAGGAAGAAGTGGAAAACCTCAAAAGCATCCGCAAATACCTGACCTCGAACGTGGCCTACGGCTCCGCGGGCGTTCGGGACGTGCACCTGGAGCTCAGCGAGCTCACCCTGTGTGGACGCAAAGGCAATCTGCACTTTATACGCTTTCCCACTCATGACATGCCTGCTTTTATCCACATGGGCAGTGAGAAGCACTTCTCCAGCCTCCATACTGCCCTGTGTGCCACGGGAGGTGGAGCGTACAAATTTGAGCAGGACTTTCGCACAGTAGGCATTTTTGGCTTCTATACCCCTAAGGTCTGCTAGTGGTGTTTTCTGGGAAGGCTTCACACTTCAGAACTTCTCTCTGCACGCTCTAAAACTTCTCTAAATCTTCCTTCTGACTGTCCTTAACTCCAGGGAAACTCGGCATGTGGAGTGGAGTTGGCATCTCCAAATTAAAACACTTTCTTCCCTGAACTCTAAAATGATTCACTAATGATCTTTCTTGCAAATCTTCCTCTGTGTTTTTAATCTCTGCTTGTGCTAATCTCAGTCTTGTGGTTTTTTGGTTTTTTTTTTTCTCATTGCTCTCTTTCACCTGCTTTATTTTCTTCCTTTGCCCACCTGGTTTCATTTCTGTGTGAATGAGCTGGTTGAGGTTCAGGCAGGTTTGGTGGTAAATGTAACTGGCAGGGAGTTCATACTTGTGATTTGACATCATCATGTGGCTTCAGTCTAAGCTGGATATTTGTTCACAGGTGAAAAATGTGTGTGATAAATACTTTGTTTAGTCAGGACTTGGAAAAATGCAAATTAAGAGGGTTTTATAGAATCATTAAGGGTGAAAAGCCCCCTAAGATCATCAAGTCCAACTGTTCCCCCAGCACTGCCAAGGCCACCACAAACCCCTGTCCCCAAGTGCCACATCCATGTGGCTTCTAAATCCCTCCAGGGGTGGGGACTCCACCCCTTCCCTGGGCAGCACAGCCTGTTCTGTGAAGAAATTTTTCCTAATACCCAGTTTTGTGTAGCTGAGGCAGTGGCACGAGGGGAGAGTGATTGTGTAACTTCCTCACCTTTTTTTGATGTTCCTTTGGATGGGTTCTGTGGGATATTTTGGTCAAACAATGAAGTCCCTCCTAAGTTTTCCTCATTTTTCATGCCAGTGCCTCAGCATCAGGGCCTGAATCAGGCCTGTGGGAGTTGCTGGAATTGTCTCTGTGTCCATCTGTGGATCCAGATGGTTTTCCCTGTTCCACACCTGAGGGCTGGGGCACTTAGGAGTCCCTGTGCTCTCCTGTGATCCCTTCTCCCTCAGCCCCCACAGGGAGCATGGAGATAGCTGGATTGAGCTGGCAGTGAATGCATTTTTCCAGCCCTGAGCAGAAACCCTTCAGATCCCTGGCTGCTTCTTCAATATTCCTCTTTTTTCCTTCCCCCAGATGGGTGACCTTGAGCTTTGCAAGCTCGATGAGCTCGACTGCCTTGTGAAAGGAGTGCTGTACATCGATTCTGTGGGCTTCAATGGACACTCAGAGTGTTACTACTTTGAGAACCCAACAGATGCTGAGAGGTGCCAGAAGCTCCCATTCAACCTGGAGAACCCCTATCCTCTCCTCCTGGTGAACATTGGCTCAGGGGTCAGCATTTTGGCTGTCTACTCCAAAGACAACTACAAACGGGTAACAGGCACCAGGTGAGTGCTGGGGGGTAAAGGGAGTTTGATTTTAGGGTCTGGAACACATTCCTGCTTTGTAAATGGCATTTTCAGGGACAAGCTGCAATAAAGGTGGTGAGTGGGGAATGACCAAGCTCCTGCTTTTACTGCAGTCCCTTCTCCCTGCCAGCAAAGATCCCTCCTGGAAAGAGAGGATCTGGAGTTCATGTTTTGGTGTGTTTACTGCAGCCAGTCCTCTATCAAAGCTGCAGGAATTTAAGGGGTTCATTTGTTTATTTATTTATTTAATTAGATCACATAGTTTGGGATTGTTAACAACTCTTAGCTGTGATCCAAGAAGTTGAGATTTCCATCCTGACTTCCAAAAGTTGCCTGATTTTGGTGGAAGGGTAAGGGCATAGCAGTAATTCCCCAGTTCTTGCCCATCTTCTTGCAGGCAAAGCCATAGAGTTCTGTGGCTTTAAGCTTTCATGAATAATAATAATTTTAAAGCCCTTCAGTACAGTTTTCACTTGTTATACATCATTATTGTGCACAGGAAAGTGATCAGGACGGAGTTTTTCCCCCAACTTTTGGGTATCTCTGCCCTAACGCTTCAATTACCCCTCAGGACTAATACTTATTTTAAGATTAACATCTCTGCCTGCTGGGAAGAAGGTGGATAGTGTAAAACAACAAAACTGAGGTCTCATTTCACAGCATGGGCTGTGCAGAAGGCCATGAGGGCGAGGCATTCCTTACAGGCTGCGAGTGACGGGAGAGGAACAGCTCCAAAGCAAAACGCTGCTGGTCGGGGATGGAGGAAGGAAGCCAGGAATGGGGTGGCCTGAGCTGTGAGGTGGAGCTGAATAATCTGAGCTTTCATTTTCATTTTGCTTTGCTTGCAGCCTCGGAGGGGGAACGTTTTTTGGGCTGTGCTGCCTGCTGACGGGGTGCTCGACGTTCGAGGAGGCGCTGGAGATGGCGTCGCGCGGGGACAGCACCAAGGTGGACAAACTGGTGCGCGACATCTACGGCGGGGACTACGAGCGCTTCGGGCTGCCAGGCTGGGCTGTGGCATCCAGGTGAGGCCCTGCCTGCTCCTCTTGTTGCTTTAGTTCCCACTGCAGAGCCTGCAGGGTGAAAAATTTGATTTAGGTATCTTAGGAAAGCAACCACTCCTGAGAGATTGAAGTTATTGGTAGCAACGCTTTTTAAAAATAGAAATCCTTCAAGAGGAATCACTGTGGTTAAAGTAGCAGTTCTTACTTTGTCCTGGAATTCTGATGGGCCTTTTAACCCCCAAATTGTCTTTCCAGCTTTGGAAACATGATGAGCAAGGAGAAGAGGGAATCTGTCAGCAAGGAGGACCTGGCCAAGGCCACTTTAATCACCATCACCAACAACATCGGCTCCATAGCGCGGATGTGTGCGCTCAATGAGGTATTTGGGGGATCTCTGCCCTTGCTCCCTGCCTAAAACACCCCCTGTGTGCTGCTGCCTGTTTGGGGAACATGCCTCTCTTTGGGGACCACTGGGAGAGGAGGAAAGGAGGGATAGAGGAAGCAGAGGCTGGATATCTTTTCCTGTGTTGTTTTCATGAGTTGCTCAGGATTTCTTGGCCAAGCCCCAGCACTGCCACGGCCTTTGCTGCATCTTTGTGCTTTCAGCTTCTTTACAGTGCTGCCTTGTTGCATTCATGTCAAGCAGCATTGTACAGGGCTATGAAAGAGCAGAGACATGCTCTGCATTCCATCCTGAGCCTGCTTCCATGGGATGTGCCAGTGGGATCCAGCATCCTTCCAGCTCCTCTGGCTCTCTCTTTACCTTCATTGCAGCCAAAACGAGACAAGACATGTCCTGAACAGCCTTGCTCACTATATATTTGCTGATTCCTTGCTCTGGAGCACAGCTGAATGAAAAGAGGATCCAGAATAGTTCAGGGAAAGTGTTGATCAACATGGGGAGGGAAGGAAAATCTATAGAAGGATGCAAGTGTAGGAGCAGATAAGACTTGATACTGATTCCTCAGTAAGAGGAAGAACTGAACTATTTTCTTGTTGGAAAACAAAAAAGCTTCAGGCTTGGGTCAGGAGAATTATTTTGGGATGGAAAAGTTAGGCTGGAAGTCTGGTTTAAATCCAAAATATCACTGCTTGGTTGGTCTTTTCCTTTCTCTCAGAATTCTGTTGGTTTTGGGCTCCTAACTTGTTTTTTTCCCCAGTTTAACAGTAAAGAGTCATTCAGCTATTTCATGGGGAATCAAAGGGCAGAGTTGGATGGGGAGAGAGGAGATGGCACTTGATGGTCAGTGTTCCCAGGCAGTATAAGGATTTCATAGGAAAATCAACTGTTACATTCAAATTCCTGAGTTAGGCTGTAGTTTGTCCTGGGGATTTCTGGATACTGTGGAAAAGTCTGAGAAAGAGCCTGGCTTAAAATGACCTGGTCCTTCTTTCTGACCCAGTTGTGGGTGGTTTTCATGTTCTGCAGATCCTGCCAGACACTCTGAGCAGGCACTTAATCCATGGGATCTCAGAACCAGTTAGGTTGGAAAAGTCCTTTCAGATCATCAAGTCCAACCGTTCCCCCAGCACTGCCAAGGCCACCACTGACCCCTGTCCCCAAGTGCCACATCCACACAGCTTTTCAATCCCTCCAGGGATGGGGACTCCTCCACTGCCTGGGCAGCTGTGCCAGGGCTGGATAAGCCTTTCCATGAAGAAATTTTCCCAAATATCCAATCTAAGCCTCCCGGGCACAGCCTGAGGCCATTCCCTCTCCTCCTGTCCCTGTTCCCTGGGAGCAGAGCCTGACCCCCCTGGCTGCCCCTCCTGTCAGGAGTTGTGCAGAGCCAGCAGGGCCCCCTGAGCCTCCTTTGCTCCAGGCTGAGCCCCCACAGCTGCTCCAGGCCCTTCCCCACATGGACTTTTCATCATTACAAGCAGAAAATACAATTCAGCCTTAATATTCTTTTTTTTTTTTCCCTTAACACTTGCAGAACATCAACCGAGTGGTGTTCGTGGGCAACTTCCTTCGCATCAACACCATCTCCATGAGGCTCCTGGCCTATGCCCTGGACTACTGGTCAAAGGGACAGTTAAAAGCACTTTTCTTGGAACATGAGGTGAAATTCCTTTCTAAAATCTGTTTTTGCAGATCCTCAGAGTGCTCTGGAAACAGCCTGTGGAGCTGTGGGTGGTACACACAGTGCAGGAGGTTCTCAGGGCTTTGCTGCTCCAGCCACAGCCACCACAGTGTGCAGTGCAGGGTCAGAAAAACATGGGTATTGTTCCAGTAGCTGGTAGTAGAATTGTTTACTACCAATTTCATCTTGTTTGTGAACTTAAAGACTATTTACAGTATGGGTGTGTAAATGTCTGTGCAGCTTTGCTTCCTGATACAGCAATTATACTTACATTTTTGTATTTTATTTTATTCTCTGTTTTATAATTTACCTTCCTGTAGTTGTATCTTTCCACTGTCCTTCATATGTTATCAAAATTACCCTGTGTGTGTAATAGCCTGGAGAAGGGAAGGCTCCAGGGAAAACTTCCAGTGCTTAAAGAGGCTCCAAGAAGGCTGGAGAGGGACTTGGGAAGGGTCTGGAGTGACAGGACAAGGGGGAATGGCTTCCCACTGCCAGAGGGCAGGGTTAGGCGGGATATTGGGAGGAAAGTTTTGGCTGTGAGGGTGGGGAGGCCCTGGCACAGGTTGCCCAGAGAAGCTGTGGCTGCCCCTGGATCCCTGGAAGTGTCCAAGGCCAGGTTGGACAGGGCTGGGAGCACCCTGGGATAGTGGAAGGTGTCCCTGCCCATGGCAGGGGGTGGCACTGGATGTTCTCCAAGGTCCCTTTCCACCCCAGCCACTCCACAGTTCCTGTGGGGTTCCTGTTGCTGTTCCTGTGCCTGCTGTGTGCCCTTGGATTCTCACTGGATGTTCCCATCCTTTCCTCAGGGTTACTTCGGCGCAGTCGGAGCTCTCCTGGGACTGCTGGACTCAGCCTGACTCCTGCAGGATCTGTGTGGGACCTCTGGACTGTGGGCACTCCCTGGGGCCGTGGTTTGGGGGTCACTGAGCCCCTTTGCACTGCTCAGCCCTCACTGGGGCCATCCCACTGTGGGGACAGTGTGGGGATGGGTGTGTGTAGGAGCTGAAATCCATCTGGGATTGTTCCAAAGGATGACACTGGCTGGATGTGGGGGTGTGTGGGAAGGTCTGTGGGGCATTTCAGTCACGAGGAAATGCCCTTTGTAGGCAGCTCACTCCATGTTCAGTGACGGTGACAGAGCAGAGCAGGGGCGCTCTGCTCCTTCCATTGAGTGCCCAGGCCAGGTTTGTGTTCACAATCAGAGGTTCTCCATGTGCTGGAAATGATCTGGAAAGGGGAAAGAGCATCAGCACAGCTCTGGTGAGTAACTCCATACAGACCACTTGATCCACAGTGGCCTGTGGGACACTGCTGTGCTGTCAGCCAGGCTTTGTTCCTGTTCCACACATCCCAGGGATGGAAGGTATGGCACAACACGGATCCGTGCCTCAGGGGATTCCCACTGCAGCCCCAGCACCCTTTGGGACAGCGTTAGAGGTGTCTGGCAGCCTCCAACCCTGAGGTCTGAAAGCAAATTTGAGGATGAAACAGGGATATTTGTTGTTTGTTTGGCTGGGATTTTCTCTCTCTTACCAAACTTGGCTGCACAAAACTCCACCAAAGAGACACTTCCTTCAGTCACACTTGGATCTCTGTAATATTCCATGTTGCATTTATTACTGGCTACACTCCTGTCGTTTTTGGGGAATGCTCCCCTTCCCACATGCATGCTGGAGCCCTCTTTTCCCTGTGCATGCTGCCACACAGCCTGTGAGTGGAACGCTGGCCTGTGGAGCCCCTGTGGGAGCTGCAGCCTCGGGGTGGGGCTTGGAATGGATCCTGCACGCTCAATAAACGCTCTCCTGAAGCAACAAGGTATCTGCACCTTCCCTGGGGATGTGAGCTCCTGGAGACAGGGCTTTGGAAGTGCTCTGGATTCCCAGCCAGCAGCTGAGAGCTGTTCAGATCCTACAGATCAGGTCAGGGTTTATCCCAGGGTGCTGGAATGAGCATTGCTCTGATTCCAGTCCTGCTTTCCTTCCAGAGAAACCAATTCCCAGCTCTCTGATCCCACACCCCTCATGAGCCCAGCTGGAAGTGCTGGGCAGCTCTGTGCCCTTCCCTGCCTTGTGAATCCCACCTGGCTCTGCCCACTGCAGTATCCCAGGATGTGAGCACTCCCAGGGTGGGGTCCTTGTGTGGTGCCTCCCTCTGGAAAGGGAGGAAGCTGTGGATTCAGAGGGTGTTTGATGTGCTGGTGAGGTCTGTGTGTTGTGTCTAAACCTCAGCTGACTGAGCTGGAATTCTGGACACAGCCAGGGATTTGAGAACAGTAAAATGTGGGAAGAGGATGCAGGGCTCATGTGGGAGGTGATCTGTGCTGGCTGGGGAGGAGAATGTTTTTCCTGCAGAAAAAGAGGTTTCAGTTGTGTCCTGCTCTGCATTCCATAGTGTAGTTCTTGAAAGGTGAGGGCTGGGAGCAGGATCAGAGATGAGGGATTGCTTTGGGTTGAAAGGGACCTTAAATCCCATCTCATTCCAACCCTGCCATGGGCAGGGACACCTTCCACTATCCCAGGTTGCTCCAAGCCCTGTCCAGCCTGGCCTTGGACACTTCCAGGGATCCAGGGGCAGCCACAGCTTCTCTGGGCACCCTATTTGGGATCTCTTGAATTGAAGACTTCATTTATTCTTCATTCCCTGTGAAACCACACAAAAGGTTCCCAAACTCAGTGCATTAAAAACATCTCCATTTCCACAGTGTTGACTGAAGACTTTCTAGACTCAGCTCTTGCTGTGCCACCTAAAACCTCACACCCACAGACACAGCCCCCTGGCTGGCCTTTCACCCACCCTCACAGCCAAAACTCATGGAAAACACACAGAAACTCTGACTTTTTGGAATATTTGTGTGCCTGGGATCTGCATGGCTCCTTCATGTACCAGGTCAGTGATGGGCTGGGCTGGGAGGGTGTGAGAATCCTTGGGATGCACAGGGAAAAGCCTGGCTTTTGTTAATCTCAGCACCCTGGGGAGTGAGGGCTGGCAGCAGAAGCCACCCTGACATGGTTCTGCTGTGGAATTCCCAACAGCAATCCACAGCCTGCTGTCCCTGGGCACAGCATCCTGAAAGTTTTCCACATCCTCACCCTGTACGTGTGCTTGTGTAACTCCTTTTTCTCTGGATTTCTGAGTAGATTCCAACACCAAAGTTCCTGGCTTATTGTGTATCCTTTTT
>VZRZ01002085.1:968139-998220 GCA_013398175.1 Climacteris rufus | reverse complement strand
TTTTTTTTTTTTGTAAATTGCTTGTGTTTTTCTTCTTGTTATAAAATATTACAGTTATTTTTTATATGCTTCAACCCCTTGGTTTGCTTCTTGTCTTGTTCTTGGAGCTCCAACGCAGCAGGATGGATGTTGGTGGGAATGAGCAGGAATGTGCTGGAGAAATTGGGGTTTTTAGCTTATTGAAAATAATCCTTGGCGATCCTTGATTGTTTTTTTCCCTCCCTGCATGTTCCAGGCTTTGGGAATCAGTTGTATTTCAAAGGAAGTTAAAGGAGAGGAAAAAAAAAAAAGGAGAGGAAGTTAAAGAAGAGGAAAAAATTATAAAGGGCATTATTCTGGGGCAAATGGCAGCGGTTTTGGCTTTGATGAAAAACTTCACTGCTGATGATTGGTAGGGATGATAGGGATGGGATTGGTGGTGGGGGTGCAGCATCGTGGGGTGGAAGCACCAAAAATAATTTTGTGCAGCTTGGTGCCAGATCCAGACCTTGTCCCTCCAGTGGGAATTCTCACGCAGCGAGCTCATCCCAAAAACAGCCGAGGGGGCAGCCAGGCCATCACTCCACATGGATCCTTCTGGAGAAGGTGAAGCAGAACCATGGGGGGAATGGCTTAGAGGGGATAGTGGGAAGAAATCCTTCCCTGCGAGGGTGGGGAGGCCCTGGCACAGGGTGCCCAGAGAAACTGTGGCTGTTTCATCCCTGGAAGTGTCCAAGGCCAGGTTGGACGGGGCTTGGAGCAACCTGGGATAGTGGAAGGTGCCCCTGTCCATGGCAGGGGGTGGAATGGGATGGGATTTAAAGTCCCTGCTCATCCAGACGATTCCCGGATGGGGTGATGTCCGGGGGGATGCGGCACTAGAGGGCAGCAGCCCCGCGCCGGGCAGGGATCGGGGACAGCGGGACGGGACCCGGGGCTCTCCCGCCTCCTCCTCCGCGCCAGCGATCCCAAACCGGGTGCTCCCCGCTCAGCCACCCCCTTGGGGACAATCCACGGGGATTCTGTCACCCGTGTGGCCAAGCCTTGAGGAAGAGCAGGAGCGCAACAGGGTGAGCAAGGGACGGGGTTGGAGCTGCACCCAGGGACATCCCACAGTGCCCAGGCTGGGAGCTGAACCCTCCGAATCCCGTGGGAGGCTGGCATTGGGGTTTGAGCTGGGATTCAGGCTGGCAAGGTTGGCTGGAGGAAGGGAAGCCCAAGCCGTGCCTGGAACCTGCAAAATCCCCCTTGCCTGGGGATTTTGGGGAGCTGTGCCCTCCCAGGGGGGTGTCCCCGTGGGCACTGCCCAGGAATGATGCTGTGCCCCGGGACAGGGATGGTGCTGCAGCAAGGAGACACGGACACCGCGACCCCACCCCAAAGGTGACATCCCCACGGGGACAGGGCTGAGGACAAGGGAAGGGGGGACACCGCCCCTGCAAAGACACCCCCACTTCCAAAACCTGCTTTTATTTACATTTCAAGTCAAATCACATGCAAACTCTTGGTTGGTTTTTTTTTTTTTTCTTTCCTGGTTTTTCCTTAAGAAGAGTGTGATTAGCAAAAAAGACGCATTATTAGAATCTTCAAATAGCAATTAAATATACAAAAATAGAGCTTACAAAAAACCAAACAAACAGAGGGAAAAAAAAAAAACAGCGAATGTTTTAAAAAATATTCTGCTGCAGAATTTGTAGTGTACAAACACGTCTATGAGGCTCCACGCTCCATAAACAGTCCCGGGCTTTTCGGGAGGGGGGACGGCACCGGGAGCCCCGCCAGCCCTGCCCCCGGGAAAAGCTCTGCCGTGTAATACTGACCCCGGGAATGCGAGTGGGGAGGCTGGCAGGGGACACCCCGATTTGTGGTCAGAGAGGCGAGGGGGTGGCCCAGCTCCCCCCCAGGTGCTGCTGTGGGTTTGGGGTGTTTTGGCAAGGGGAGACCCCCGGGGCCGGGCTGGAAGCGACGGGATGATCCCAAAGGCCGGGGGGTTTTTGCCTGCCCGCCGTGCCGTGGCTCTCGCTGCTGCTGAGGCCAGGATGGTCCCACCGCAGGGACTCCGGCCCCCTGAGGTAGCCGAGGAGAGGGGGCAGCCGCGCCGGGGAGGGTGGCAGAGGGATCCAAACCGGGGGGACCCCCCAAATGCCACCACCCGCTGCCCCCGGGGGTGCCGCCCCAGCGCAGCCGGACTCCAGGCGTGCGGATCGCCGAGGCCGAGGAACCGAAGGCGGAGAGGAGGCAGCAGGAAGCGGCCGCGGCGCTCCGAGCGCCCCCCGGGCTTTGGGCATCGCCGGCGGGCGCGGGGGAGGCGGCGCCGGGGCTCGGGGCCGCGGTGCCCCCGCGGGGCAGCACAGGGGAGGTGCTGGAAGAAGGAGGCCGTGCCGGGGATCCCCGGTCCCCTCCTGGCTCCGGCAGAGGGAGCGAGCCCGGGCTTCACCCCGGCAGGATCGGGGGCCGCCCAGCGCGTCCCCGGGGCCCGCGGGCCGAAGTGCTTTGGTTGTGTCCCCGCGGCGCGGGCGGGACTACACCGGGATGTTCTGCGAGCCGGGCAGGGGGCCCTGCGGAGGGCCGGGGTCCGGCTTCCCGTGCAGCTGCGCCAGCTGCAGCACCGGCATGTTACACAGCGGGCACACCTTCCGCACCTCCAGCCACTTGATGAGGCACCTGCGGACACGGGGCACACAGCCGGCGTCAGGGGCGGCTGCCAAAACACCCCCCAAACCCCCTGACCCTTCCCAGAGCTTTGCTGCTGCCCAGTTGTCAATTTATTGGCGTTTTCTGGCAGCTGGCTGTGTGTACACAGGCGTTTTGTATGTGATTTGTATTTATGAAAGAGATATAAAATGATGATAAAAATGTATACACATACCAAAAAAAATAAAAGCTATACACAAAAGGTGTCTATGAATACGTGAAAATATACATAGAAATTATAAATATGTGATCTATAAATAATCTAGCATGTAATACATAATCATGCATACAAGGTATAGAAATCAATAAAAATACAGACTATGTAAATAAATTATATAGAATATAATTCTATTATATAGATATATAGATATATAGAATATAACACTATTATGTGCTATGTTATATATAGTTATATTATATTACAGTATATGTAGTATATATAGTGTATATTATAGTATATATTATACCATGTAATATATGTATTCTATATCATCTAAATGTTACATAAATATAGAAAACATAATATATATATTATATATATTTATATATTTTAATATCATATATAATACATTAGAATATATATTTTTATATATTATGTAATATAAAATATATGTAAGTAAATATAGAAAACGGATTCTATACAAAAAATATAAAATAAAAATCTATAAAATATATAGTAGAATATTCCATTACTAGCATAAATAATATTATATAGTATTATTATATGCAGTAATGTAAATGTTAGTGGGTTTGCTTTATATAAACCACACCTATAGAAAATATATATATTTCCACTTTCCATGGAATTGCAAGGGAGTTGCAATGGAATTTCCATGCGTTGGAAGGGATCCATGAGGATCACCAGGGCCAGCTCCTGACTCATGGGGCACCCTGCAAGTCAAACCCCAGATCCCCAAACTGGAGCAGCTTTCCAGCTCCTGACCTTTGCTGCTCCACATGCTCCAGTTCATTCCATAAAGGGATTTTCCTGCAATTCCTGCCCCACCCCACTCCCAGTGCCCACACTTACTTCCTGTGGAAGGCATGTTTGCAGGGACAGATTCCCAGCTCGTCCTTGGGCTTGAACTCCTCCAGGCACACGGCACAGATCTGCAAGGGGTGGGGTGCACAGGGAAGAGTCAGTGGCCAGGAAGCAACATCTGCACATGAAAACTACAAAATGGCCAAAATCATGGAATCATGGAATGGGTTGGGTTGGAAGGGACTTTAAAGCCCATCCAGTGCCACATGGGCAGGGAGACCTTCCACTATCCCAGGTGGCTCCAAGCCCCATCCAACCTGGCCTTGGACATTCCCAGGGATGGAGCAGCCACAGCTTCTCTGGGCACTCTGTGCCAGGGCCTCCCCACCCTCACAGGAGTGAAATCCCCCCTAAAACCCTCCCAAATTTCACTGCTCAAGCTTTGGGATCGTGGGCTGTGGTTGATGTGCCAGGAGGTTTCAGGGTGCAGGGAGATGGATCCACACTGCTGCTTGTTCCCTGGACCTGCTGCATCCACAGGGATACCTCTGGAAGAGCAGTAGGCAGTGGGTCCATCTGTGCCAGGGCTGTTTCCCAGCAGGCAAAAGGCTCAGCCAAAACCTCCTTCCCCCTCACAGCCAATTCTTCCTGACTCATTCTGGATATCCCAGGGGATTTTGGATATTCCTGGGTGGTTTTCCCAGCCTCCCTGGCCTGGGATCTGTGTCAGTGCTCAAGGGCCAGGTGCAGCTGTTGGGGTCATCCCTGAGGAACACACACATCCCGAGCTCCCCCAGGGCCTGGGAGAGGCAGAATGATGGGAGAAGGGGAAAACCAGTCCCCTAGACAGGGAGGGAAGAGCTGGGCGGGCGCTTTCCCTTCCGCAGGGCTCTGGGCAGCCGCCCCATCACCTTGGAAAATTCCCACCCTGTCTCTGCTTTCCAGAAACACTGCAAATGCCAACACACAAATGCCCAAAAAGGGGTATTTCTGAGCTAAACCCTTCCCAAATCCCAGGGAAGAGCTTGGACTGCTTTATCCCCTTCCCCACAGACCCCTGGTACTCCACAAAAGCTGGGAGAGCTGCAGACAGCTGGGAACAGAGGAGGAGGAGGGCTGAGCACTGTCATTCCCAGCTCTGGCACGTTCCCAAATCCCTCCTACAACCCGTTTCTCACCCCAGGAAGTGCTTTGAAGCCTGTGTGCTGATGAAAAACCCACTGCAGGTCGCTGTAATGGGAGTGGATCAGGACTGGGAGCCTCCAGCAGGGACTGCTTGGAGCCCTGGGGCCCTTGGGATTCACCCTTTGGCTGTGGGGAGTGGAGGGTGAGGATGAAACGTGGGATGGGCTCTGCTCAGGGGATTAAAATAAAGTAAATAGTGGCTTACAAACAACTGGAGCTGGTACTGAGCAGCTGAGCAGCCTCGTGCCCGGATGT
This sequence comes from Climacteris rufus, assembly GCA_013398175.1. Classification (NCBI taxonomy): domain Eukaryota; kingdom Metazoa; phylum Chordata; class Aves; order Passeriformes; family Climacteridae; genus Climacteris; species Climacteris rufus. The sequence continues at coordinate 993,125 of VZRZ01002085.1, read as the reverse complement.
GGGTGGGCATTTTTGTTGTCTTTAGGGGAATAAATAAATTCAAACCGTGCTTGATGAGGGACTTGAGCAGATTCCTGCCCAACTTCAGCAGGAAAACTGGGCTGTGAATAGGAATGCTGAGCACCCAAAAGCCTGCAAGCCCAAGGAGAAAAACCGAGGGGTTTCAACCCTCAGGGGGCGGGGAGGGAGGGGTGGCTCTGCCTCTTCCAGGAGCTGGGGGTGGGTGTTTATCCTGGATTTCAGTTTTCCCTGCCCAGAGCTGGGCTGGATGTTGTCACACCCCCGAGGGTGGCAGGAGGGAGGCACCTGCCCAGGGACGTTGTTCTTACAAGGTCCAGCCTGGCCTGGCCTCCCCTTATCCACAGCTTCTTATCAGAGCAAAGAGTAAGGGCAACAAACAACAATAACCAGGCAGGGAAAGCCCAGGGGAGCCAGGAGGAGGGGGGTGGTTTAACCCAGACCTTTGCAGAGGAGCTTTCCCCATTCCCAAAGCACAGCTGGCTGCGTGCTCTGCTCCCAGTGGAGTGAAATTTGGGGGCTTTCCCCCTCCCCAGGGTGAGGAAGAGGAGGGTGAGGGAGCCTTTGGCACCCTTGGATGTTCTCACCTCGTGGAGGTTCAGCTCCTTCACCTTCTCCTTGAGTATGACCTGCAAGACAAAGTGCTGAGGTCAGGACAGAGCTGCTGCAGGGAGCATTCCCAGGAAAAATCTCCATGAAGAGATCCCATGAGTGTTTCAGCAGAACTGGAGACCTCCCCAGAAAACCCAGCACAGCCAGGGAGCATGAGGGGCCCTCACCCCTGCACAGGGACAGGAGGAAAGGAGCAGTGGGACAGATACAACCCTCAGAACCAAATCCAGGAGGTTTCCTCCCAAATTTAACCCTCCTGGGCTCCCACACTGCCACTTCATTTTTGCCCCATCCCAGCTGAACACCTGGAGAGGGCTGTAAATCCAGGACAGCCCTGTGTTATCAGCCCAACTCCATCCAGCTCCCTGCTTGGATCAACGGATCAGAGGCAGAAAATCCCACAAATCCTGGAGGAAACAGGACGTGGAAGCAGCAGCCTGGCACCCACCTCTGGGCCGTGTTTATTTTAACTGCTGAGTGTGGGTGGGTGCAGGAAGGAGCTGGGCTTGCCAAGGTGACGTGGAGCTGTTCCCTGGAAGAGCCTTGTGGCTGTGGGGGGTTTGGAGCAGCTGGATCCAACCCTGGGAGCAGAGTCAGACCCCACAAAACATGGATTGGTGGCTGAGGGAGTGATGGCACCACTGCTCTGCAGTGGGTGAGGGCTGGAGAGGTGCCCCAGAGGTGGAGATGTTCCCACTGCTCAGGACCTCAGTGGAAAATCTGGAGATGAGTGGGTGAGGGATGGTCCTGGGGGGCTCAGCTGGTAGGGGACAATTAAATCAGCAGGGACAGATTGGCCTGGGTGCTACACCTGCTCATGGAGGGCCAGAAACCTCCCAAGGAGAGGAACAGCATGAGGAAACCTGATGGATTTGGCACAAGGCAGAAGGGAAGAAAACTCAGAGCATCATCTCACCTGTTTGTAGGCGTAAAGCTCTTTGTGTGCCTGATGCCTGAGCCTGCAAAGAAACCAGGGAAAAACGTGAGGTCAGGCAAAAACATCGGGATTATTGCAGTACCTCAGACATTCCACTTCCCTCCTTTCCAGATTTAGTATGTTATATTTTATTTCAGAAACGAGGATGGCCACATGAAACCACACATTTAAGCAACATCCAGCTTTCCCTGTCGCTGGGAAGGCAACAGCTCCATCCCAAAGAACAGAACTCTTCCCTATCCCTCTTCTGACCTCCCTGATTTTCCAAGCAGACATCACCCACACATCAGGACCAGAAAAGGCAGGTGAGGAAATCACAATCTGCCATAAATCCTCTCAGTTTCCAATCACTTCTGCTGGCAACAATTCCAAGCCTGGATGCAGCACCATTTTCCAAGTGATGGGGATTCAGACCTGAGGAAAGCTCTGCTCCTACTCCAGCAGGGACAGGGAAGGAGACTCCCTGCCCAGAGGTTTCCCAGCAAAGCCCCCATCCCACTGCTTGGATGACACTGGGTTCCTCAAACTCAGCTTTATCCTCAGTTCTAAGATCAATCAAACATCCTCTCCTGGAGCAAACAACCACTCCTGGAAGGATGGAGAGGAATGGGATGAGCCTATTCCAAGAGCACTTGCTGCAGTGGGAAGTCCAGCTGGTGGCAGCAGGAATTTGAGGCCAGGAGGAAAAGGTTGGTTCCATCCCCTCCCTCTCCAGTCTCCCCTCTCCAGAGTCAGAGCCAGCAGAGCTCCACAGGCATCTGCTGTCTGGAGAAGCCCATTATGATCCTAAAATAAAAACCATTTAAAATCAAAATAACTAATACTGCCTCTCATTACCACATATGGCATTTAATAAAGTGCCTGGGAAACTCGGGAGGGAAGCCATCAGGGCTAAAGAGCTGGCCAAGAACTTCCAAGGAGGAGTCAATGTGTGGCTGCAGGGCTGGGAGAACCACAGGAATATTTTCCCCAGCCAGCCCTGAGCGTGATTTCAGATGGGAAACCCCCATGCCTGGAATTTCTCTTCTCCAAAACTATTCCGGGGGCTGTCTCAAATCCCTGGCTGTTTCAGCCTGAGCTCCTGGGGGGGTTTTCCAATCCTACCATGCTGCAGTGGGGGAGTTAAAAAACAGGATGGAAAAATTCATCCTTATGTCTGACACCTTCCCCCAAAATGTCACGAGCCTCAGAAACTGAGGGATCTGTAAAAATGCACTTTAATGCTGCAGAGAGAGATGAAGTAAATTGGCTCCCGAGTCCCAAATTTCATGGAGAGCTATCCCTCCTGCTCCAGCAAACCTGTCTGTGGAACCAGGGAAAACACTGCAGCAGGCAGGGAGGAGGAAGAGGAGAAGGAGGAGGAGACTGGGGTCTCATCCCTGTGCCAGTGACCCCGAGCAGGAACACGAGCAGAAGATGCAGAACAATGGAGGGAACAGGATGAAACCGGCACAGCCCGCAGGGATCCGGCGGCTGGGAAGGCGGTTATGAAACACAGATGGAGGGGAGCAGGGCGTGCTGCACACCACAGACAGGGAAAACTCTCCCACAATGGGAAGCAGCATCCATCTTTATGGAGCACGGAGTGGCCACTGAGGGTTTGTGCCCCATGAGCCAAAGCCACTGGAGCACCCCGGACCAGTGATGGGGAAAGGAAAGCGCCTGGTCCTGGATCCGTAAGCGCGGGTGCTCCAAAGCCACGGGCTGTGCTGAGCCAGACAGGGAGATCTTCCCAAAAAAACCCTTCCCTGGAGGTTCTGGGGAGCAGCAGGAGCACATCTGGTGCTGAAGCGTGCGAGCTCAGCCTGCTCCTCCTTGCTTCCCTCTCTGAGCCAGGATCCTGGGCCAGATGGATCCTGGTGGGGCTGGTGCAGCTGCCGTGAGGAGACCTCGGGTCCTGGCCAGCGCTGTTCCCTGCCGGACCCGGCTCCATCCATCTCGTGTCAAGTGCTGCGACTCCAGAGGAATTTCTGGCAGGTGTCTGACTGAGATAAGGGACCACACAGCTCCTGGCTGCTGATCCTGTGTGCTGTCACCCTCCCTGAATGAAACAACCGCCTCCCCCGGGCTTTGGGATCTCTTACACCCCGTGTCTCTGGGCGACTGAGGCACCTACAGCAAGTGAATGACTCTGGGAATAAAACGTGGAAAGAACTTCTTGCATGTTCTCCTCTGAGATCTGCTTCTTAGATGCTTTAGAATCTTTGGATGCTTTAGACATAGAAAGGTCCCAGGCACTGGCTCTTTATCCCATCACTGCATCCCTGTCCCCAGCCCAGCCAGACTCCTTGGGCTCTTCATGGAATCACAGAATGGTGTGGGTTGGAAAAGCCCTCTAAGATCATCCAGTCCAACCATTAAAGAAACACAGCCAAGGCCACCACTAAACCGTGTCCCCAAGTGCCACATCCTTGTGGCTTTTAAATCCCACCAGGAATGAGGACTCCACCAATGCCTGACCCTCCTTTGAGTGAAGAAATTTTCCCAAATATCCCAACTAAACTTCCTCTGGTGCAACCTGTGGCTGCTTCCTCTCCTCCTGTCCCTGTTCCCTGAGAGCAGAGCTCAACTCCCCCCGGCTGCCCCTCCTGTCAGGGAGTTGTGCAGAGCCAGAAGGGTGCCCTGAGCCTCCTTTTCTCCAGGCTGAGCCCCCCCAGCTCCCTCAGCCATTCCTGCTGCTCCAGACCCTTCCCCAGCTCCACTGCCCTTGTCTGGACACAAAACCCAACCACACTGTTGGATCCTGGCAGGCTGAATGCAGTAGGAAACAGCCCTACAAAAAAAGGAGGGTTTTTAGGGGCTGTGTACCCTGTGCTTCCCAGGGACTTTGAGCTGCTCCAGGCTGGGAAGGGATGGGCCCTGGATGATCCACAGCAAAGCATGGAGAGAGGATGCTGCAGCCTTCACCCAGAGTGAGTGTGGCATTGCTCAGCTCAGCATCCTGCTGGACTGGGTTTCATGGCACCAAAGGCAACTTGAGTCTATCACTTTCATTAATCCACCAGAGATCAGACACAACCAGCTGCCTGCAAAATTTCATTTCCTTGTTCTTCCCTTTTTCTCTGTAATTTTGCCAAGCAGAGGCAGCAGCCATGAGGGACCTGAGCTTTGACCTGAGTGATTTGCAGCAGCAGAGGAGCTCGAGATTCACCTAAGCAGGCAACAATGATTTTTATTGTGAAATTCCTACTGGACTCTGTTTTGAGTCAATCCAATTAAAAATGTCACTTTTCCTCCACTTGGAGCAGGCAGCACGGCCTGTATTGACATAGCTGCAAAGCACAGCCCATGTTCTCTCTTTCCTCAGCACATCTTTTATTTAATGCCATCAGCTCTGCAATTTGGGGTGAATACACCTGATATTGGCTCTTCTACGCTCCAGAGGCCTCTCCAGCTGGGGATGTGGGGGAGATGCTGCAGGGGCTGCTCTCATCCAGAGCAGGAGATGAGAACCAGGGCCTTGGGGGTGGTGTCATGAGTGTTTGCCAAATATTTGCAGATGTGGAGTCATGGGAAAGCAGGGAGAGCATGGACTGTGTTGACACTGCACCTATGGAGGGCCTGGGAAAAGCCAGGAGCTGCTGATACCTGCAGACAACCCCCATGGATGGAAGCAGAGCCCTGGAGCTCCCCAAGGGACCGTCCTGTCCCTCTGCCTGGGTTGGTCCCTCTGCCCTTGCAGGTGGGTGGTCCTCATCCTGCTGTCCACCTACAAGGCTTCCCAAAACCCAGCAAAGCTCAGGTTTTATACTCCAGACAAGCAGAGATTACACAGCAGCTTCCGTGGGGGCAGATGCTCCTGGGACATTGGCACAGCTAAAACCCCTGGCACGGCAAAACCCTCCCGAACGGGGGCTGGAGGATCCTGTTTTGATTCTCTTTTGCCAATAAAAGAGCTGAGGGAGGAGGTCTGAAGAGCCATTTGTAGAATCTCTCTAGGGTTTTGGGCTATAAAGGGATTACTGGATGACCTAATCCAACTCCCCATCTATCATGGGTTGCTAAATAGCACCTCAGGAACAGGAGCCAAAATGTCTCGTCCTGAAAGGTCCTCGGTCTTGATTTAAAGACGTGAAGAGACAGAGCACTTGCCACTTCCTTGCTGGCTTCTCTCACCAGTTACTCACCCTCTCTCTTACAACACGCCTCCAGCTTCTAAATTTAAAGATTTTCTGGCTTGACCTTCCAGACATTACTCCTTGTTATTCCTTCTTTGGGGTGTAACACACCCAGCGAGTGCCCAGGAAAATACTCTCCAAGTCCAAACACCTCTTCAGTTTTCTAAGGGAGCCATATAGACTCGAGCTCCACCTGAGCAAAACACATCCTTAAGCCTCCTGAACACCTTTCTTCTATTTTTTTTTTTTTTTTTTTTGCATTCCCTCCCACTGGTGCCCCAGTTAAAATGCAAACCCTGGATGCAGATGCAACATCCCAGCACAGACTGGGATGGACTGAAAAGCTGCACCTTCAAACACCCTTTTCTTGTGCATAATTGTGGGGAAAAAAATAAGATATGATGCAACTCAAATCACCCCTGGGTAAACCTGGGTTTGGGCTCATCTGCATGTTTTATGAGGTTTTGCTTTGTACAGAACTGAAAATTAGTGGGAATTATCAAGTATTTATGGAAATCTCACTTCCCTGGCCTATAAAAGCAGGATAAAATATTTTTAACACCCTCTGGATAGATAACCTGGTGGGACTGGCTGCTGTGGTGCAAGGAGAGGCCGGGTACCTGTTTTACAGGAACACAGGGAGGGGATGTGATGGATGCACAGCTTGCAGGGAGCTGGGGCCAGCTGAAAAGCCAGAGGGGAGGCAAAGGGGATGGAAAAGCTGGAGGAGAAAACTCTGGGAATGCAGGATTTTGGCTGCCACTGCTGGTAGAGCCACGCCCTCTGCTCCCAGGCCCAGCCAGACCCCCATCCTGAGTTATCAGCACAACTCCATCAGCACCCTGATTCCCAGGCACTGCGGTTTTTCCCCACTTGCCTCATTTTCCCCCCATCAGGAAGAGTTTCTCCTCTCAATTAGCAGCCCAACGATCTCCCCAATGGCCCATAAAATAATTAAAGCAAGCCCCAAACTGGAACAACCTTTAACCCTCCCATCCTGCTCCCCCATTGCTCGGATTAACACATCAACTCTGCATCATTAGTCTCCAAACTGTGCTGTTGAAGGAGCAATTTGTGTTCAATAACCAACGGAGCAGGTATTAAACATTCCTTAGGCACGCAGGACACGAGTTACTCATTACAAAGGCAAACGTGTTGAAACATTAAGCAGAAAGCAGGGACCATAAAACATCCCTTTCCAGGCTTTTTTGAGAAGCCAACCACAATTCCATGCCTGTTTCAGCACACATGTATCTCCTGTTTTAAAGTGGATAATGTGAGTGCCTTGTGGGACATCAGGCTGGCACGAGAGAATGTCATGGAAAGATCAGGTGATGCCATCCTGGTTTTGGGATGTAGGGGATTGGTGACAGGCTTAGAACCAGGCAAGCTCTTGGGAAACATTCCCTTGCAACAGTGCCTTACCTGATCAAGTAGCAACAGAAGAGCAAACTGAGGATGAAGACGAAGATGGCTGTGCCAAAAACCACGATGTAGATGTTGAGAGGAAGGTTCTGGAACCCGATGTTCGGCATCCTGAAACTGTAGTGCTGGAAGTCCGAGCTCATGGGTAGGCTGTGGAGACAGAAAGAAAAAAAAATGGATGTGACATTCCTCAGGGATGCACTTTGGAGACCTGTGGTCTCTCCAAAGGGAGGTGGAGAGGGCTGGAGATGACTTCTCACTCATCCCCCTCCTTGACAAAACCAAGCCCCCAGCTCGGTAACCCTGAAAACAAAGCAGGGCTGGATCAGCTGGGGCTGGGATTTTCCTTCTCCCACTGTGAGCTTCTCCTCCAGCTAATTTCCTTACACAAGTCATCCTTCAACTCTGCATCAGATGGACGGTAGGAACTGCATCCAAGCAGCCCCAGCTGCAGCCAGCATCCCTCAAACCCCTCAGCAACTGGGTAAAAATACTGAAAGCAGCCAGAAAGCCTTGGAGCAAGGCAGGTTTTCCTTCCCTTCCCCTCCAGTGGTTTCCAAGACTGACTGCTCATTCCATAGAAAACCCCCTCCAAAACAATCAAGCATGCACAGGACAGCGTGGGTCCCCATGCTCCCAGTGCATCCCCAGCAGAAGGGAGAGGACAAGGACACTCCCAGCACATACAGCAGCAATTTATGGGGAGACCATGGAGTCTGTAGAAGAGGCTTTGATTGTTTCTCCCATCTGAGAGGCAGGTTTGGTGGTTTAAGAGCACTTCTGCAGGTTTCAGCTGTACTCCTAAGCACAGCCCCAGGCTGCTTCCCCCCAGGAAAACCCCGGGGCACCGGCGAGCTGCGGCCAAGAGGAAGAGGCAGCAATTTTGGCTGTCACGTCCCACGTCTGGGAGGCGTGACCAAAACCTCCCTCTCCTCGGAGAGCCCTAATTAAACCCCGAGCAGCTGCCTGGGATAAAGATTGCAGGGAGTCATCTCCTCCAGGATTTTAACTGCGCTTATTTCTTATCTCTTATCTATCATTCTCTGAACCGTTCGCCCTCAGATGATCGAAACCGTTGCTGGCCAGGCACAAAGTTCCCCTGCCCCCAGCTTAGAAAAGGAAGTTAAAAAGCACACCTTGCTTTCCCTCCTGCCCACGGGACAGGGCTGGACGCGGCGGGAGATGAAGTTTTACAGCAGGCAAGGAAAGTACCTGCAGTCTGGGCTTTGTTTCCTAAATAAAATCACCGAGGGATAACAAAACCTCCCCTGGAGCAGGGAGTTTTCCACAGCACAGTAATTGCACAGCTCCTCACTCTGCACGGGGTGGGAAGACGGCGGGGAAACCGCGGGATCTGAACGCAAACACGCCGGGGAGCAATGCTCAAAAATCCAAGCGTCCTCTGAGTGTCCCCACAAGCAGCAAGCTCATTCCTCGACCTCCTTTCCCCCTTGAGGCCCCTTTTTTTGTGGGCTTTCCTCTCACTTCCCATGGCATCACCGGGAGCAGACTCACCTCTCATCCCGGCTGCCCCACCGGCGCTACCCCCTCGCTGAAGGCAACATCCCCGCTGGCACTGAACAGCCGCCCGGGAGCCTCCTTGCTCCGGCTGCTTTCAGTTTCCTCAGCTCGCTGGAAGTTTCGAGGCGATTTCTGGTAAAGCCTGGATTTGATTAAAGCCTCCAGAGACCAACACGCATGTTCAGAACCTCTCCCGGACAACGTGGAAACGCTGCAAGGGCTCGGGGAGCCGGCACGGCCCCCTGCCAGCGCCGGTGGGGATGGGGTTTTATAGCCCAGCAACCACCCGGCAGCTCCTCCACCGACGCCTGTTCCGCTCAGCTGAGCTGGTTTGCTTTGCAAATAAATGAAAAAAAGCCCAAACCAGCCCCCAAACCTTTGTTCCCAGCTCCGTGGAGTTAATGCGCAGCTCGGCGTCGCAGGGCCGGCTTTGGGTTTCGGTCCCGCGCCGCTTGCTGGGTCAAAGGGATTTTGGACGGGTCAGGGGCTCCCCTCGGTCACGCTCACGGCACGAGGATGTTTCGGCTGCAGGACGAGGCTCTGGCTGCCCCACCTCACCTGGTGATCACTGCCTCTGGCCAAGGTTGGCTGCCTCCAGCTCCTCAAGAGAAATATCCTCCATTTGGGAAAGGTCCAGGCGACTGTTTGCAAGGAAGGAGGGAACTCTTGCAGAAGAGGCAACAAAACCAACCAGCACTGGACTTCTATTTTTTCTTCCTTTACAACTCCTTTAACTTGTGATGCTCTTCTTACCAGAGCCAGGGGTTTCAGCTCAGCAATCCCACCAGGAGATTCTGCAGCAGAGATGGCAGGGAAGGAGGATCCAGACTCCGTTTGGGGCAGCAAATCCCATCAAGCCAGAAAAATGCTGTGTGCACCTGAGCTGTGCCACTCTTGCTCCAGTCCCCACATCCATGGCCACAGCTACAAAGCCCTCAGCAAATAAACAGTTGGCAGAAACGGAGCTCAGACCCACCCCCAGTATCCTACCCTCCTCTCCTCTTCCAGTAGAAGCACTTCCCTAATATTTTGCCCCAAAAGGATGACACGAACGAAACCATGACCTACCTGCCAGCCATACCGTGGGGGCTCAGCCTCCTGGGCACTGGGGACAACCCTTCTGTCCCCTCTGGTGCAAATCCAGGGAGTCCCACACCAGATTCATCCAACCCCCATGTGAAATAACCTTCTCCACATCAGAGCTGCCCTGGTCCTCCCTCCCTCCTGCTGCAACAGCTGAGAAATGTTACAGCACAAAACACGGAGGTTAAAGGGGAAAAATCAGTTAGCCTGCCCAGGATCCAGGAAACTGTTAACTTTAAAAGACTCCAGTGAAATCTGATGATTTCAAGCAGCCAAGCTTTGGGGTTGGGTTTTTTTAAGGGGAGGTGGGGGAGAGGAACTGGATTTTAATCTGCTTCAGATTTGCGAGGGCGCAGCCAAAAGAAATAAAAAAGGAGCCATAAAGAAGGATGAAAAGTTTCTGGTGCAGAACAAAAGCCTCCCTGTTGCTCTCTCCATGGTCAAGGCATCTCAGGGCAGGGAGATGATGCTCGTGGGGCACCCACAGCCCCCAGAAGGTCCCTGCAGCCCCCGGGATGGGGGACACAAGCTGCACGTAGAAAAGGGGGCCCTGCACAGGTTTCCCAGAGAAGCTGTGGCTGCCCCACCCCTGGAAGTGTTCAAGGCCAGGTTGGATGGGGCTTGAAGCAAGCTGGTCTTGTGGAGGGTATTCCTATCCATGGCAGGGGGCTGGAACTTGATGGTCTCTATGGTGCCTTCCAATCTAAACCATTCCATGGTTCTATGAAAAATAACAAGGAACAATGGTGTCCTGGGATGCAGGGAGCCAGGGATGGCAATGCCACAACGCAGAACAACCTGAGCTCCAGGTCTCCTTCCTTACACCCTCCAATGACTCAGCCACGTGGGGCCAAGCACATCCAACTCTCTCCAAGGAGGACAAAACCGAGCTTTAATTAAAAGCCAAGTGCTGGTTAATGGCCCATCGAGCAGCCAGGAAGGGAGTGTTACAGGTCAGCATGAGCTCCGGCGTGGCAGCGCTTTGATTACACGTTGGGCTGTGAAAGGCAAACCTCGGGCAGCCACGTCGCCAAATTAATCCCCATTAGAGCCACAGCGAGCACTTAATGCGCGGGGCCAACCTCATACCCAGAGTGTTCCTCAGGAGATCTCACAGGCATTAACAGAGCACACAATTGTCCTCTTAGAGGCAGAGAAACTGAGGCAGGGAGGAGGGGAGCAAGGCAGTGGTCCCTGAAGCCAGGAGGTGACACCAGGGATGCCACCGGAGGTGATCCACAGGCTGCAGACTTTAGCTTTCCTGCTAGTTTGTCACATGGATTTGAACTGTGTGCTACTTCTTGGGTTTTACTTATTAAAAGGAGCTGCTTTTCCTTTTAAAAAGGAAATGGTTATTATTTATTTATAACATCAGTGCATAAAGGGGCCATGCAAGTGCTGTGCATCATCACACGTAAATACAGCCCACGTGCTGGGTGGAGGGGTGGCTTCTGCCTCTGCTGTTGTAAATAAAACCCTGTTTTTAGAGGGATTTACCTTATGTTTTCAAGACAAACAACCCTCCCTGCAGGGGTTCAAAGCAAACTCAGACTGAATCTCCTCAGGCATTAACTGGGGAGACTGGATGAGCTGGTGGTCCCAGCCACTGCAGCATCCCACTGGCCAGCCCTTCTCCAGGAAACACCGAGCTTCAAAAACCCAGCAGAGCCAGACACAGGCAGGCCTGAAATCACGAATCTCAGGGAAAAGTGAATGCTAAGCCGTGGCCAAACTCCAAGCTGAAATATTTTATCGATGGGAAAGGTTTCAAGCGGGCGTGAACGGCGTCTCGAGTTTCAAAGGCGTTTCGCAACGTGTTGCAGACAGGTTTAACCAAAAGCGTTATTAACTCGGTTGAAAGTTAAACTGGGAGCAGCTGACAAGACCTTTCTGAAACAGCCCAAGTGGTGCTGCAAAGCAGGGTATTCTTCCACGGGATGATTCTACAACAGGAAGGTTATTTAATGGCTATGACTAACGGGGTAATGTTTAAAAGAAAAAGATTCTTCCAGGTGTTAAGAAGCAGCAGCCAGGGACGCCCGCGTTTAACTCGCAGGCAAAAAATCCCCATCACGAACCCCAAAAGCAAAGAGAGGCCCTGACCTCAAGCAGCTGGAAGGAATTTCCTTCAGCTCCGTCTCTGGAGCTGCTCCAGCGCCAGGATCCGCAGTGTGGCGATGGGAAAATCACAGGCAGCTGCAGAGCCAACCCCAAACCAGCGCTGCTGCTGCCCCAGAGATGCTGTGGGGCTGCATCGCCTTTGCCTGGGATGGAGTGGGGGGAAAACTCAACGCTGCTCCAACCAGGAGCGATGGCCTTTGCTGTCCAAAACCAGGGAACAACTGGAATAAGAGTGGGGGGAAAACCAAAACTCTTGGCATGCTGGGAGAGCAATGATGCTACTTTGGGGACGGTGCCACATCCAGTGCCAGCTCGGAGCATCCAGCCTGACCCACATCCTTCACTCCACAAACCTGGCAGGGAGTGGAGGAGCACGAGGGACTGTGCAGGGCTTGGCAGTGTTATTGATTAGTGGGATCAATGTGCTGGGAAGGGGGAGCTTCCCAACAGGTCCCTCACACCACAGGCAGAGTTGTACCAGGATCCAGCAAAGCTCGGCTGGGGTGACACAGCTCCATGAGCAACAACAGAAGGAACTTTTGGGGTGTCAAATGGAACAAAAACCTGTTTGTTTCACCCATTTTGGCTGCATGCAGGCTTGGGGGTGCTGGTGGGTTTTTGTTGTGTGCCTGGATAACCAGGGAACCAAACTGACCTCCAAGCACGAAGCGCTTCGGACCTTTGATCCCTCCTCCCTGAGAGAGCGGATCCAATGCTTTTCTTGAACTGGAATCAGGAAATTTCCTGGCTGTGTTCCCCAGCTGGCCAACACCAAACACAAAATCTTAACCCTCTCCACTGCCCTCTGGGCAGGGGACACAGAAAGTGATGTGACAACGTGACAAAGCAAACGGCCACTGGGAAGAAATAGGGAAGTCTTTCTAAGGAGAGAAACATCCGTCAGCGCAACCTTAGCACTGCAATTTCCAGCAAGTCCTTCTGATTCCAGGCATTTCAAGGCACAAATAATCCCAGAACCTTAAAACTGAAGAGAGCCTTTAAATGGGAAAATGTTTTTGCTGCCACTGGCAGAGAAACGTGCAGAAATGGGTCAGCTGCAGCTCCCATCACCCACTGTAAAGTCAAGTTTTTTCTCCTGGTGCTGTTGGAAAAGCAAACCAGAGGTTTGCTCAGGGCTGATTTTGCAAGTTCCAGGAAAACAGGCAAAAATAAACAGAAAAAAAAAATAAAATCAATAGCGCTTTTTAATACAGTCTGGAGGAGGGGGAAGCAGAGTGTGGAGGAGGGCACTGCTTGGGCTCCCATCAGAAATGAGGGCTGGGAATCACTTCTCAGGAGGGTTTGAAGCTGAGCTGGCACCTCCTCTCTCAGAAAGGCTCACACAAGCTGCCCAAGGACAGCTCTAATCACTGCTTGGAGATGAAATAACACCGGAGGAATTTTTCCCCTTTGGCCCTGGGGATTTGTAATTATTTTTTCCCCCCCTTTTCCTGGCACACAGCTCTGTTACGACCTGCTGAGCTCACCCTTCCTCCCCAAAGTGTGGTGGGAAAGGATGTGCTGCTGCCTCCTCCTGCCCTCAGCCCTGCTCATACTCATGAGGTGAAAGGAGAATGCAGGAGCCACCAGTTCCTTTTAAGGGCTGATGCTGGTGGGACACACATTATTAAATTTGGGTGTATTTTAGCCCAAAAAGAGCAATGAGAGCACAGACAGGTGGCAATGATCTCCCACCTTCATTTGTGGTTGCTTTTCCTCATTTGCAGTTTTCCCCAAGGAACAGGTTCCTTGGGGACAGCAAATTGGAAACTCCATGAGAAACACTCAGCCTACGCAGCTGAAGGGTCAGAGCAGAGAAATTGGTGTTAAATGCTCCAGAGAATCTGAAAATTCCTGGGTGATGACACAGAGCTGTGGGAAGCAATGGGGACTCCCAAAATATCAGATCTGGAAGAAAAAAAATCCCACTTTGATCAAGTCATCTTCAGGCTGAACCAAACCAAATCACTTTCTGTGGTGCCAAAGAGCAACTTGCCCTCTGCATTGAGAAACAGATGGATTAAACAACTTCCTGAAACCCTTTTTTTTCCCTGTTTCCTAAGATCCTTTAATGGGGGAAAAAAATAATAATCAGTGCAACACCCAGGGATCAATAATCCTACAAAATCCTGCTGGAGACAAGCACCCTGGACCAGTGATGGGATCACAGCTGGCAGCAGATGTCCCATAAAGGCAGTCAGAGGAGCCAAGCACAATTTGGGAAGCAGGAAGGCATAATGCTCTTGTTTACACTAAATAAGGTTGCTAGGTTATGGATTTTTGGGAGGGGGGGCATAATCTGAAAGGGGATCCAGATGGCTGTAAAGCCTTGTGGTGGAAAAGCAGCATGAGGCCAGAGAGGGAAGAATTCCTCTTTATGCTGCTGCTGTCTGCTCCCAGATCCTGGATTTCAGTCCATGGACCCTTTTAATTGCACCATTTATATTTGTGGTAAAAATGAAGGAGAAGAGGTAGCTGGATGCAGGAGAGTGAAAAAGCTGGTGACTGGATACCAGGAAAAAGTCCCTAAATAAATCCTACAGAGCAGCTGTTTCCCCAAGCCCACACTGATCCAGCCAGGTTTGTATTTTACAATAGTGACAGCCTGAAAAGCCTTTGGGAAAACCCAGACAACCCCAAACCTCAGCCTGCTGGGAATTCACACTAATGCCACGTCACTGTCGTTTCCTATTTTTCCCAATACTTCCAAAAAATGAGCTGCACAGTCAGCTCATCCTTTCTCTTTCCCAGTACTGGGATTTTGGGCAGTGTTTTTTAATCATTCCTCCTTTAATCATTCCTTCCTTCCTCATTCCTCTGCTAACAGAGACTGAGAAGGTTTTGCAACACTTCAGAGTCCAGCAAAAAAACCTCCTGGGAGTCATAGGATATAGGACAAAAACTGCTTCACTTCTAAGGGACTGGAATAAGAAAGGTGGCTGCAAGAAGGGAAAACCCCTCAAAATTTAGGTGGAAATGGAAAATAGAACTTTTCCACTGCCAGACTTGCACAGCCAAGCGAGGTGCTTGGAGAGAAACATTCACAATCCCAACAAGTGCATCTCTTCTTCTGTCAAAGTGTCTCATCACTGAGGGAGATGCCACAGGCTGTCAACCTTCTTCCCTGTTCTCCCAGAATCGTGGCCTGGCCTTAGTGGGATGCAGAAATTTAAGGGATCTCAGTGAAGCTCTGGCACAGGTTGCCCAGAGAGGTTGTGGCCTCCCTATTCTTGGAAGTGTTCAAGGCCAGACTGGAGCAACCTGGTCTAGTGGAAGGTGCTCCTCCCCATGGCAGGGTTTAGAATGAAATGGTTTTGAAGGTTTCTTCCAACCCAAACCATTCCATGATTCTATGATTCTAAAACCCAGGTGTACCCATACCCCAGAGGTCTGTAACCAGCAGGTGATGGACAAGCAAGTGTGAATTTTCAGCATCCCACACCCCTCCTTTGCCCAAGGATGCTGCTTCTTAGGAGGACTCCTCATAAACTGGACCCTAAATAAGCAAAACCCCAATTTGCAGCTGTGCTGCTGATGCAGGAGTCGTTCTAAAATAAAACCAAAACAATGAGAGAGTAACTTAAAATTTACATTTTTCTTGCAGCTGATTGAACAAAACCTGCTAGATGTTTTCCAAACGCTTCAAGGCTACGAAACTAAAAACCACCAGTGGGAATTTCAGGCTTGTAACAGTTTGCTGTCGGATCTCCACGAATTCCCAGGCGCTGAATCGCCTACTAGAAGGGAAAATATATGAGTGGCACTAAGGAGGTGGCTTAGCAACGAGCAGGCTGGCAGCTTCGAGTGGCTTTTTAAAGGTCAAGAGAGAACACGATGTCTGGAGCCCTCACGTTCCTTTTTTACACCACGATTTCACGATATTTCTGGCCAGCCCGGTTATTAAATCGCCAGCCACACATCTGTTCAACCCAGGCTTTAAATTAAGACCTTCCCCTCCTAAAATATCCTCTTTCAACCCATTCCCACCCTTCCCCATCTTCACCAAGACGGGGGGGGAAAGCTTTGTTGGGATGAAACACAAGGAAAGGTCCCACCAGCGAGGGGATTTTCGGGCAGCATCATTGAAATTCAGCGGGAGAAGCCGGTTTTCCTCGGCTCCACAGGGGCTGCCATGTTAAATCACATTTGGATTCACAGTACAAGGCTGCTAAAATACCACCACGGCGCCTATTGGCACATTTCAATGAAAACGCCGTGGCCTCATTAGTAGAGTGGAAATTATGAGCTTGTCTTTGTATATATTTAAAAGCTTCCCTCTGAAACTATACTGGGCCGGGGCCAGGAATTCCTGGCTCCGAGCTCCCACCACTCGGCACTTCGGGATCTCTTTGCTCACGCGGGTCAAGCGGCCGCGCGGCCACCGACCCGGGAGAAAAGGTGTTTAAAAACTGCCCTGTGGGGAAAGGCACAGAGCAACAGGCTTGGAACTGAACCCTCCTCTGTGCCAGCCGGGTAGGGATCAAGTCCTAATGAAAGAGCAGGTTGTAATTAAGACGATGCAGGAATGTGGGTGTGTGGAGTTTCATCCCGCTCCCAAGAGTCGGGGTGAGAGCATCCTGTCAGCCCAGAAGAGCCGTTCCCCTCTGGGGATGGACCACAAAAGCCCAAATCCTTTGAAAAGAAGGGCAAACTCGTGAAATAACATGTTTTTTGGGATCTGCTCCTCTCAAGATGGGAATTTGCAAGTCTCTGTGAAGGAAAACTTTGGGCTCAGCTCCCTACTTACCCGCACGGGCGCCGCAGTGCAGCCAAGCCACGCAAACCCAACGTATCTGCTTGAACGGCTACCGCGGTTTGGTGCCAGGGATGCTGGAAGAAAAGAGAAAAACACCCTAAAAATTGCACAAAAATCCAGAGGGAGCGAGGGAGAGGATGAAGACATGGTTTTTAAATGCTTGGGATTCACAGAGGCTCCCAGAAATTGGTTCACCTCTTGGTAACAGCACAGAGATCCCCTTTTACAACGCGGCGATGACGTTACGTGGCATAGAAAGAAAAAGGGGGGAGGCTTGGCTAATCCTCACAATTTTATAAGCATCTGAGACACTAATCCCTTGATCTCATTGAAAGGGATTAGAATTACTCCCTTGCCAGGAAATTTAAGAAGTTTTCTACCAGATGTAAACAAAAGCGGGGAGCTGCCCGCAGAGATGGCTGCCACACAGCGAGTCCTCACAGAGAAATCCACACCAGGGCTGGTTTTGGGGTGCAAAAGGGGGAATTTCCAGCCCAGTGCTCCAGAGGGTTGTCTGGAATGATGTGGGTATCCAAGGAGAGCCTGGTCAGCCCATCCACAGAAGCCTAAACACAGGATCTCATCCTGGGCAAGCAATGTGCCAGGACATCATGACCTGTCTTTGGGGTTCAACTCTTACAGGAATGATGCTCCAGCTAAAAAAATAATATCCATCCCAATCACCTGTCTTGTTCTACACTGGCCTAGGAAAACATTATTTTAATTACAAGAAAAAAGAGGGGAAATTTCTGAGCAACAAAACCCAAGTTGTGCCCAGATTGGCAGCTGCCTTTGTCCTTACGGCTTTTCAGCAAGAACCTGGTTTAATAAGGTGAGAAAATGTAACATCCTCATGGAAACAGTCTGGGATCTGCTGCTACCCTCACAATGAGTGATTCACAATACTGAAAAATAAATTATTCGGCTTAGAAGATGAAGCAGGCAATGTGCAATCTGGGCTTTGATACCAAGCACGGTTTGCTCCTAAGTTGGATGTTCTGGCTCAGAACATCAATAGCTGAGATAAATAAAATCTAAAGGAGGCATAAAGGATTCAGGGAATCCTTTGGAGAGGAAAAGCAGCTTTTGCTAGAAAACAGAAGTCTTCTAAGAAAGAAATTAAACTTTAGTCAGTGCTTACTTCTTTCCTAGTTGAAATTCCATTCCAAAAAGAAACCTAAAGAGACTCAAGTTCCAACCTCAGTGTAAACAAGGCCTCAATTTCATCAGCTTGTCCTAAAAACCTTCCTTTTGGAAGTGCCTGGTGGGATGGCAGCAGAATCCCTCTTCTCCAGCCCATCTTTCTGCAGTACCATATAATTTTTAGTCATTAGGCACAAATACTCATTTAGCTTTGGGAAAACACTCGCTGTCCCCATGCAGCCCAACTCCTAAGTTCCTGCAACACTCCTGCTGCCAGCTTTAGCATCCAAGGCTGGAATAAACCACCTGATGGCAGGTTTGTCTCCAGCTCCATCCCTCTCACCTGGCTGCAACACATCCCATCATGTCCTTGACCCACTCCTCCTGCTGCATCACGTCAGCTCCATGGGGAAGATGCTTCAGGAGGAGGAGGATACAACGGAAAGCCCCAAGAGCGCTCAGAAGCACAGGACAACTCACCATCCCCCAGGCAAAGCCACAGCCGAAAACATGATCCATTTTTCCTGCTTTTACTCCCAAAGAGCCACCCCCAAACAACGCTCAGCACAATGGGGAGGGTGTTCTGGTGTGAATGGCAAGCGAGACTGGGGTGCAGGGCTCAGCTGACAGACATCCAGCCCACACGAGCACCAGCAGAAGGGCTCCAGCCAGCTCATCCCGATTTATTCAGCCCCCAAAACACCCAACGCCACACAATCCCATCCCACTTTGGATGGCCACCACTGCCACAGCCTCCAAAAGCCTCATCTTTCATTTCACACGCCAAGAGAGAGAAATGTCGGGTCGTAATCCAACACTTCTGAGCTAAAAAAGCGAAAGAAAAACCCCAACCCTGCAGCTGCGTTAGAGCTGAGCCAGGAAATCGCCTCGGGGGAAGCCCAGCCTGGCGACGGGTTTTTATAGGGAACAATAGGAAAATGAGAGACGTTAAAGCGCCGAGGAAATATTTGCCTGCTCGGGACAAAGCCCTGCGTGGAGAGAAGTTTAACTCGATCCTTACAATGCGCCGGCGATTTAATTCCGAGAGCCCCGGTCGGGGAGAGGCAGGATCCACTCGGGTGGATTTGTTGCGGCTGGAAGCTGTCGGGTGGGAGACTGCGCTCCCTCCCACCCAGTTTGGATGGGGAATTTGGCTTCGCCCACTTTCTTACCTGCCGGGCTGCTCCTCCTGGATTTCAAGGGACCGATGGAAGAGCTGAAATCCCGTTTCCACACCTGGGAAGCTGCACAGAGTTCTGGTATTTTCCCCGAAGTATTCCTGTGAGCCAAGAAGCTGGGAAACCCACTCCTGCTCCACAGGCAGGGAGAGCGACAGTGGGATGGAATCAGGAGGGCAGCTGCCTCTTGTTCAGCACTTTCAGTTTCCCTCTCCAAGCGCTCTGCTGGCGCGACTTCCTCTAAAGCGCTTTGCGAGCGAAAAGCTGCATTAGCAGCGAGATTAATCCTCTGAGGGGATAATAAAATCACAGAATCATGGAATCGTTTAGGTTGGAAAAGCCCTCTAAGGCCAGCAAGTCCAACTGCTAACCCAGCAGTGCCAAGGCCACCGCTAAACCACGTCCCCAAGTGCCACTTCCACACGGCTTTTAAATCCCTCCAGGGACAGTGACTCCAGCCCCTTCCACGAAAAAGTGGTGTCAAAGGCCTTGCTAAAGTCCAGAGAGACACACCCACGGCCTCTCCCTCATCCACCAAAACAGGTCACCTTGTCACAGCAGATCAGGTTAGTCAGGCAGGACCTGCCAGCCATAAACACACGCCGGCCGTGCCTGATCCCCTGAGTGCCCTGTTGTGCGAGGGCACTCGGGGTGAGCTGCTCCCGTCACCCGACTGACAGCCCTGTAGCTCCCAAAGTCCTCCTTCCTGCCCTTCTCGTAGCCCTGTGTCACACCTGCTCACTTCCAGCCAACTGGGACCTCCCAGTTAGCTAGGGCTGCTGGTAAATGATGGAAAGTTATCGCCATCCATTGCAGAAATCCATTTGTTGGAGTCATCCCACGTGTCTCCGTGCTGGCAATGATGTCACAGCTTTCCTGAAGCACAGTGGCTTCCAGCTCCTCCTGTTGGTGACCACGCTGGGGGTGCAGATGCCCTTCAGTTGGGTTATTGATCCCACCACCTTTTTGGAGAAGTCCCAATTCCTACATGACCATTCCTGGGGGCTTCCATGGTTTCCAACACATCAATAACCCTCGTGTCTGTGCTGCCACGTGGATCTCCATCCCCTGCCTCCATGGGGACAGCAGACTGAACGACCAGGCTAGCACACCATCCCTCAAACATCAGGGTGGGCCTCCAGGATTATCCTGTGCAAAGATCCTTTTTCCTCTCTAAGGCAGGAGTACCCCAGCTGTTGTCAGCAGTCCTGATGTCGTGCAAATCCACCACAATCAAAAGAAAGCCAAAATAAACCCAGAGAAGTCATTCCTGCTTGCTTCTCACACTCACAGTCCTGAAAAAGCAGGACTTCCCTGCGCAGGCTTCCCGTCACCCTGCCCTCACTCCTCCTCCTGCTTCTCAGTGTCTCATCTCCTTTTTCCACAGGCTGATCCAGCTGTAGCTCCAGCATTGGAGCAACCTGAGACCTCGCAGCCTTCAGCTATGCTGAGCCAGCTGCTTCCAGCTAATTTGGTCCGTGAGCTCCTGCTCCCCATCCATGTGCTGGCACCGGGGCTGGGCTCGTCTCCCCTGCCATCCCTCTGGCACCACATCCGTTCCCGAGCAGGACACAGGAGCTCTCCACATGTGGCTGGAACCCTTTAGCTTTTTGTTCTTTCCTGGAATTTAAATGTGCCAGACAGGTAGGAAAATGACACGTTGGATGGCCCATGCCTTTGCTCCAGGGGGAGCAGCATCTGAAAATGATGCAGCTCTGTCTCCAGCGGGTATGAAAATGATGCAGCTCTGTCTCTGCTGCACCCCGGGATGGAGGAGCCAGGCTCCAGCCCACTGTCAATGTCATGCCAAGGCTTTCCCACCCCTCAGGTCAGGAAGCAAATCACTGCCCATGGCTGTACTGGGGATGGATCCTCTCCGGGAGCGCATTTTCCATGGGATCACTGGGATTTCTCAAGGCAGTGAGCGGCACCCGCCGGGCGCAGGCGATGACTGAGCTCACTTGCAGATAAGCCCCGTGTCACATCATCACTGATGCCGCTTTAGAGCCCTGTCAGCGTGTCGGGGTGGGGACACGGGCACGCCGACGGCCACTCCCGCCCCGCAGTGAGCGGTTCCAGGGCAACAGCCATAGGGAGGGACGGCTGGGACTGCCGATCTTATCTTGTGTCAACAACACTCGGCTTTAACAGGAATGATTGCAGGAAACAAAAATAAACAAAGCCAGCTCGGCCACACCAACCCATCACCGCTGAGACCGGGGGAGCTTCAACCCCAATAAAACACCCTCCAGGCTTCCACAGCAACGGGCCAAGTTGGCTGAGGACCACCAGAAGCATCTGCACCTCCTGGCAGGGCTGGAAGGATGGGCTTGTTTGGGTTGACTGTGCAGCAGGAGTCTGGCAAGGTGGGAGAGGACCATGTCTCAGCCGTGTCATCCCGAGGCAGAAGGGTCCAGGGGCAGGAGGTGGGGGCAGGAGATGAGCACCAGCTAAGCCTCTCTCACCTTTTCCACATCCAGGTGTTGTTTTATGGCTACGAGTGAATCATTCACAACACATCTTCTGCCACACAGCCCGAGCGGAGGTGACAGCAGGTCACTGGGAGGGGTCACCCAAGGGGGAACACCTGGAGAGATTGTCCAGAAGCACAAAAGCTGAGCAAAGTCAGGTGTCCTCCTATCATCCCACACATCATTTAGTCCAGAAGAGCAGCTGGAAGTTGACTCTTCTTGGGTACAACCTGCAGGCTTGGTTCAGCTCCATAGTCTTGAGCAGCTCTGCTGCTTCTTGGCTGTGCAATCCTCCTCCTCCTCCCCATCACCTGCCTCTTCCTCAGGACAGAGCCAGGAACACCCTTCAGCCAAGAACAGTGGCAGCAACCAGCAGCCAACATCTGCTTTCCCATTTGGCACACAGCATTCCTCATCTGAAGGTCTGACAGATCCACAACATTCAGAGCACACTGATCTCACACTGTCCTTCATGGCTGCTCCATCACAGTTATCTCCAGTCACACCTGGAGGCGCCTGGATCTGAGCCTGGGATGCACAAGTGAGAGGTCCCAGCAGAGCTGATCCACCTCCACACCTTGTCCCCCCAAATCAGAGACAGCCTTTGGCCAAACAGCAATGCCAGCAACCCAACCAGCAGACCTGGAGTGTCCAACCTAGCTGGAGAGAAGGAATTTATCCTTTGGGTGGGACAGCCTTGGTGAACAGGGACAAAATTAGCACACCTGAGCCGAGTAGATGGTGGAGCAGAGCTTTGGGAGGTTGTGGAGAGGATTTCCTTCAGCAGCAAGGCTGGGAGGTGTGGGAGATCACCCCCATACACACCTCCAGCAGCTGCAAGACCTGCTCAGGACCAGGATCATCACCTGCCAGCATCAGCCCTGTGACTTGGTAACGGGATCACATCACCCCTTCTGCCTGCTTCTGGCACACGGGGCTGGAAGCATTTGTTTTCCCTTTTTAAATATGTTTTAAATACCTCAATTAGTGCATTTTGGGTTCTTTCCACATTGCCCCCAAGCAGTTCTTCTGTCAGGGACTGTTATCCTTCCACTGTCTATTATTAGTGGGGCACAGGGTTGTTATTTTTCCAGGCCAGGGGCCAAATTTGTATTTAATTTTTGCTCCAGATGGCACAGCACTCCAGATACATCAGCTGGAGCATCGAACCTGTATGAATAAAGTAATAGAGCAAACAACCCGATTTACTCAGGGGCTGTTTGACATGCTCAGGGTGCTTTGTGTACATCTGCTGTAAAAAAAAAACCCATTGAAATGAATTCAGGTGATGGTTTTGCTATTAAACCCAACACCTGAGGGAAATAAAACAGCAATAGGAGTCTAAAAAACCATGATGATGGTAATATTAAAACTTGTGTTTTGCTTTCTATAAAGTCAAGGATAAAAAAATAAAAATTAAAAAGGCTGATATCAGTGCTGAGCAGGGACCTGGGGTTTGTTCCACTCCCTCTGTCCCCAAAGCTGCTGCTCCAGTGGGTCAGGCAAACCAAGATCAGCTGTCCCAGGAGAAAGGCTGGTGATCCCAGAGCTCAGTGTGGTGCTGAGAGCTTATGGCTCTGCTCACCCGAGGAGACGCGAGGAGGACACCAGAGGACAACCACGAGATGTTCCACTTAAGCTTCTGGCAAATTCACCCCGTTCCTAGGAAGCTGCCGCATCCCTCCGGCACAGCCTGCAGCTGGGATGTGCTCCCTGCAAACTGAATCACCCGAAATAACTCAGAATAGAACAACAACAACAAAAAAAAAGATACAGTGAGTAGCCGGTTTATCTGCCTGGGCACACAAAACGCCGAGCAAAACCAGCTGAGCCCGCAAACGCCTGGAAACAAAGGGATGGGGAGAGGGGGGGAGTGTCTTTTTGTGCCTGGCTTTGCTCCGTTCAGAGCATCCCTGGGCTGTGAGAGCCCGTCCTGGCGGCACCCGAAACAAAGGAAAGCCGGGAGCTGTAGGCAGGAGCCAGCTGGGGAAAACCGGGACGAGGAGGCACCCGCATCGCCCTCCCCGGCAGCTGCAAAGCCGGGCTCGCGTGTTGCCGAACACGTTATCCATGGCAGGAAACTCGAGATCAAAGGCGAGGAGCGTGCCAGAGCAAGATGTCATCCAAACCTCCTGCCAAAGGTGTGCACGGGAGGGGGGAAGCAGCCCCCAGACACACACGCTGGCACATCCGACGGAGCCGGCGCCGCTCGTGTGGAGACCAAGACCCACGCGTGTTCTCCTCCGTGCACCCCGGCGAAGACAAAGACAGGCTGAACTAAACAAACAAAAAACAACCCCCTAAACCGCAGGAGGGTGCATTTTTACCCGTCGGTTTCCAGTCCCCAGGGTCCCACGCACGTCCCCAGCCAAAGCGGCGGATGCAGGGAGGGCACGGACGTGCCGGCACGGCAGGAACAGCAGCCCAGTGTAACTCCAAAAAAGCAGCTTTTCCCATTTCTGGGCTGGGTTTTTTTTGGAGGATTTTTTTTTTTTTTTAAAGCAGAAGAAACCCGCAGCGTCCTGTCTTGGCCCCAGGAAAGCAAAGGGACGTGTCTGATTCCAAGCCAGCAGCCACCGGGGACAGAGGTGACCTGGGGACCCTGAGCCGAGCGTGGGGTGGGACCCCCAGGAGCTCCCTGTCACCAGGGGGGTCCAGGCAGGATGGGCGCTGTTTGGGGACATGTCCCCCGTCCCTTTGTGCCCCCTCCTCCATCCCTCGGGGTGATGCAGACCCAGCCCACGGTCCTGCTGTGCCCTGCTCTGGGCCGTCTCTGCCCCACAAGCGGGACCTTATGGCACCCCGAGAATGCTGCCAGACCCCCCAAAAGCACAGCCCAGGCACCCTGAGGGTCTCCCTTCAGGGGCCTGCAGGGACATGGGGGCTGCTTTATTGCCCTGTGGAGGTCCCTGCCCTAAGGGGGACTGTGGGGCACAGAGGGAGGGACCCCGACCCCCATGAGGGCTGCTGAGGAGGGGGTGTCCCTGCCCCACAGTGGGGATGGAGAGACACCCCTGCCCACAGGCTCAGGGAGAGGGTCCTGCCCCACAGAGGGCTGGAAAAGACAACCTGTCCCATAGAGCAAGGCACAGGGACAGCTCCCAGCCCCACAGAACAAGGCACAGCGAGAGGGTCCAGCCCAAAAAGGGGATGGAGGAGAGACGCTTCCCCACAGAACAAGGCACAGGGAGAGGTCCCACAGCACACAAGGGCTGGAAGAAGGTTTCTTCCACACAGAACAAGGCACAGGGAAAAGTGCCACCCCACAGGGGGCCTGGAAGAGGGTCCCTTCCCCACAGAACAAGGCACAGGGGGAGGGTCCTGCCCAAAGCGGGGCTGGAAGAGGGACCCTGCCCCATAGAGGGGTGCACAGGGAGGGGTCTCAGGCCCACAGGGGGGACAGAGCGGGGTCCCTTCCCCACAGAACAAGGCACAGGGACGGGTCCCACCCCACACGGGGATCCCCGGGGGGGGTCCCCACCCCCCACATGGGCGCTCGGGGGGGGTTCCGGTCCTCCGGCCCCCCAGGGGGCTCCCGCCCCCCGCACTCACCCGCCGCCGCGCTGTCCCGCCGGGGCTCGCGCCGCCCGCACCGCCCGGCCC